>OU898282.1:60144042-60306542 GCA_918026665.1 Diabrotica balteata
ATTATCCAAGACGAGAATTCATACCTAGACGGGGATACGAAAATAGACCGAAAGGAAGAGAGAATTATGAACCCAGAACCCAGAGATGGAATGAAAACAGGGATCGGGAAAATCAGAGTAGAAATAACCGCCCATACCAAGGAAACAGATACAATAACCCACGGAATGAACAGGAATCTCGCGGTAACCGATACGGGAATGATAGACCAAAAGAGAACAGAAGAGAAATAAATAATATGCAAAGAGAAGAAAATGAATATGAGAGAGAAGATGACGGGCGAGAAAACACAGAAGAACAACAGGCGTGTTTTCAAGAAGGCGCTCACTAAAAACGAAGAAACAAACAGGAATTTTTTGTCACCCCAAGGAATTTATTAAACTGGCAGGAAACAATGAAAAGAGAAATGGAGTTAATTTAAAATTTGTGGATGGATTTATAAATGAGAAACCAATTAAAATTATGATAGACACAGGCTCTGAAATAACATTGGTCAACAGAAAATTAATCGAAGAAGTAAATTTAACAAGTCTAATTTATAAAATACCTAGGGTGAATTTAGTGGGCGCAAATAAACGGACATTGGCAACAATAAATGAAGGTATACGAGTAATGGTACGATTGAAAAAAATATGTATGCACTTCAATGTGTAATAATGCCGAATATGTCACATGACATGATTGTAGGCGTTGACGAATTAACGGAAAAACATGTAGTGATCGACTTCAAAACCAATACGATGAAAATAACAAAGGAAAAAGAAGAAGAACAGGATAAGGAACAAGAGAAACAAATTACGGACGAATCAGAGAAAGAACAAACGGTGGAAATGAACCTGGTGACGAACAAAGGAAAAGGAAGAAAGAGGGGAAAAGGTCAGAAAAAGATCAAAGAAAAAAAAACCTGGGATTCCTCAAAAGATGAGACGAGCTCAGGAGAAGAAGATGGGAAGATTTTGACAAGAAATGAAAGCAAAACTTGGGATTCCTCAAAGGAAGAGACGAGCCCAACAGAAGAAGAAACAAAGGAAATGAAAGAAAAGGAAAAGGATTCAGTTGAAAAGAACATATGGGATTCCTCAAAAGAAGAGACGAGCCCAACAGAAAAAAAAAACAAAGGAAAATGAAGAGGACACAATGGAGACAGTGGTGTTTGAAAAAGACACGGAGTACACGGTGAATATGTGCGAAGAATTTGATGGGAGAGACACAAAATGGATATGTGGAGAAGGCAAAGAAAATGATTTGCGTAAAATTTTAAGAGACTATGAAACGCTGATAAATAAGGAAAACCGAGTGGCCACAAATACGTAGCACAAGTACAGTTAGCATACAGGAAGTGCGTTTTAGTTTGTCTCGAGAAAATTTAGTTGCATAGATTGATAAATTTTATCGATTACAAAGGCGGGGATTTGTTGTATTTTTGAATGTCCACTAGCAATAAAAACCGATATACAAATTTTATTACTTAAATAAAAATTAAGATTATTGATATTTCATAAAGACACGGGCATATAAAGTTTCAAACATCCTGTATAAGACAAAATATGTATTTTAAGTTGTTCAAAGAATTGTTCATTAGGCCTCAGAGACAAGACTTTCAAATATTATCGATAAGAAATTTAAATAAGTCGGTTATTGTGAAATGGATTTACCCGTAATAAAAGTGTATATAGAAAGTGTTTAAACAATAGACCGGGATGTGCGGTGGTTTTTCCCCCCGAAAGATTATATCGGTAAAAGTTTATTAACAAAAGACATTGAATTGAGAAACAGGTATCGTTTGTAGCTATTAGTAAGAAATATTTGTAAAGCAGATAGATTTAGTTAGAATAATTAAAGAATGTTGTTTTCTGGAATTACCCGAATGACGTTTTAATAGAGAGAGTTGGTTGATAACGATATACGTCACAGAGGTAGAAGATTTTTATTGGTCAATTTTTGAATGCAAGGAGGGGTGGTTTTGGCTATGAGATAGGAGAGAGGAAAGGAGTCAGTCAGTTTTCGTCCCCCAAGAAGGAAGGAGCTTTGTGGTTTGTGTTTGTTTGAAGTCCCGAAGACGTAATTTACCGGTGTGTTTATTTACGGTGTAAAAGCTGATGAGTGTGAGGAACGGGGTACAGAGAGATAGAAAAACCAAAAGGTTATAAGAATATTAATAGCAGACGAAGCCGGAAACATTTGAAGTTATAAACAGGCGCGGAGATTGGTTCAAAAGGAGGCTGCATAGAATTACACGAGTTGTTGGGTTGCAGATACAAGGACAGAGAGGAGAAAGGTGTACGTCTTCTGGACCAAAATAGGAGCAGAAGCAGAGAAAAGTTTTTTTTTATGGCGTGGCCATAGAATTGCAACGGCAGATAACGAAAGGTCAGTCAATTTTCATTAGAGCAGGAGTGTGGTTTTCATTTATAAATTAAATAAATTGAATAAATTATAGAGACAGTTAATTTTGCGATCATTTAAAAAAGAAAAAAATTATAAAGAGAGCTTAGTTATAACACATATTAAAAATCAATGTAAAATAACATTTGGGTCCATGATAGAAAACAACTTCTCATATATTTAAAGTATTGTATTGCAAATATTACCGGATTGATTGTTATATAAAATTTCAATAAAATAAAGGACATCTCACATATACTTCAGTTGAAATTCTGTGTATTTTATTCAGGTCATATTACCTATCCCAATTAGGAAGCCAATTGGAAAATATTTTGAATCCACGATCAAAGGTAAATAGTACAAGTTAAATATCCTGAGATTGTAATTAATTAATGCTGATTTATTGTGATTAATTGGAGATTAGATCATTTAATAAATATAGACAGGATCTTTTCTAAATAAGCAATAGAATACAATTTAAATAGCATAACAATATATATATATATATATATATATATATATATATATATATATATATATATATATATATATATATATATATATATATATGTATATCGCTTTGTTATCGTTAAAGAAATGGACGGGTGACTTGTACTAACGTTAATGTCAGCCCCCTGGTATATATGTATTTCTGAAGATCAACTGATTCTGCCTTTCTTATAAAATTTTAACAAAGCCAACTACCTCAACCTATATTACTAAAGAACATAAAGATTAGATGAAAACTTTATTCAGATTTGTAGAATGTATTATAATAAAACAAACAAAAGTAAGTATTAGAGTATTATTAAAGTAAGTACAGAAAACTGGATAGAAAATAAAAAATGCAGCAGCTAAACCAACAATAATGTAGGTAAAACCATGTTAAAACGAATATGGCAAAAAAGAAATGTTACGACAGTAACGAAGTAGTAGTTACGAAAAATTAGTGAGAGTGAAATTGAAAAAGTAAATAAAGTCAGTAAAAACTGTATTATCCTTAAATTTATTTGAGTATAATTATATATACACAAGAACTTTCATTAAAATTGACGAGGGAGAACTTTCATTATCTTCTAAATAAATCTAATACATCATTTTGTCCCTTTGTTTATTTAAATAAAAAAAAACAAGGATACTTAACCCTTTCGAGTCTGACCGGACGTTTGTATCCCAGTCATGAAAGCATCAAGTCTGTTGGACTAAACCTATGCCATTTTACATGAATTTTTATTGTAACCAGCTTTTTAAGAACTTAATAACAAGTTTATAAGAATAATTTGTATAAAAGGCAACATTGCAAACCATTGTGATGTTGATCTGCGGAATGTGTTTATGTAGTTTTGTTGATGAGTACTACAGGGAAAGTTGTGCGATGTTACTGTTGTTGCGAATTTGTTTTTGTAAGTGGAGCTACCTACAAAAAGAGGTAAATATATTTAATAAAACTAGTAATTTCTTTTGTGATTAAAATATGTCCCAACAGACTTTTATGGTGGGTTATATGTGTCCCAACAGCCTTGTTTTGTTCTAGATGAGTAAAAAGATATTGACGCAGAAAGAGCTAGATGAGGAGGCAGCAGCTATTTTTGCTACCGTTACAGAATCAGAAGCCGATTCTTTTGACACTAGTGCCTTAGATGATGAGAACTACAATCTATCAGGGAGAAGAAGTAAAACAAGAGCGTTACAAAATAGATTTAGGTTACGAGAGCAATAAAATGGACGAAAAGAATCAGATGATAAGTGATGAAAGTGAAGAAAAAAGCAGTAGGGACTAAAATGATGAAGAAGGCGAAGGTACGTAGCAATCAGGTATTTTATTTACCACAACTATGGAACTTTTTTTACCATATTTTTCAGTTCCATTGCACCATACTTTGCAGATGGCAAGATACTAAAGACTAAGTAAGCAATGGCTTTGGAGATAAGCAACTGGAAGTAAAACAAAAAATAAAGAATGGCTCTAAAATGAATGTGCAATGTCCTGAACGTCTCGACATGTAGAATAAGAAAATGGGCGGCATGGATCATCATATTTTGAGCTTGTATGACTTTGACCAAAAGTCTTCCAAATGCTAGAAAACAGTAGTTTTTCACTTTATGGCGATGGCTGGTGGAAATTCTTATCTACTACACAATGATATAAAAAGTATAAAAAAAAACACAATTTTAACCTCTTCTAAGTAGTGCAGCTAAGAAACTTATTTCATTGGGAGGAAACCACGCTGTTGTTAAAAAAAAGCATCGACTTCACTTGGACGTCCTTCAGCAAAAAAAATGTTCAACGTGGGAGATCATTATATCGAAGGAAAGGGCCGTAGAATATTGACATTCTCAGAAAAAAGAAAAACGGACTATCACACTATGTCAGAGCTGCAATGTTCCCTTATGCAAACCATGTTTCACACCTTTTCTTTTTCATTAAATATTGATCTTAGTTTTAGTCCTTTTGTTGTTAAAATATTGGACTTTTTTTTGTATTTTCGAGTTTTCTTTACTATCTGATGGATTATTAGTCCCACATATATGTTACAACAAAGTCTGACTGGGACATATATGCCCCGGATAAAATGACGAATCTCAAGAATAAAATTAATTTCAATCAGTTTAATGTTTTCATAATTATAGGTTTTAGGTGAAAAAAACATAATTCCATACCGATCCTGAAAAAAAAATCCAACTCAAAAGGGTTAACGGAACATGAAATTAGAAAGCATTTATTTAAATTTGCATTTTGTTACTACTTTGTTATTTCTTAAAATTATTTCTGGCTACTTATAAAATAAATCAGCATTTTTCTATATTTGATTTGTAATAATATTTATATTGTTTGAATCTGTATGAATATAAAACCATAATACATGATTTAGGTAAAAAGTTTAGGTAAAAAGGTAAAAAGACGACCGGTTTTGCATATTAAAATTTGCATTGCATCTTCAGGTCTCTGGTACGGTAACTAAATACACTGAAAATACAAATAGCTAATATTAGAGTGCTGTCTGGTACAAAATATATATTAATTATGCCAGTATTATATGTGCACGGTTTTAAAGGTGCACACTTTTAAATTATATGAATATTACTTACATGCTAATATAAACTAGGAATTTTTTTATATTTACATTTAAACATACTTTGTTAAATGGTATTTGGTGGTCATCGGCTTTACTGCACTTTGACAAATGTAGGAAAGTTCTTAAGTAGAAAAAATATAGATAATAAAGGACCGATGTTTAAAAACAATACTCGCTATACTGGCAATACAAAATATCTTTCTTCTAAAGGACTAAAATATACTAAGAAGAAAAGTATTTTGGTTAAAAATAAACCAAAAAAACAACGTGCATACTTATATGAGAAAAGAGTAAATTTAATTCCAGGTGTTAACTAAAGATCTAACAGTCTAAAGGAGGATATTTATGTGTGTATATAATTGAATGTACTCAGACTAACAGGAATTAGAGCAAAAAGAGCAAAGGACATTATTTACGTATGAATTATTATAGAAGTAAAAATATATAAATATAAATTGTGTTAAAGACATATATAAATAATGGAAATGCAAAGAAGCCAAAATTACTTCTGTAGATAAATCATTTCCAAAGAGAAAATGGATATCACGAAAACTATGAAGTAATAATCTTAAATTTATTCTAAAGATTTTAACGGCAGCAGATAAAAATAACAAAGCAAGAATAGGGGGATACTTCGAATACTTCGAAAAGGGGGATAAATTGGACCCGGAAAATAACACAGAAATTAATTTATTAAACATAACACCAATATTAAAAACGAAAGTAATAGCAAATAAACTGAATAAAATTATAACATAGCAGAATAACAACAAAGTTTTACCAATGCTATATTTATAATGATTCTCGTGCAAGAGAAATCATTAAAATACATTAAACCGGCATATCATATATTAAAGGACATTATCCACTTATTGTACAAAAAGAGATATCTCTGGAATAATCAAAACGTTCGAAAATATCTACCAAAACAACACAATAAAAGTAAAAGTAGAAGAAGAATTAACTGATCCTATTGAAGCTAATAATGGGATAATATATTTAAAAAAAGTAAGAATTGAAAAAGGATACCAAATGGGAGAAAAACAACTTATAAAATAATCTACTATGCAAATGAAGCAAGACTACTATCTCATAATAAAAATGATTTACTACATTTGGTACACCAATTTAATATAACCGCTAAAAAATTTAACATGTTAATTTCCCCAAAAAAGACAAAATGCATGGTTACAACACCAAATTTACTAAGATGTAAATTGAAGCTGAAAGGTTAGATAATGGAGTTTAAATATCTAGGCATCACACACATTATCTACCTACGGAAAGCTTGAAATAAAAGTGGAAGATTAAGTGATACGAGCGAACAGAGCCACATCAGGTTATCAGAATGAGCAATCAGGAGAAATAAAAATATTGGGAAAAAAATGAAACAGACTTTACAAAAGAGTCATTAAACCAATAATAACATACGCGGCAGAAACATGACCTGACACAGAGAGGACAACAAAGATGTTAGAAACAGTTGAGATGTAAACACTTCAAAAATTGATGACAAAACACTGTGGGACATAGCTAGTAGTACAGATATACGACGATGCAAGGTGGCGAACTTCAAGAACTGAGTAAGAAGTAGAAGCGTAAAATGGTTTCATAATGGCTTTGGCATAGCCAATTAGCCAGACTATTTTTGGTAGTTACAATTTTTGATTTTATTAACTAAGCCTATTTATAATCTAAATTCACATGGAGTAATATGTTCGTATACATATTTAATTTTTGACATATTTACAATTTTTAATTTTAATACCTAAAACTACTTATAATTTACATTTACAGGACGTTATGTATTCGTAGATACATTTTAATATCTGCTTATTATTTAAAAAAATAATTGTATTCAAATTGACATGCAATGGAGAATTTAGCTTAATTAGTCTTTCATACATCATTTTGATATTTTGTTTGTACTATCCACACTCCAATATAAAGTTCTGTAGATCTCACACTTTACATACGATCTTGTAAGCCGAAGTTACCTAAATAGAGTAGTAAAAAAGATACGGTGCCCCAATAAGAAGACGATCAGTAGAAAGACCACGAAAACGATGAAACGACAACTTACTGGAGACAAATAAAGTCATGTCTCCATAAAAAAGAAGAAGAAGAGGAAGGAAAAGGAACAGGAAGTCTCAAATATATCTCTAAGCAATTTGTAAAAAATAATAGTCAAAGCATGTGATGGTTTTATCAATAAGGTTGAACGCTTTAAATCATCTTGAAAAAGTATTAAGAAAGTTTTAACTCCCAAACATTTAACTTTCAGAGGGTTAGTTGGTGATTGGAAGAAATAATTTAAAGAGAATAATTTATTCGTTTACTGCTGTACACAAAAGAAGGCCTACTATGGAAAATATTTTTGAAACACTAAAATATAAAGCAGGGGTAAGCTTTACTGATACTTACTATAATAAAGAGTACTAAAATCAAATATTATTACCTGTATTATAACCCATTTAATAATAATGATATGAACTCTATTTATAATTATAAAAATGATTTTTTTTAAATATTGCACTTCGTAAGTCTCGTTCACTTGCGCTTCGTAAATATATACAAGTGAAAATAGGAAGGTATTTTGAACAAATAGTCTCTAAGGTAAGTCCCTAAAACTCAAGTGGAAGATGACTTGAGGAATCTAGGAGTCAGAAATTGGAAAGCCAGGGCGAAAGATAGGGGGGGATGGAGGCTAATTCTTGAACAGGCCAAGACCCATTGGCATTGGAACCAGATTATTACTATAAAGACGATCCTTGCAAAAAGTAAGGATAATCGAAAAATATCTAAAACCCAGATGAGAATTACTACATAGAATATCAGATCGCTCAATTTAAGGGACCAAAAAGTAAGCCAAGTACTAAATGAGAAACAAATAGATTTGTACGCTACAAGAAACAGGGAAGAAAGGAAAATAACAATCAAGATTAGGTGAATATATACTAATCTACAGTATATTAGCAATAAAAAATAGTTCCAAAGAAGGTGTAGCCTTCAATGAATGAAATGAATAAGGATGGAAAATGAAGACCTAAGCATTATCGGAGTATACGGCCTAGAAAATAACAAGCCCTAAACAACTATAAGCTATACTCTTTACGACAAATTTCAACAAGTAGTAGATCAAGCCAGAGAGAAGATGATAATATTGCTGGATTTTAAATCTAGAGTAGGCAATCAAGAAATACCCGGAATTAAGCAAAACGTAACAATAATGTAAAAAATGAAAACTCGGCACCAATAATGAACTTAGAATAAACAATATTGTTTTGACCACACGACTAACACAAATATACATTCAATAACACCCGTGGATAAAGATCTATGATAGATTATGTTATAATCAACAGAGATACACACCCATCAAAAATAATCGACGTAGGATGCCTTAATTCAGCAAACGTAGGTAACGACCATAGCCTAGTACCATGTAAAATATGAATCATCCTAAAATACTTCACACCCAACAGAGTGGCGCCAACAAAAACCAAAATAAAAGTCAAAGGACTAAATGCGGAATCCATGGAATACTTTTAAAAACTATCAGAGAAGACTGCTAGGAATGAAATATTAGAAAATAATAACATCAAAGGAATTTGGAAAAAACTCAAAAAGAACATAATTAACGGAGCAACAGAACCACTTGCAAAAAGTAAACATATCAAATAAGACAAAATGTTGAGAAAAGAAGAAAGTCTTTTTACAATACTAAACACAACAGGCATACAACCACTATAAACGAATCAGAAATGGGCAGGCTACTTTCGATCCCTATTTGCTAAAGGTGACGATAATGAATCACCAACACCAGAGCAAACGAAGAAATAAAATATTGAGGAGAAAGAAGTCAAAAAAGAATTAAAGAAATTAAAAATATAAAGTTGCCAGGAGAGGACAGAACACCGAACGAACTTCTAAAGTACGGAGGTCCAGATCTGATCAAAAGACTATTAAAACTATTTCAAAAAATAATAGAACAAAACAATTGTAACGTTATAAACGTCACCTCTGGATTAATTTATATTTAAATAATTATTTTATTTTAATTTCTTTGGTAATTTAATAATTTGTATATCTTCAGTTTAATTTTACTATTTTTAATTTAAAATAGTTGTCGCCCTCTATATTTCTTCCCCTGTTTTCATTCCTTCCTCTGTCTTTAATTACTCTCTCTTTCTGTCCCGTAGAATAAATATTCGCCCTCTCTCTTTCTGTCCAACAGACTGTTCTGTTCCGTGTTGACAGACAAGATAGTTTCATGATGTCTATAGGAACATTCTATCTGTCCTGTGCTAACTTTTAGTTTTCCACTTTCTGTCAAAACAACTTCTAACGTGGTGGGATTATTTTTTGCCTCTTTGATATTTATAAAAGAAGACAACAATTATAATTAGACTTATTTTATGGTCTACAAATTCTCTTGGGGTAAGTACTTTCATTGTGATATTTATTCTATTATTCTGACCGCATTTCCGATACTTGTAACCTTACTTTCTTTCCAAAGCACATTGTTTTTTTTTATTGGCGACGTGCAAGTACTTGGAGGGGATACGAGAAACGATCGTGCGCGAGTAGTGGAAAAATCTTGCATTTTTTACTGTACATTTCATAGATTATAGATCTCATAAATTCGGATTGTCAATTGTCATATTTCATATTCGTTTTGTTTATTTACACCTTCTGTCACTGAAGAAAATGGGATTTAGGAAATGCTGTGTTATAAATTGTAAAAATACAACAAAAAATTGTCAATTTAAGTTTTATTCGTTTCCAACTTCGAAGCACAAAGCTACTACAAAGAGAAAAGTGGATTTATATTATAAAAAAGTATAAGTAACATAATCTAAATTATGCATTATTCTTGCGCCCGATTTTAAAGTCAGTTTAAAATAAATAATAAATAAAAGTTCACTTTTAAGTGTAAATTTTAGTGAAAGATGCATTAAGATATATTTGCTGTCCAAAAATTTACAGGGAAAGAATTAATTGTTCAAACCAATATGATGATATCATGGGCTTAACCTGCTAATTTATGCATTAGCATTATTTATGGTAATTTATTTTTCGTAATTCTTCCACTCCACATAATTCTTCCATTCTTTTTTGACATTTGCCACTACTAAAGCTTTTCCCTTTGACTCGTGCTTGGTTGAAAAGTTATTTGGTGATTTACTTTCTCAAATCCAGTTTTTATTATTGCATCCATATTAACAGTAATGCTGTAATTCAATAATATATTTATTTGTATTTACGCTACATCAATGTTTACCATTTAATAACATACCATACCGACAACCGACATAACCCCAATCTTACTTTTTCTTCTTATTCTTTTTTGGGGCCACGTCCTTGACAGTTATCCGGTAACCTCGATCTAACATAAAAGCGCAGTAAATTTGGCTTATTTACGACACCAGGTGTCGCTGTTCCGAACTTGCACGGTCCCCATATGCATTAGGACTCTTTAACAGAATTTAACTGACAATCACAGTAACAATCATATTTCATTTTATCCTTGCCATACACTATTTGTGTAATTGTAACTTGGTAAGATGGTAGGGAAGTTAAACTACTCTTGATGTGTCTCTAATGCTCCATTTCTCTTGTGTTTTAGTTTATTGGGAATATTCAAAGCTTTATTGGGTTTATTGGAAATATCTATATTTTATTGGGCTTATTGACAGCCGTATTGGATTTACTGGAATTATTGACCACATCAGCAAATACAACCACGTGTGACTGCAGCTCTCCGATATTACAACGTTCCATTGGAGCACCTAGCAGCTAGGACACACAAGTAGCCCATCGAACAAAGCAATAAGTGTTTCATCAATTGTTAAGCTTGGGCAGGATCGATTATTGTGTTTTTTTTATTCTTTTAAATAAATATGTTTGGTTAAAATTTGTCTTATTTACTATCAACTGAGAACTCAGGTTCAATCCCTATCTTAAGACAAGACGAACTCACCCTTGAGATACTGAGCTAGGCAACGTATAGACGATAAGCTCCCATGGTTGATTGAGGCATTACTTTTACAATACTACTTCTATTCTCTTTGGTAGTCTTGTTGTTACACAATTCCTCAAGAATGGAGATAAAGCGTTCCAATCCCTCTCTTCAAAAAAGGAGAAAAATTGGACTCGGTCAATTACAGAAAAATTAATTTATTAAATACAACACTAAAATTAAAAACCAAAGTGATATCTAATTAACTAAATGAAATTATAAGACTAGCAGAAGAACAACAAGGTTTTAGGTCTGAACGATCATACATCAAACCAGCATATCTATGTTTCGTGAACCTTAATCGGGTCAAATTAAAGGACGTCCTTCACTTATTGTGCGCAAGATACCTTTAGGAATAATCAAAACGGTCAAAAATATCTACCAAAACAACACAATGAAAGTAAAAGTAGAAGAAGAACTAACTGATTACAGCTATTAAAGCTGACAATGGGATACGTCAGCTTGTAAAACATACATAATAGACCAATCTGACAGAATACATTGAGCATACCACTCTATCATTCGAAGCTAAACGCAACAGAAAACTATGGGCATTGGTGAATATCTAATGACTGTCTGCAGCGTACCTTTTAAATTAGATGATGATGTGTACAAATGAGTGACGTCACTGTAGAATATTGCAAAAACATTTGTGCTAGTGTCACCAAAGTTGAAAATTATTATATGGAAAAAGCAGATTTCGTAATAAACATAGGAGATAATAGCAGTCACAGAGAATCTGAATTTTCTGATGATGAAAATAATGATCATTTAGGTTGCAAGTCACTCTTTCAATAGTAAATATTTTTGAATCTAATGTGTACATTTAACTATTAGTAAATTCAATATAAAAGACCAATAACATATATGAAATTTTAGTTATTTGTGTTTTATATTTAAATTTATTGTTATTTTTCTTTTAGTGCCGTCTTCACTATAACCATTGCAAATTCGTCTCTATCTTCTGCTTTTCTTAAGAGCGTTGTCCAGTCGCGACTGTTTTACAACAAGGATATTTGTCGTCTACCAGGACCCTTCTTCGATTTTACTCTTCATAATCAGGTGCAACAACTCGTACCTATTATTTCTAAATATGTATCCGAAATATGCTGTCTTTAGCCTTTTAATGGTGGTCAAAAGTTCTCTGTCTTTTCCCATTCTGTGTAACACCATTTCGTTCATAATATGATCGATCCATAGTATCTTCAAAATTCCCCTAAAAAGCCACATCACAAAAGCTTCCAGTTTTCTCATTAAGCCAACATTAACAGTTTAGGCTTCGAGACCATAAAGAGGAATAGAATGAATATAACATTTTACCATCGGATATCGGATTTGCAGATCGAGTCTTTCGTTACTCAGAAATTCCCTCATCTTCTAAAAAGCTACTCTTGATTGCTCTATTCTTAAGCGAATTTCTGATTTCGGATTTAGATCTTCCGTAATCCAGACTCCTAAGTATTTCATTTTGTTCACTTGCTCATCTTTATTGTTTATCTGGATCTTACTTAAAGAAACGATCTTTTCTTTTAACGCATTTACACAAAAATAAAGGAGAAACTTTTAACCTAAATTTACACAAAATGATTATCCCGCTAATAACTTTGGTTAATGCAGTTAATAAAAAAAATCTATTAGTTTTATGCTAAATAAGTTTTTTATATTATACAGTTAATATTTTAACAAAAGTTAACTTACGTCTGATAAAGTTGGAGTTCTGATGTCTTACGTTAAAGTACTGGCTGATATGATTACAAAATATAAACAAATATCAAATAATGACAAATTAATAATATGTAACCAAATACGTAGCAAAAAGAGGTAAAAACTTAAAAAAACGTTTGTCCGCCTCTGCTGCTACTACAACTATCTCGGAGGCCATGAACATCATCTGGGCATAACCACGAGTGACAGCAAATGCGTGGGTTCTGGGGTAGCTGGTTCATTTATTTACCGGAGTATCCGATTATTCTAATCATCAAGATGTTTTTATCAAACTAAATGAACATAGTCGGCGAGTAAGATTTTAAATAAAACCACAATAAAAACATATATATATATATATATATATATATATATATATATATATATATATATATATATATATATATATCCCGTTTATAGCGTAATCCGCCTTTGGGTTCCCGTTCGCCAAGCCTGTCTATTCTGCCAGTCTTCTTCAAATAGATTTCTTGCTGACATGGCTTTTGAAATTCCTTGCATCCATGTTGTTGGTGGTCGTCCTCGTTTTCTTTTCTCTGGTGGTACCCATTCTAATATTTTTTTTGGTAGTCTTTCTTCCCCCATACGTCTAACATGTCCGTACCGTGTCAGTTGTTGTTTTTCGATGTCTTCTATAATTGATCTTTGTACATTCATTTGATTTCTTATGTCCTCATTTCTCACATGTTCTAATCGAGACTTTCCCGCTGCTCTCCTCCAAAAATCCATTTCAACTGCCAAGAGGTTACCTTTAAGTTTTTGTGATAACTGCCATACTTCTGAGCCATACACGATTACTGGTCTCAATATTGTGTTATATATTCTTTTTTTCGTTTCCGGTCTTATATTTTTCTGCCATAGTACTGAATTCAATGCACCTATAACTCGTTTCCCTTTGGTTATTCTGTCTTTTATGGCTTCATCAGTTCTTCCTGTCTTTGTTAGTTTTACCCCCAAATATATACATTGATCGCATTTCTTAATTTTCCCGTCTTCTAAGTCGAGGTCATCTGCAGTATTTTCTCCTCCTATGCAAAGATATTGCGTTTTTTGTAAATTTACTTCGAGGCCCATTTTTTGTACTCTTCCATTAGTTTTCTAGCCATATACTCTAGGTCTTCCTTGTCTTGGGCAATAACTACCTGGTCATCTGCATAATGCAGCGTGTATAAAGTTTCATCCCCAATAGACAGCCCCATCCCTTTACACTTCTTTTTCCATTGTCTGAGTGCTTCGTCGATATATATATATTAAATAGTATGGGAGATAAACAACAACCTTGCTTCAGTCCTTTTGTTACCTGAAAACCATTAGTAACCTTATTTCCTATTTTAACTTTTGATATTGTGTTGTTATATAGATCTTTAATAGCGTCGATTAGTGAAACGCTGATACTGGTTTTCTCCAATACTTCCCACAATTTGGCAACAGGCACGGTGTCATATGCTTTTGTTAAATCGACTAAAAGTAAATGCACTTCTCGAGATCTCAGTGTTCTTTTCTCGAGTATTTGGGATAAGCAAAAAATACTATCTATTGTGGATCGTCCCGCTCTGAATCCGTTTTGTTCTTCTGATTCAAAAGACGGTATTCTTCGCATATGCGTTCTTTTATAATTCTCCCATATAATCTGCTAAGCGTACTCGTAACAGTTATACCCCGATAGTTATTGCAATCTTCCTTATTTCCTTTTTTATGGATAGATGTAATCCATCCTTCTTTCCAACTTTGTGGCACTGGTTCTCCGTGCAAGTGCCTATTGAAAACTTCTGTTAGTATCTCGAATAGTTTGTTGGTTCCATTTTTTATTAGCTCTGCATATATCCCCTCTGGGCCCGGAGCACGTCCATTTTTCAACAATGATATAGCTTTTTTAGTTTCTTCGATGTTAATTGTTGGAGGCTCTCCTTGAATCAGGATTTCATGTTGTTCTATGTTTTTGAATTCCGGTCTTTCTTCTACTAACAGTGTTTTATAGTGTTTTTCCCATTTTTCGGGCTCTATGGAGTGTATGGCTATTTGTTCTGTTCTGTTGGATCTGATGTTTTTTATAAATCTCCAGGATTCTCTTGATTTGCGGCCGCCAATATACGTATCTAATTCCTGACATTTTCTCTCCCAGCTTTGATTTTTTGACTCTATTATCGTGGATTTAAATTTATTGACCATTTCTCTATTTTCTCTTTTGTGTTCTTGATCCTTTGTTCCCAGCCATCTGTGATATAATTTTTGCTTTTGATCTTTCATTTCCTGTAGTTCATCATTCCACCAAATTTGTCTTTCTGAGTTTGTTTACTCTTATTCCTAATGCTTCTTTGGCCGCTTGATGTATTCCTTTTCTTATTATGCTATGTAACTCTTCTGTTGTTTTATGTTTAAATTCCTGTGGTAGTTGTTGCTCCAATCTTTTTTTATACAATTCTCTAGTACTATCGTTGTCTAAACTTGTTAGATTATACTGCAGTTGTTCACCTTCTGCTGAGTGATTTTCATTTAGCTTTTTGTTTTGTTGGTGTTTACCGTTTCCGCTTAGCGGTAGTATCATTTTAGCTTTTACTAGATGGTGGTCACTTCCACATTCGGCTCCTCGAAATACTCTTACGTCATGCACTTTTATTTTAGATTTTTGTTTCATTATTAGGTAATCAATTACTGATCTTAAGTTTCTTGTAGGCTGAGTCCATGTATATGTATGTATTTCCTTATGTTTGAAATACCCATTCATGATCCTTAGTGAGTTGTGTCTACACATTTCTATTAAGTTATTGCCATTATCGTGTGTAGTGTTTTTTCCATATGGTCCTATTGTTTTATCTTTTATTCTTCTACCAGTTCTTGCGTTGAGGTCACCTAGTATAATAGTTTCCCTTGTTTGACCTATTTGAGAGATAGTTTCATCTAGGACTTCATAGTATTTTATTTTTTCTTCTAGGCGTGCATCATCATTCGGACCGTGTGTGCCTATTATTGTTATTTTTAATCCTTTCAAGTTGAGGTTGATCTTTATGATTCTTTCATTTATTGCTTGCCAGTTCGATATATTCTTTTTGTATTTCTTCAATATAAGTATTGATACTCCTCTTTTGGCATGTTCTTCCTTATTAACTCCCGTGTGTATATGTATATATCCATCAAGATTTTGGGTTCCTTGTCCTTTTTTCTTTGTTTCTGAGAGTACAGCAAAATGCATTTTATGTTTTTTCATTTCTTGGATAACATCTTCGATTTTATTTCTAATTCCTTGTGTATTCCATGTACCACAAATCAGTGTCCGTTTTCGTTGCCATTGTCGTCGTCCTTTAGTTCCATCCATATCCCGAGGCTTGGTTTCGGTATTTTTAGCATTACTATTTTTTCCAAGAATGAGTTGCTGGCCCATTGCTAAACCCCCTTGCTAGGAGGACCAGAATTTTCTGTCGGGGTTTATTCCCTTAGCCTATAAATAACTCACCCCGCTGGCAGACGTGTTAGCGAGTGGGGGGGGGGATTAGGTAAGGAATTTGGAGTTTAGGTAGGATAATACTAGGGTTTGGGCCTGGTTTCACCTAAATAGGGAGTGGAGGAAAAACCCGGAGCTCGCGTGGGCAGGGACGCCACCTCCCTGAAGTAAGTCTACCCTCTATCGGGACCATAAAGGGGTACCTACCCGCTACCCGCCAATAAAAACATAAATGAAACAATTGTGTAAAGAATATGTGTGAGTAAGAACTTTACTGACATGTTTTGGATAAGATTGGAGGACCAATTTGTAGCAAAATTAAAGTTTAATAAAAACTTAAAGCATTTAAAAAAAGCAGTCTAAGGAATATATTTGATTGATTGAAACAAACCTTATCATCTATACTATTAGAAACAATAATATCAAAGCAGAAACTGTAAATAACCTAATATTCCATATGAAGTAACTTTGTAATAAATGGATAATGGCTAGAGCAAATAGAAATATATCAATACTTAAGAAATATATTTAACCAAATAAGGGACAATAGTATTGATCCCAACGAAAGAATAGAAAATGTAATATCAGAATTCATGTAAATAAAGATAGTACTGTGTATGTGTATTGTAAATATCTAAATCTGAATATAAGGTTGCACAGTTCGCTGCTCTAGATTTATTATACCGCTTGACCGAGCTACGGTTTTGATATTAAAAGGTATAGTTTAAAACGATTGATAATATGTATGTATATATACTATATATATATATATATATATATATATATATATATATACATATATATATATATATATATATATATATATATATATATATATATATATATATATATATATATATATATATATATATGTAGGGTGACCATAATTTTTCAATAAAAAAAAGTACATTGATAATTTTTAAGAAAATATGTACACTGCTAGTGCCCTAGGAAATTTTTCTGGTCAAAATTTTACGAATTTTTAATATAACGATGGCGAGAACGATTTTTTAATCAAACATATTCTTCTTATGTTGCCCTATCCAATTAGTGGATGTTGGCGACAAAATCAAACATAAGTAGGTACATAAAAAAGTATGATAAATTTTAATAGTTAATTTTCTTTCGACGTTTCTTCCTGAACATCTTGATCATCATTTTGGTACCAGTCGTACTTTTTGGAACTATGAATTTCCTTCAGAAAATGTGGTTTACTCTTTAAGAACTGAAACATTTAATTGCACGAAACTTTGAAGTTTGTGGAGACTTGCATGATGGCTTCCAGAGTAGATATTTTCAACTGCGATTTGTTGGGACTTCAATAGTTATTGATATTTGAGAACAATCGCTCAATCGACGCACTGGTCCCAGGCAGACAGAAAACAAACTCACATGAAATTTTGAGATTTTTCAAAGCACTTTCTTTTTGAAAGATTTAGAGCCATCGATCTTCGGTAGAAATATTTTTCGAATACCAATCTGCGATTTTACCTTATGTAACGTAAGTTTGTATTAGACCAACTTCATCAAACAATTCGTCCTGATTCAATATCGGACCTATGTAGTCTTTGAAAGCCTCACACGACGTTAAAATTTCAGCCCAAGAAACTTGTTTTTTCAGGATAACCCATCCGAATAGCTTTAGTTCACTTAAATTTTCACTCCAGTTTTCCAAATATGTTACACAATTTGAATAGAACTGCTTGACATGCATGATAAAGATATCCCGATAGTTCACGCTAAGGTCAAGGTCTTGCATATTTTCAAGTTTTGAAAGTGACTCTCTTACTTCAAGAAGCGGTAAAAATAACTCATTTAAGCGATTTTGAAGCTTATTTATGAGTTCAAAATATTTTGTTACCTTCTACATCTAAAATCACTTTGTGGAAGAGAGACGCAATGTTATGCACAAACCACATCCATGCTTCACTGATTGGGTTTTGAAAAAACTGTTTTAGAACTGTTGGACAATTATCAACCGATAAAAAATATGCTTTCAAGGGTTTGAACATTTGTATAATTCGTTCAATGACTGGCATTAGGCTCAAAAATCTTGATCTTGCAAATGACAGTTTTTTGATCAAATACTATTTAACTGGGAATAAACCACAATTAAAGATAAAAATACGTTTGTATTTTGAGAACGATTTCCGAAGTGGAAATTGAAACGTCAATAAATCTTTAATTGTGTGTATTTTTATTTTTAATTGTGGCTGATTCCCAGTTAAATAGTAATTGATTTAAAATGCCGCCAGAAAATAGCTTCAGAACGACATTTTTTTGTAGTCGATATCAACAAAATCGTAAAACTGGTTTAGTTTCTCCACTCTGACTGTAAAAATATAGAAGTACTTAAAAATCTTGACCGCAATAACCTCGATGTCTATAGGTAAGACGTCTGTCGTATTTTCTCAACAATTATTAAAAATGTGTGCCACACAACCAATTCCAATCACGGGTTTACCACGAGAAGCATTTAATTTGCTGAATAGATTGTTCACTCCTTTTCTTCTCATTCCACCAAAATTTGTATTTGTATTTTCAGCAGACATTCCGATGAATTTTTGTAGAGGATTATGGTGATTCAAAACATTGACCACGTAATCTTTTAACTGCTCTGATGTTTCACCAGGTAAGTCACGTAGCTGTAGTAATTTTACTTGGACACCATTTTCTCCATCAAAATATCTACAGCACAAAATAATATACAAAAAAACGAGAAAAACTGCCGGAATTTAAGACAAAGTGTTAATAGACTAATCAACAGTGAGTGCACAAGTAACAAATAAAGATAAACATACGACGAGATATATATTTTTACTAAATAAATAAGATAATTCAAGATAAAGAAATTTCATATACATAACGCTATCAAACGGGGGTAACTTGCGCTAAGAAGCTATTGCAACCATCTAAAAAAAAGCTGATCACCTCCTTATTCATTGGTACACTGCATTAGAATTAAACGAATAATGAAATCAATAATCAAAAAAATTTTTAGACTTTCATGAAATTATTGAGTTTTTACTAAAAAATGATGTTTTTTATATAATATCGACATTAATATGTAACGGTACTACCAATTTAGAAAAAAGGTGACCCAAAACAATTGATTCCCGTCCGACAAAAATTTCTTTGGTATTTTCAAAATTCTTTAAGAGATTAATAGATGCAGGAGAAAGCCCTGTTGGGATATTTTGTTTGCTTGCAACAATTCGGAATGGTCCTGTTGTAGACGAATTGAACCACTTTCTCTGGTTTTGAAGCCAACATATTCTTCTTCTCCCTGGTTCTTTTTTTACCAAATACCCTACACCAAAAAACAGGTTAGAACAAGCCTGTTAATTTTTTATTATCATCATCCAGCCTCAAGAGTCCACTGCTAAACATAGGCCTCTTCCTCGTGTTTCCAACCCCGTCTATCTTGCGCCGCTCTTATCCAGTTTTTATTGAGTCTTCTCAAATCGCCAGTTCATCTTGTAGGTGGTCGACCGACGCTTCTCTTGTCTTCCCTTGGCCTCTATTCCAATAACCTCTTTGTCCATCGCCCATCTGTCATTCTAACTATGTGTCCTGCCCATCTCCATTTTAGTCTGGCTATATTCTCGATGACGTCAGTCACTCCGGTTCTTCTTATTATATATTTCTTATTTCTTATTTTATAGCTTTTTATTATCGGCATTTCTTATTATTTTCTTATTATCGGCCTTTCTTATTATATAGCTAAGATATTCCAATTTTCGCTAGCATTTATTGCCAATTTTACGTAGGACCTTTAGACACGTGATCCACCCATGAAATTTTTAAGATGCGTGTGTAATAGCACATCTTGAAGGAAACGAGCTTTTTAAAGAAGTTCAGAAAGTGTCCAGGCCTCTACTTTATATAATAACGTAGAAAATAAATAGCACAATAATCAACGCCTCTTTTAGTCACTCTTGTCATTCTTTTATCGAACTTATGCTTACATATTGAGAACGTATTATTTTTTTTAATTGAGTTTATTGTGTCTCAACTACAAGGTTATTGACACTGGGTAAATTTTGGTACAATAAATTTTACATTACAATATAATTATAGTTTACAATAAATTAATTTTACATTACATTAAAATAAAGAGAGTAAAAGACAAAGTAAAAACAGAAAAGAAAAAATAAAAGCATTAAATTTTGTGATACAAATTCGTTTCTCGAAGGAAATCTAGTATATTCGGAATAAGATCCAATTGGCTGAGGATCACATTTGTTTGACCATGTATAGAGTACTTTTTTGTACTTGCTCGTACTCGACACACTGTGTAAGGATATGTTGAACGGTTAATGATTCACTACACTTTTCACAGGCAGATAATTTCTCCGAAGTCATCAGGTGTCCATGTGTCAGCCGTGTGTGACCAATTCTTAGCCTGCGAACGATTACTTTATCTCTTCTACTTAAGTTATACAGCTGAAAGGTTTCGATGGTAGGTTGTATTTTGTGTAGTTTTGAGGTTGAACTTTTCCATTGATTTTGCCAGGACTTTTTGATTTGTGATCTGAAAAGTAGTTTTAGATCTGATGCTAGTTCGACGGGTTTGATGTCTGATTTGGTTGTGACTGTTTTCTTCGCAGCAGTATCAGCAGTTTCATTACCTAAAATCCCGACGTGTGAAGAAATCCAGATTAATGTTACGTCTGTTCCAGAAGAAGTGAGACAGTTTGTTGTTTCATGTATGGCATGAACTATTGAATGTCCGGAATATATATTTTTGATCGAGTCGATGGAGGACATCGAATCTGTACATATTGCAGTATTCTTGGCGTTAGTTTGATTGCATAGACATTTTAATGTTTGCAGGATGGCGTACAACTCTCCCGTATGGATTGAGGTGGTTTGTGGAAGGCAGAACTTCTGAATGATATTATTTGCAGTTGTTACAGAGTATCCGACTCCTGTCTAAGTTTTGGATGCATCTGTGTAAAGGATCTCGTCATATGAGTTTGTATTGAACAGCTCTAGAAAAGTTTGTCTTAGAATTTGGCTGTTAGTTTTATTTTTGTGAAAATTGTTAAGCAAACGGTTAATTTTTGGAATGGTATTATTCCAAGGAGTAGTTGATGATAGAATTTGGGTATCTGTTATTGAAAAATCAACAGGTCGTGGAAGGGGAAGTAAAATTTGAGGCAGTGTATGATATCTATTGATGGATTCACAGTTGTAGGGTTTGTAGATTAATTTATATGTAGGGTTGTTTCGATTCGAAGATACTCTAGCAAAGTATGTCAGAAGAAGTTGTTGTCTGCGAGAGGAAGGGGAAGTTTACCTGTTTCACAGCGAAGACTTTCGCAGGGCTGGATCTGAAAGCTCCGAGGCATATTCGTAATGCGGTATACTGGATAGTATCAAGAGTCCTTAAATAAGTCTTTGAGGCTGACATATATACAAAGCACCCATAATCTAGTCGAGAACGAATGAGAGATATGTATACCTTAATTAGGATGTCTTCATCAGCTCCCCAGTGATGGTTTGCTAGAGATTTTAATAAATTTAATCTAGCTAAGCAATTAGATTTGATGTTTGTAATCTGTGGTTTTCATGTTAGTCGACTATCAAAAATTAACCCCAGAATTTTGTGTTCATTAGCTACCGTGAGTGGAATATCATTTAATGTAATTTGAGGTAATAATACGATACGTGTTCTTCGACTGAATTTGAGTACTTTTGATTTTTCAGCAGAGAAATTGATACCAAAATTTATAGACCAAGAAGTTATTTCATTTACTGCTTTTTGGATTAAGTTTGTAGTTATTAACGTATCTTTACCGCGGCAATATAGAATCAGGTCGTCAGCATATAAGTTGCATTTTACTGGGTTGTAAATATTCTTGCAAATATCATTGATAGTTATT
Organism: Diabrotica balteata; assembly: GCA_918026665.1. Lineage (NCBI taxonomy): Eukaryota > Metazoa > Arthropoda > Insecta > Coleoptera > Chrysomelidae > Diabrotica > Diabrotica balteata. The sequence goes on from OU898282.1 coordinate 60,166,574, forward strand.
ATAAATAAAGTGGAACTTAGAACTGATCCTTGGGGTACTCCGTTATCCTGAACGTAAATTGAAGAAGCTTTTCCGTTAACTAATACTTTGAAGCTGCGTCCAGAGAGAAACTGTTCGATAAAAGATAATGTATTTCCCGTAATATTGTATTCTTTTAATTTTGTTAATACAGTAGAACGTAATAGAGTATCGAAGGCGCTTTCGACGTCAAATGATGTTGCTATTAAATCTTGCTTGTTTTGAAAAGCGGTTGTGATTTATGTTTGTAACATTACTAAGTTGTCAGCCGTGCTTCGGTATGGACGAAATCCGGATTGAGCTGAATCTAAAATGTTGTGTTTTTCTAGAAACCATATTAGTCTTTTGTTTATTAGTTTTTCTAGCAGCTTACACAGGGTGCATGTTAGTGAAATAGGACGGTAAGAATTTGGATTAGTCGGTGACTTATCCTGTTTCTTGATTGGTATAACGATAGATTCTCTCCATAGAATTGGAAATTTCTGATTGGTCCATATTATGTTATACAATATAAGAAGTTTTTTAAGGGCTGATATGGAAAGATTTTTAAGAAATATGAAGGGGATGTTGTCGGGACCTGCAGCTGAATTTTTGCAAGTTGGAAGAATATTTAAAAGTTCCTGTAGTGTAAACGGAGTGTTTAAGAGAGTAGAGTCAAATTTAAAAGATTGGAAGGGATACTGTACCGGAGGATTTGTTTCTTTGGGAGCATTCTTGTTCTGAAACCGTTGATAGAAATTATCGGCAATTACATTAACGATATCTTGGTCGTCGGTTACTAAATTACTTTGATGTAAAAGAGCTGGAATTCTTGTGTGCGTATTTTTCCCCCGCATTTGATTAATTTTCTTCCAGACTTGAGAAGGGGCAGTAAGAACGTATTATTGTATCACATTTTCGATAATATAACTTTTAAGATTGTATTTCAACTGTTATTTAAATTGAAATAATAGATTAACCACGCCACTGAAAATAACAGGTAGCATTTCAAAAACTTTTGTAGGGCTACTAACAAATCAGGTTGGCTTCTATATCAGAAAGTTATCTTGATCGCAACGAGACGTATTATTATGACTTATGATGAACAAATCAAAACTTGTGTATACGTATTGCGATGTCAGATTTAGATAGTGACAATGCAATTTTAAGAGGATAAATGAAACCGCTATATTTTTAAGAAAGCAAATATATATATATATATATATATATATATATATATATATATATATATATATATATATATATTTATCAAATTATTTTCGACCGTACTGTGTTAAATATTATTTTTAGTCTCAGCAATTGGTCTGTATGAAATAAAACTCTATTTGTTTTTTCTCAATATTTCGTCACGATTTTGTGACTTCTTCAGGAGAAAACTGTAAATTTATTATAATTATTATATGTAAACAAAATGAATATTTAAATACTTACAACTTAAGATTAAAAATTTAAATTTTTGATAACATATCCAATTAGATAAATGACATTTTTTTTTTGATTTTAATTTATTTGGGAGTTATGGTAACCGCAATATTTTATAGAGTGAATTCCCATTGTACAATTTTTAGCGAATAAGTTTTAATAAACAATTACATATTGTGACAGTATTATCCATATAATAAGGTGGAAAAGTAGAATATTGAGAAAGAATCAGGAACATGGTAAATTGATCTATAAAATGTAATTGATGGTACGTAGTCAGTTATTGGTCTGATGTTGTTAGATACTGATATTAAGATCTATCATATCATATATTGTTTAGTATATTACAGTAGATATTACTTAAATGGTTGGTGTCTGTCTTATAATTGATAGATTCTGGAGTTTTATTAATGTGTACCATTTCAAGAAAAAGTCGATTTTTATAATTATCAATTTGTTCTAAGATTTTTACATTATTAAAGTCAAAGTTATGTCCTGTCTTTAAGTGGTAGTCCACTAAGGCACAAGAGTTTTTTTCGTAAGTTACAGTCACTTTTGTGTTGAGTGACACGTTGTTTAAGCCACTGTTGACTTTGTCCAATATAACAACTTTGACACTGACTGCAATTTATTCTATAAATTATATTACTCATTAGTGAATTTGGAGTTTTAACTTTTATTTTTGAGAACAACCTTGAATTTAGAAGTGGATTGTATTTAATTAATTTAATGTTCGGAAATGTTTTGAAAAGTGGGACAATTTGGTCTGTTCAATTTTTTATGTAAGGTATTTTTTTGTATAAAACTGGTTGTGGATTATTTATTAAAGCTCTATTGACAAAGAAAATACTCACATAAGTGTTCCTTACAAAACAAAATACCGTCAAAAAGTCAATGTCTGGGCTAGTATTTTAGGTGACTACGTAATCGGCTTCTTTTGCATTGTAGGCACTTTGTGTCGTCGAAATATATAGAAATCACATAATTCTATTAGTTCGAGCATTACATATTAATATGGATAACATTTAGTCACAACAAGGCGGCAGTCCAGCTAACAATGCACGGGAGGTGTTAGATTTGTTAAACATTACGTTTCTAGATAGAGTTATTGGTACACAATGACATGCCATAGACATAGGCATACACAATGACATAGCGTGAACTTGCCGAAAATTTAGACGAATTACGTCAAAAAATCATTCAGGCCTTTCAAAGCCTAACACCCGAAATGTTGTTGAACACCCGAAGGCAATTATACAATAGATTGGGCTACTGCTTGGCTGAACGCAGTGGACTTTTTGATAATCTAATCCTTTTTCTTTTTTCTCGTGAACTCCTTAGTGTCCAGTTTAGGCGTCGGAGTGATATTTTCAAATTTCTTGTAACCACCTTTTCCATCTCAACGATTCCTAGCGATTTTTCTTAGCTATTTATATATTTATATTACTACTTCTAAATATTTAATTAAACCGCCAGTTAGAAGAAGGGAATAAACGCCAAAATATGGCGAAACGACTTTTTAACAAAAATATACCTTTTAAGGCAAGACCCATCTGTCCGCGCTAAGTAGGGAATAAACACCGTAAAAGTTACGGAGATATTCCAACACTAAATGTGCGACAGTTTTAAGAAGGGAATAAATAAAGGGAATTATTTCTTTCTTCAAACTTACGGTTTAATCTGTTTGTCACGTGTTTTTTGGCTGCCTACGGCGACATGCTGTAACTGTCGGTGATGAAAATACAATTCAGTTGCTGTTGACATCTACGTAAGTCTCGTTCTTGTTTTGTTTGTTGAAATTTTAAACAGAAAAATGTCTAGTAGTAGTGATAGTAATAGCAGTGAGGACAGTAACATAAACATTTTTTGCGATTTGGCGACTTCACGGAAGAGAAAACGGGGTGTACGAAATAAACATTTATACAAACACGAGGTACAAAAATTACATATTTTTGTACCTCGTATTGTACCGGCAAAATCAAATACTGTTAGTGAGTTTACATGTAAAAAATAGTGCACACAGAAGTTTAGTTTTAAAGAAAAGCAAACGATTCTACAAAGTGTGTACAGTGGACGTCCAAAAAATGAACAGGATACTTTTCTTATGAGCCTCATAAACTGCTCGAAAGTTATTCGAAGACGATCCAAAAATTAAAATCCCAAAAGGCATGACAATACTTTTCGTTATTTTATCCAAATAAATTCTGCAAGAGTTGAGGTATGTAGGCAAGCTTTTTCAATCTTGTATGCTATAAAAAATAAGGCAAGTTTTCTACTGACTTCTCTTATTGCCGAAGGAAAATTACCGGTGTATCACCGTGGTATTCATTTAAATCGTGGCAACAATTTAGATAACAATGTAGTTCTTGCGATCGATCATCACATTCGATCATTTCTGTTAAAATAATCACATTACAGCACCAGATTAATTCAATATTTGGATGCTAACCTCAATGTGAAGATAATGCATAAACTCTTTTGCAAAAAGTATCCCGAACATGCCAAGATCGTTAAATACGATTTTTTAGAAAATACTATAATGATAACTATGGTTACAGATTTGACAGACCACAGGTTGACGTTTGTTCAACTTGTGAAGAACTTGAGGCTAAAATAAGAAGTCAAACGCTAAATGAAAACGCCAAGCGTGTAGCAGTTGCAGAAAAGATGGTACATCTGAGACGAGCTAAAAAGTTTTAGCTGAAGCAGCAAGAAGTGTTGAGACTATGTAAAGAAAAGGAAAATGTCGGAGCTATCGTTTTCGACTACATGCAAAACCTTCCGCTTCCAAAAATACCAGTACAGGAAATGTTCTATCTCAGAAAACTATGGCTTTACGTGTTTTGTGTCCACGATTTGAAAACAAATTGTGCAGATTTTGACACGTACCATGAAGGAGAAGCTAAAAGAGGACCTGATGATGTATGTAGCCTAATTTGGAAGACAATTCAGAATATGGATCCTGCTATAAACGAACTTCACGTGTTTAGTGACGCTTGCGGAGGACAGAATAGAAACAATACCCCGATACGGTTCATGCTCATGTTGGTTTCGACTGGACGGTTCGATAAAGTGTATCAGTACTTTCCTGTGCGTGGACATTCGTTTTTACAGTGCGATCGGAATTTCGGAACAGCAAAAAGACTTATCAGGAGAAAAGATAGGATTTACGTACCAGAGGAATACAACATAATGATCTCTACTGCCAAAACAAGAGGATTTTCGGTAACAACAATCACCTCAAACGACATATTCGAATTTAAAAACACTTGGAAAAATTATTACAAAAAAACGTGTAAGTCGGTGGACAAAACGTCTACATTTATGATATTCAAATATAGATATTTAGAGTATTCTTCTTCCCATAAAGGCTACGTAACAGTTTCAAAACAAATAGATGGTTTTATGAAACCGAGGTTTCTACTTCAAAAAAATGGGGTGATCCCTTCATTGCCTACTACCAGAGCATACAGGGCAAAAATACCAATAAATGAGAAAAATATGGAAGAAATTCGGAAAATAATTCCATATATTCCAGAAGATAAAAAAGAATTTTATGAAAATATTCTTACATGGCCAACTACTGCATCCGATAATATCATTGAGAAAGAAGGGTAGTTTAGGGAAATATTTTTTTTGTGTATTTGTTTGTTTTGTATAAATTACTTTAAATAAAATAAGCTTTTTCATACAATTTTGTGACTTTATTCATGTCAAAAAAATATAAGTTGTAAGAAAGGAATAAATCCAAGATTTTCTTTATCGCCTTTCTACATAACGAAAATCACTGGATGGATTTTCTCCAATCCAAATTAACTTATATAAACTGTACTTTATAGTAGATGTCATTAGTAAACAAGAAAAAAATAAATAGAACGAATAAACAGCTTTTATTGATTTCCCGAAAATCTACTTTTTGGATTCATTCCCTTCTTCTAACTGGTGGTTCAATTTGGTATCTTAAGTCTTAATTTGGTTTTCCTTATATAGTAAAGTGGAAAATTATTTCGCTTAACAACTTTCTTTTGTTTAAATATTATACTTTTGGTTTGCTTGGTGTTTATTTTCATTTCATGTTTTTCTAATTCTTTCACCCATATATTTACCAATTCTTGAATATTTTCTCTAGTGTCTGCAATTAGTACAATGTCATCTGCATATAGAAGTCCATCAAATCTTACCCGTATTCAATTCAAGTATCCCACCATAGTTTGCAGATGGTTTGTGGCCCTATTAATATTTTTCATATTTTTATTCATTACTAGAATGAATAGTACTGGGCAAAGGCCAAGCAAGCAAGATTTTGTATCGTTGATTTGTACCATGTTAGTGAATTTGTCATACGTGTTTTTTTAATTACCTTTATTATTTTCCTCGCGACTTCTCGATTTTCTAGAATTTGACATACTCTCCTTCTATGTATTGTATCAAAGGCCGCTTTTGAAACTATAAATGTAAGATATAATTTTTTTCCTTTTTCGTTCATTCTTTCTATTATGTTTCTGACCATAAATATATTATCTGTTGTAGATGATGTCGGTCTGTAATAGGTACAATAATGATTAAATAGGTAATTAAAAGGTCAGGACAAATTGGTTTAAAAATAGATGATACATGTGATAAAGAAATGAAAATAGGATCATTAAACATAACATTATTAATACGAAAAGAATAAGAAATTAACAAAAAAAAAAAAAAAAATAATAAACGAACTAGGAATTAAAATATTGGGAATCAGCGAAACCAAAAACCAGGAAATCAAAAAAATAATCTTATATGAAAAGTACGAACTATACTTCTCTGGAATGCTACAAGGACAGAGAGCCAAGGAAAGAGTAGCAATAATTCTGACCAATTCCCTTAAGAATAATGTATATAAATTTGGAAATGAAAGAAGTATGGTATATAATACAGATATGTGTCGAAAAGAGGGGACAGATTAAGATACAATGGACAATGAACAAATTCTGTCAAGATAGTTGAGCATTAGAACAACAGAATTCCGACCAATCTCCTCAAGAATCATGTATATAAAACTGGAAATGAAAGAAGTATGGTATATACTACAGATATATGCCCAGTAGAGGGGACAGATGAAGATACAATGGACCAGGTGTAAGAAGAGAATAAAAATATAATCTTAAAGGGAGATTGGAACGCGCGGATAGGAAATAGATGGAAAATAAATGAAGGATATGAATAGGAAATAAAGGACTTGGATATATGGGAAGTTACATCAAAACAATATAAAATAGTAACGCAGGAAAAATGCTAAACTTTTGCCAAATAAATTACTAACTAATGGATATCAACCACTACAGGATAAATACTCTTATACAGCGGAAGAACATAATGTTGGAAGTATAATAGATTACATAATGTATACTTCGGAAATAAAACGGAAAATTAAAAAAAAATGGAACTGAAAGCTCAGCTCAACTAGGAACACAACATAAAATGGTGATGACAGACATAAACTCAGAGAGTATCAACGAATTAGAAGACGTAGAGTACACTAGAATCAAGAACAGATTAAGAAGAGAAAATAAATGTAAGAGTGTGATACTAGGACCAAACAGACAGATTGTTTCTTGACACCGAAGGAAATGATGAATGATAAAGTCTAGAACGAAGATAAGAGACATTGAAAGAAAAAATTTGAAATACAGCTAAACAAGTATACGGAATAAAGAAAATTAAAAAAAAACCTCTGTAATATCAATATTATCTACAAATGCTAATATTGTACACTTTTCGTTTATATTGGGCACTAACTGTTGACATTCCACTCCTAAATCATTTTTATAATATTGCTGTAAACAAAATTTTGTTTAAAGTAATAGGACAACGCATTTTGTTTTCTTAGATAGACCATGTTTTTACCTTGTTTAAGCTTTTGTCCCTTCGATGGAGGGTGCTCAATTTTTTGTGGATCCAGGGGGGTGTGTTCAGGATAATATCCGTATGGTGGATTTAGTGGTAAAGTGCTAGAAAGATTTTGATTCAGAAGGTGGCGTATTGTTAAGAAGAGCACAAGATGAATTACTGATAAGCCATACAAACCAAGGGTAAAAGGGGTATAGGAAGAAAGAAGAAATCCTGGCTCCGAAACGTCAGAGATTGGACTCACACAACAGAAAATGACTTAATCCATCAAGCCCAGAACAGAGAGAAATTCGTAATATTGATCGCCAACCTCAATAGAGAAGGCACTTAGGAGGAGGAGGAGAATTCTAAAATATCAAAATGCTCATCAGAAAATTCGTTTCCAGTGTTATAAAGACGTTTTGCTGGAGGGAATGGAATGTTTTTTTAGTAACCCTGGAGTATTTGTCAATAACGACGGAAAGGAGTTTTAAGTGTTTTTTTAGATCGGTGTTTGAGACAGCTACAGTGCGAATGACATACGTTCTGCTGGGGTTTGGGATTCTGTCCTTAATTGAGGTTATGTTGGCTACTTGGTGGATGACTGCTGGCGGGTAGTCTTTGCGTTTCTTTTTGCAAAATTTAAGTATTTTTTTCTGTGGCCATGATGGTGTTCATTAGTCATTAGATACATACCTTGTACTCGATTATTCGTTTTTTATAGGTTTTGTAGGCGTGCAATAGTGTTTGATTTGACGTATTTACCAATTTATGGGACAACGCTGCCAGGTGTTTTGTCCCTTTTTTATTCTGCCTAGGGCGTTTTTTATGTCGGTTTTCCAGTTGAGAGTTCTGCTAAAATAAACTATCAAATACGACACAGAGTTTCTGAAATTTAGGTCTCCTAGCAGTGTTATCCGGCCCTGAGCATCAAGGCAGTGGGGAGATTTAAATAATATTAATTGACTTTTGAAGGCGTTAATAGTCACTCTTTATCTATTGCACCATCTAACAAGGTAATTTTGGGCTCTTTTGAAATTCTATGTAGGCCTGACGTGGGGAGCGCAGTTCGTCAGCATTGAAGGAAGGATTCCGATCTATATTAAGGGCAGGGGATATCACTTAAAAACTGTGTATAATCTTGGAGCAAGAATTGTGCTCTGGGGCACTCTAGTCTGTGGAGTAAATGTTGAGGATAGTGTATTGTCAACTTTAATCCGGATAGTCTGATGAGAGAGATAGGAATTTATTAGTTTAACAAAAGTTGTGGTTAGTCCAGCAATGTTGAGTTTTTCGATCAGGCCTGTATATAAAACCTAAACAAATGCTTTCTAGACGTTTAGGAACTTTTTTTAGCCTTTTCTACGCGTATTATATCTGTTAGTTCGTTCTAAATTTGGATTTGGTCTGTATTTTGAGTTATTTTGTTACTATAGAGTTAAGCTCTGTTGGAATAGTAAGTGCTATTCCAATGCTATATTATAATAGTAGTGTTCCATTATTGCCCCGAATAAATAGTGTTATACGAGGAGTCGATCGAGTCAACTGAAGTTTGATCTAGATATGACACACAATATACACACCATCAAGAAGAAACATATAAAACCTTGAAGGAGACTTTCTAAAATATAGAGTTAGAAATATTTCTAACGAAAGAACTAGAGGAGTTTGAGAAGTTAACAGGACCCACCAACTTAATAAAACTAATAATAATATTTAAGAAAAGATGCAACCCTCCACAAGTGGTATGACCCCGGGATAAGCATGCCCCGATTTTTCAAATACGCTTTACCTGCAAACAGATGCGTTGCAGTTGTGTAGTCAAACACCGGTTGACACGACATACACAACCAAAAAATTATGTTTGTCTATCGTATACTGAATAAAAGAAATAAGGCCATACATAGAAGGTACAATTTTATAGTCATCTTAGACCACCAGTCCTTGAAATAGCTACAAAACCCAAAAATTCGTTGGGCCGATTAGCCAGGTGGAGTTTAGAACTTTAACAGTACGATTTCGTGATAATATACAGAAAATTGTTCTCAACCAGTTAGCGAATAATGAACCAGAGCTGGAATTGTTGGAATTGTGTAAATATTGCACTAGAATCGTGCAATATTTACGTATACCCCAACTTTTATACACCTACGTTTTTACAAATAAAACACTGTTTGTGTTTATTGTTAAAAAACTATATCGACACTTATAATCCCACTTTATTGAATATTTTCATTGATTGTAAATATGCAATTAAAAATAAACATAATAAAAACAGCAATTTATTAACCGCAGAGGAGTATTACATCAGGCATTACAAAACATTAGATTTTCTTTAGGCTACCCTATAGTTATTATATTCTAAAACATTCCTGTTCGTCCAGTCATAACGGTCGTGATTTATTAGCTGTAAATAAAATAATAAGTGTCTGTAAAGTAGTGTACAACGTGAGCATTAACAAAAGACAAACAACAGGAAAATATTTATTGCAATTAAAACATTCGTTATATAAGCATATCTCAGGAATTAATCTTGACTGGCAAAATTGAGTTACTATGCTAGGTAAAAATTAATATCTCAGTTTAGTGAGTCATGCACATCACGATTTTTTATAAAAATAGAATATGTATTACAGAGAAATATGCAGTTAATGAGATACCATTAACAAAGTAGATCGATGGACAAGCAAACCTTGGCCTTGGTTGAAAAATGAAAAATAATCCTGTTTTGAAATAAAAAATTATAATTTACATTGAATATAGTTGTACATTTTTATACCACATTTTTCTGAAAGTGGAAATCCTGCAGCGTATTAAAATTATATATATATATATATATATATATATATATATATATATATATATATATATATATATATATATATATATATATATATATATATATTGTTTGAGTTTAGTTCTTGAACCTTAATATATATTTTTTAGTGGATTCTCTTGGGCTTAGGTTCATAATGAACCTAAGCCCAAGAGAATCCACTAAAATATATATATATATATATATATATATATATATATATATATATATATATATATATATATATATATATATATATTTATATTTTATTGGGATTTTCAGCGGTGAAATAAGTGTACTCTTTTAACTAAGTTTTAAGCTTTCGAAAATGTTTATTTTCATCATCAAAAAAAATGAAAATAAAGTGCTGCTGTTAGTAAAGCATCCTCGAAATCCATTAAGTGAAAAGGTTGTACAAAGAGAAGGAACACTTACGTTATTGAGGTTTGTTTTTCATGGATGTTCTACTTACAGGTGACAATTTCACGCACCACTCATTGATTGAGTCAATAATTAAAATATATAAAAATTGCATGGTGATATCGTCTGCTGTCGCTACGATGACTGATTAAGCGACTACCTAGGTTGCGTGTGGTTTGTCCCACATATACCAAATTACAGTTGTTGCAAGGGATCTGGTAAACTACGTTGGGACAATCTTTGATGCTGCTTTTGTCTTTAACCTTAGAAAAGATAGATCTTGCAGTTAATGAAGTTTTAACGGCTATTTTTAAATTGGTGAAACCTTTCTTTGAAAAAGTTTTTCCTGATGATGAAAATAAACATATATATATATATATATATATATATATATATATATATATATATATATATATACATACATATATATATATATATATATATATATATATATATATATATATATATATATACATACATATATATATATATATATATATATATATATATATATATATATAAACAACACAGTTTATTAGGGTTGCAGTCAGAATATTGGCCGGGATGTTAAAAAAACACTCTTTTGACTTTTTGTCGAGCTTTCGGAATGGTTTTATTCCTTTTTCAAGACACTGTAAAAGATAATTATGTAAATATTTAAAAAATATCACAGTTCTTCAGTGTAACTTACTAGTCGTTGAGACTATTTTTGTAAGCGTTGACACTCAACATTTATACCACACATTAAAATATACAATTATGGACATAATACATCATAAAATTTTTAAAATTTGTTGTAAAAATAGTAATAGAGAAACATTTTAAAAAGTTTTTATAATATTTTTTTTACGTTATTGAAAAGCCAAAGATATATGGCACAAGAACATAATAATTCGTCATACGTTTCGTGTATGAATCGGTGTCATTAGCCATCAAGTTTACTGTCTGTTTGGTAAGAAGATATATATGAAGATATATTTCACTAGACGAACTAGACAAAAAATAATGGTATTTGTAAACAAAAGATGAATAGCTGATACACTTTGTAAAAAAAAGATAAGACACTAAAAAAAAATTGACATGGAAATAAACTTAAGAGAAGACAAAACGGCATATAAATGTAGTAACGAAATAAAACAAGAAAATAAACCAATAACTAATAATTATGTCAATGTGCAGAAATAAAAACGGCAAAATGACCAGCAACACTAAATAAATTAAAGAATCTTGGAAAACATATTTTGAGCAACTTGTTCGTCTTGTGCCTATCCACTGTTTAGATAAATTAAACCACATAAAAGATATCTTAAGTATTCGAGGATAAAGAAACATTTCGAAAGCCTCAATTTCCTTGCAGATAGCGTCTGCGTCGCGATAACAGTATAGGAAACATATATCATCGTAGTAATCTAATTTTTATTGGTGTTAGTAAATCATGACATTTGAATAGCTTACCATTCGTACCAAGGTAAATGTATGTTTTAACTTTCTATGTTTGTTTATTGTTAACACTGATTCGTCCAAATTGCTGTTGTCTTAGAAATCTCTTGTTTTCGTAATGTTTAGTAAATGTTTATATATCTGTATTACTTCTGTTATCATATTTGTTAACCCCTGGAGTGCTTTATTACCCAGAAAACTGGAATACCTAGGCCACGTGATGAGGGGACCAAAATATGAAATTTTGAGACTCATAATACAGGGAAAGATTTAAGGAAGAAGATCTGTTGGCAGAAGGCAGAGCTCATGGTTAAAGAATCTATGTGATTGGTATCAATGCAGATCGAGTGATTTGTTTAGAGCAGCAAGTTCTAAAATAAAAATAGCCATTATGATTGCCAACCTCCGTAGGGAGACGGCATTGTAAGAAGAAGAAGGAGAGATTTATTACTTACAGTGGATACACCATGTCGGCCGCTGTTATATCGATGTTATTGATACAGTCTTCGTTAATTCAAAGTTTGGCTTTAACATCCATTACTGCTTCCTGAAAGATTTCCAACTTAAACAATTGATAACCGAAATTTCTCTCAAGAGGTTAAAAGAGTAATCAAACTAATAAAAAAATAACGAAGCCCCTGAATGCGATGGAATACCCGTTGAATTTTTAAGTTGGGAGAAAGCAAAATAAAAAAAGGTTTTACACAGATTATTGAAACAAGAAAAAACACCAAAACAGTAAAATAAGACTCTGTCAAAACTCTAGAGGAATCAATCTATATCAATAAGTAATATTAAGTGAATTTGAAATACCATCCAAACTAATTATACTTACCAAATGACGATGTTGTTACAGATACAACGTAAGATGATAGAGCCATTTCAAATAACACAAGGATTAAAACATAGTATTGGGCTTACAACAACAATGTTTAATTAAGCAGTAGAATACGTGAGTAAAACGTCAGAAGCTAGATACACCACGCTTATCAATGAATCAGTCCATCTGGTAACATATCCCTTACGCTCCTGAGTCTACATTTTTGGAATGTGCAGATCAAATTTTACATTATTTAGTACATTATTAGAAATCCTGAATTTTCTCAGAAACAAAGATTAAACAGAATTGCAGGGACATTTAAAATGATAAATAAAAATGTATTGAAAGTGTTAGTCTTAGTTAAGAAAATTGAAACTTAAAAGTAATTTTGATTTTTCTGCAAACATTTTGTTTCACTTTATGCATTAAACCCTTGATCGACTTTGGCAGGATTCTAGATAAGTGTTCAGATTTTTATGTTCTTCATGTACTGGCTGGTGATCCAATCAATAAAATATTTTGGTTTTCTAGTTTTATCTATTGAAGAATCTTCATAATTTAATTTCTACTTTTTTTTTGTTCCACAACTCATAAAATCTGTTAGTGCTATTGGAAGAAGGAAGGAATTTCTTTATTTTCAAATGGCTGCTATACCCATGTTGGGGCTGGAGTAGACTTTTTGGCAGATGCTAGCCCTAAGCACTACATTGTTAGGTACTACTATTGCTTCCCAACTCTTTTTCTCCGGTTCATCTATATCTCAGTCTACCTCAAAATCAGACTCAGTTTGTATACCCGATCTGGATTGGCTGCAAGCTTTTGCAAGTTCAGTGCTTCAGACATAAAAATCAAAAATATTACAGTGCTGACATTGTCTTCTCTATGTGTGATGGTTCCCAGCTGTTACATTTGTGATACCAACTCAAGTATACACATTTAAAAAACACAAAATAGAAATGTTTTTAAGCTTCTCATATAAAACAATGTGTTTTCCAAATAACTTACATTCGAAATCCTGTTTATAAATTAATTTTAAGTGAAACCTTCCTTTATTTGTCATCTCAAGTCACAGAAAAACAAGGCTGATATTGCAACCTCGAATGGCAATATAAATATGTGAATGAAATAAACCATGTGTGCTGAAACTGGTAATAAATATACAATTATGTTGTATCAGCGTGAAAAAAAATTTGATTCATATGTCACATTTTAATAAGACCCACACAATTGTGACATCCTGGAGCGTAAGGGATAAACAAATGACATAAATATCATGAGCAAAATCAAAGCTACAGACATACAGCAAAAGGGATATGAAACTTACGAAAATTATTTGCTAAATAGGTAGATTTGTCAATAAATATAAAAATGATTAAATCCTAGTAAAGAGCTGATCGGAGAGCAACAGGATCCTATCTGACAGTTGACAAATCTAGAAAAAATGGATAACTTTGTTTATTCAGGAGTCATCACAACAACATTGACGGTTGACATCATCATCATCATCATCCAGCCGAATTTTTACATCCATTGTTGGATATAGGCCTCCTCCAAACGTCTCCAGTTCTCTCTATCTCTAGCTGCTGCAATCCAGTTTGTTTCTATCCTCCTTAGGTCGTCGGTCCATCGAGTGGGTGGCTGCCTCGACTTCGCTTGTCGGCTCTTGGTCTCTACTCCAATAATCTCTTCGTCCATCTTCCGTCTTCCATTCTAGCAACATGTCCAGCCCACCTCCACTTTTGTTTATTGATTCGTAGTATAACATCGTCTACGCCAGTTCGTCGGCGTATCTCCTCATTTCTTACTCGATCTTTCAAGGTCAGGCCCAGCATTGATCTCTCCATTCGCCTTTGTGTTAATCTCAGTTTTTCGGCAGTAGCTTTCGTTAAAGTTAAGGTCTCTGCTCTGTAGGTCAAGACTGGTAAGACGCATTGGTTAAATGCCTTCCTTTTCAGGTGAATTGGGATATTTGTTTTAAAAATGTCTCTCATTCGTCCATATGCCGCCCATCCCAACATGATTCGTCTATTTAGCTCGCAGGTTTGGTTGTCTCTGGTTATTCTAATTTCATGACCCAAGTATGTGTATTTATCGATTAATTCTACCTTGTTGTTATTGATCTGTATCTCTTCGCTGTGAACCATATTGGTCATGATTTTGGTTTTCTCGAAATTTATCTCCAGCCCAGTTTCTTGTAGTATGTCATTCAGTTCTTGGAGCATGTCTTTGATCTCTCCCAGATTATCTGACAGAAGCACGATATCGTCCGCAAAACGTAGATGGTTTAATCTTTCTCCATCGATGGATATTCCTTTCTGTTGCCATGTTAGTTTTTTAACGGTTGACATACTTTACTATAAATCAGATATTTAAATCATGACTCGTCCATCAAAAGACTAACGTAAGAATCTATAAGGTCCATAATACGCCGATAGTGAGCTATAAAAGAAAAACTGGTGATATTGACTCTGTAAAAATCTATAAACTGCGTGAACAGCTTTAAAAGTAATATACTAAGACGAATACTAGGCCCTATGAATAAGACCAATAGGGGACGAATGATTAATAAAACTATCTTCATCTCACTATGTCCGCCTACACTGCCTTCAATGATAATTAGACCATATTTTTAGGATGGTAGAAAACAGGCTTCCTAAAAATGTGTTATATGCAAGAATGCAAAGACGCAGAGGAACAGACTTAATCGAAAGACCAAGAAAGTGATAGGAGGATGATGTAGGTGAGAACGCAAGAAATCTCATTGGCAGTCGATCGTGGACAAAAAGGCTACAGACGGTAACGAATTGAGAGGTTTGCTGAGGGAGGGCAGTGCTCTAATTGGACGGTAGAGTCATAGAATAGTAAATTTCCCAAGGATATAATGATCTTATATAACACCTTAAAAATAATACGAAATAATGTTCTTAATAAATATGTAGTCATGAAAAAATCGAATATTTTTTTATGTCAAGTACCGAATAATCTCGTAGGAATCGACACGGCGTAGGAGTTTTTGGTTTACTACATTTCTTAGGTATACCATGTGGCTATCCTTTTTTGGGTGCCCTACATTATTGCACCACATTGATCGGTGTTGACTGATCATGAAGCTTTACCCTAGTATAAGAAAAAACGTCTCGCGTACTTACTATAATATTTTATGGCTAAAACATTTTAAGACGTTTGAAGGTTTTCTTTTACCCTAAGCCATGATTGGGTATGGTTTGGGTGTTTTAAAACAAAAATATATATTTGTTTGAATGTAAAAAACTGCGTTAGGTTTTCTATGCACGTCCTGATCTTTGTTTCTGTTGTATAAGTCGTACTGTCGTAATTGTCATAATGTTTATTTCTGGTTATACCACTTCTTGTTCTTATTTCAGTACCCTGTCCGATTATTGAACGTTGGTGTTCATATTGACGCAACTTTGTTTACGGCGGCTCTACGTAAATTAGCGGTGGTCCCTTGATACCATTCTCGATCGGAACCAGAATGTTCTTCGTCGGTCTGGGCCTCTCCTTCCGGCGATCTTTTCCTGTATTATAAGTTGTAGAAGGTTATACCTCTCTGGATGTGTCATTACATGACCGAAATATTGTAACTTTCGAATTTTTATCGTTTTTGTTATTTCTGTGCTTTTTTTCATTGGATGTAAAACTATTTCATTTTTTATTCGATCAACCAACTTATCCGCAATACTCGTCGACAAATCCACATCTCAAAGGCATCTAATTTTTTCATTAATGTCTCTGTAAGTGTCCAGCTCTCCATACTATACAGCAATGTGGAGAATATTTAGCAGCGAATAATTCAGATTTTAAGGTTTAACGTAATATCTCTATTAATTAGAATTTTCTTTAATTTATAGAAGATTACCTATGGTTATACCACAGGTGATCATAACCTAATCATCTGTGGTGATGCTATCTTTCTCTTTTTCATTTTAAAATACAATCATATACCTTATATAAAATATCCTGTAAAACAATTAAGTAGTATTTTAGTGATATTTCTTAAAAACTTTATTTGGACAATTTTATAAACTTACATTTACAGCAGGTTTTGCAGTTTTAATTTTTGTAGAAGATTATGACATAAAAGATGAATACAAAAAAACTGCAAACATATTATTAACTATTTTATATATGTAGTTGTTTGTTTTTTATTTTTTAAAAAACTTTTGCACATTTTATACTGATATACATCTAAAAACCCAACGGTTACGGCATGATTTAGATAATATGTTCAGAGAACTGTAATGACAATGACTTATAATAATAAGCAAAACGTGTAAGTAAATATTGACACTAGTTTAGTGGAACTAAATGTATCTTCCTATTTTAAAATCTGTAATGTTTACCCACCAGTTTATAGTTCATCCGGTATTTTATTTGTTTCCGCTTAGTACTCGTCAAGACAATGTTATTTGACTAAGAAAATCCTCTTGGTTCATAAAAAGCCTATCGATAAACCTGTTTTTTTTTGGAATAATTAAAGAAAAACTTAAATAAAAAATATAGAAAAAAAAAATATATAAAGAAAACTAATATTTTTTCTGAATTAAAGTAATATAACCAATATTTGAACCAAGTCAGGAAATTTATTTTTTACCGTCGCATTGCCTTATGCCGAATATCTAAGAATTTTCCGAGTGCAATGCAATAGTGTAGATAAAGGTTAAAATAAACAAAAAATATTTTAAAAATAATTTCTTCACCTTAATTAAATTTAGTCTTTTTAGTTTGCATCTCGTACTATTTGCTATGTGCAATATTAATTAAATAAATGTAACAGGTTTTTACGTACTGTGTTTTGGAAATGAAAACATTTTTTTTTTGTAATGCAATCTTTACGATCGTATAAACAACATTAAATTTAGAATTTAGCTTATTGAAACTGCATATATATTTAATGCAGCACTTGTAACAAATCTTCAACGGGAATAAGAAAGAATTCGTGTCGCTTACACGTCGTGGTGACCTAATAGACCAGGTATCTAACCATTTTCTATGACACTCTTTGGTACAGATATCTAACAACTGCTTTTGATAAATTTGATGATAACAATATGTTTTAAACAAAATATGCAAACAACTAAACGTCATTTTTACTTTTTAACAATATATAAACAATGTAAGATACTTTAAAATTAGGGCTTGTAAAGTAATTTTTGTAAATTTTTTGCCTAATTATTGCAAAAATAGCTATACAAGTAATCAGTCCTATTGAAAATATCACTATCCCAGATTTTATTACAATATCCTTCGACAACACCAACTATCGAATTTATCTATCCACTGACTTAAATTGCCCTAAGTGTATGTCAAAAGGCCATCGCAAAACAGACTGCCCTGTTCTATCACAATTGACATCAACTGAAACACCCATTGAATCTCAATCTATAATATCACTTCCGTCTAAACGTCAAAATCTTACAACAGAAGCAGGAAATTCTATTAATAATACCACTAACTTTCAAATAACAGCAGAAGATATTTACAACGAAACGACTAAAAAACCCAATCCTATTACTTTGAACACTGATGCCTCCCATCAAAAAACCAAGAGACAAATATCTACTGACTGTCCTGAGATACATGAAACGCCACCCGATCCAACAATTTTTACCAAACCCAAAAATACAGTTAAGCGGCCAAAATTATCACAATCTGATATCCTCGAGTCACTTGAATCTATTAAAGGTAAAATCGAATCTAAGTACCCGACATTTCCTCTTAAATTTACAGTTCTTTGTGACGCGATATGTAACGCATTAAACTCAAATTATCCTACCCCCATAGTAGAAAATTACACAACCGATATGGGTTCTTTTAAAGAGATACTTCTATTCGCTCACGACCATATTCCTGATGGCAAAATAAAAAATAAACTAACAAGACTTCGAAAAAAGATACAATCCTCAGTTACCAATTATTCTATGGATATTGAAAGCGATAACTCCCTTTCCCACGTTGTAAAATAAAATGGATAATACATTTATATTACAGTGGAATCTTAATGGTTATTTTAATAATTTAGAATCCCTTAATCTACTTATAGATATTAATATATTAATAAACGATCTTTCTCCTCTTATAATATGTTTACAGGAAACCCACCTTAAAACTAATAACTTTAATATAAAAAATTATTCCCATTTCCTTAAAAATCGAGACGCAACATATGCTAGTGGAGGTGTTGGTATTTTTGTAAAAAATCACATTCAGACCACAGAAATTAAGCTACATACTAATCTAGAAGCTGTAGCTGTATCAGTGTCATGCAATATCAACTGCAGACCTATTAACATAAATATGTAACATTTACCTTCCTCATCCAAATGAAAATGTACTTGAAGAATTACATCGCTTAATCGATGATATTCCTGCTCCCAAACTAATACTTGGTGACTTGAATTGTCATAATATCACATGGGGTAGTATAAAAACAGACAAATGTGGTAGACTTCTTCAGAAATTAATAGACAATGAAAATCTAATTTTAATGAATACTGGTAAATCTACTCATTTGAGCTCCCACAATAGTACTTTTTCTGCCATCGATATTTCATCGCGTTATCACACATTAGCTACAAGTTTTTCTTGGAATAGTCTTGATTATCTATATAATAGCGATCATTTTCCTGTAACAATTGAAACCATTTTTCATGATCAACCAAATATTCCTGTTTACCAAAAATGGAAATTAAACTCAGCAAACTGAGACTTATATAGAGATCTAATAAATAATTATCTTACGAACTTTATTCTAGAAAATAGTATAGATTCATCTCTTCATCATTTCAATGATACTATAGTAAAATACACTAATATTGCAGTGGGAAAAACAAAACCTTGTAAACGAAAACCAGTACCATGGTTGAGTGAAGAAATAGCCTTAGCTATGAAATCTAGCAAACATGCTTTCAATGTTTTAAAAAGACATAAAACAACAGAAAATGTTATCAAATTTAAAAAACTTAGAACAAAAACTAAATATCTTATTAAGAAAAGTAAAAAAAGAAACATGGTCAAATTATGTCTCTACAATAAATTCATCAACACCTATGACTACAATCTGGAATAAAGTACGTACATTAAAAGGTGAACAAAACTCAATTCATATTAACACTCTTTATTATAAAAACAAATTAATATCTTCCAAACAAGAAATTAGTAATATTATGTCAGATGTATATAAGATTAATTCAAGCAATGCAAACTTCAATCCCGCATTTTTAGATTTCAAAAATAAACGTGAAATGACAGATATATCTATAATAGATAGTGATAATCCACTAAATTTCCCCATCACATATCAAGAATTTGAAGAAGCTCTAGATAAATCAAAAAACACTACATCGGGTCCTGATAATATACCAATCATATTTATCAAAAATTTGCCGTACATAGGAAAATTAATTCTCTTGATTAATTTATTCTAATGAATCAACAATTATTCCTATATTAAAAGCTTTCAAATCAAAAACTGACCCCCTTTTCTTATAGACCAATTTCTCTTACAAATAATACATGCAAACTACTAGAAAAAATTTTAAATAACAGATTAATATGGTTTCTTGAAAAAAAAACCAATTATTAAGCCATATCCAAAGCGGTTTCAGAAAAAGGAGATCAACTCATGATGCCTTAGTAGCTATTGACAATATTATATGTGACTCCTTTAGAAATAACCAGAAAGTAATTGCCATATTTTTTGATATAAATAAAGCATTTGATACTGCATGGAGATACAACATTTTACAAACCATGTCCAATTGGGGTATCCAGGGAAATATTCTTGCCTTTGTAAAACATTTTATGAATAATAGGATATTTCAAGTACGTGTGAATGGAATTACCTCAAAA
The DNA here is from genome assembly GCA_918026665.1 of Diabrotica balteata. Taxonomy (NCBI): domain Eukaryota; kingdom Metazoa; phylum Arthropoda; class Insecta; order Coleoptera; family Chrysomelidae; genus Diabrotica; species Diabrotica balteata. The sequence goes on from OU898282.1 coordinate 60,187,243, forward strand.
ACAGAATGTCTTGAAAACGGTATTTCACAGGGCTCAACCTTAAGCCCCACTTTATTTTTAATAGCAATTAATAACATCGCTCAAGAGATAAAGCTACCTTTGAAAGCAGGTCTCTATGCAGATGACTTAGTTGTATATACTAGTAGCTGCAATATTACACTAGCCTCAAACATTTTGCAATCATTTCTGCATAAACTAGAAGACTGGTCCCAAAAGACTAGTTTTACGTTCTCAGGTGATAAATCTCGTTTCATCGTATTCAATAAAAGAAAAACTGATTGCAAAACAACACTTACTCTAAATGGTGTCAACCTAAAACAAGTAGAGAGCATTGACTTTCTTGGCCTGAGACTGGACAGTCAGTTAACATGGGCAGAACATATTAAAAAGCTAGTCGTATCCTGCCAATCTAAAATAAATCTCCTTAAAATGCTATCAAACCGATCTTGGGGAGCGGACACCATAAGATTGCTGCATATATACCAATCATTAATCCGAAGTAAACTGGATTATGGTGCAATATGCTATTCAACTGCGAGTAATTATATACTTAAAAAACTAGACATTATACAAAACACATGTTTAAGACTAATTCTGGGTGCTTACCGAACTAGTCCTGTTTCAAGTTTTCAGGTTATCCTAAATGAATCTCCCCTATCAATACGAAGACAACACATTTCTTTAAATTATGCCGCGAGATTGTCTTCCAACTCTAATAACACAAACTATCCACTTCTTTATAAAATATATCCACCTACTCATTGCCATCAACAAATTAAATATCCACCCCTTAAAGAATGTCTGACGAGATATGGTTTTGACGTGGAGCAGCTGACACATTCTTACCCTACACAACGAACTATACCTCCCTGGACTATTAATTTTCCCACTATTGATCTATCCCTCACGGCCTATCCAAAGAGTACCACAAATCGCATAATCATTAACAAATTATGTCAAGAACGGATATTAGAATACACTGGCCATAACAAGATTTTTAGCGATGCGTCAAGAACTGAAAACGGACACGCAGCGGCCTTTATTCTAGGAAAGTCTGAATATGCAGTTCGCATCCCTCAATTCTGCAGCATTTTCAAGGGAGAAGCAATCGCCATTTTAAAGGCTTTAGACATGTGTAAGAGTCATGCAAGCTCAGATTTTCTTATCATTACTGACTCTTTATCTGTTCTTTAGAGCTTAAGGCAAATATATTCAGTACATGCTATCCTGCAACAAATACAATTAGCACTTCATCACCTACAAAACAGATACGTGAACGTTACATTTCTCTGGGTACCATCATATACAGGTATCGCAGGAAATGAAAAAGTAGATGAATTAGCAAAGAAAGCTGCTACTGACGAGCAAACTGAAATTATGACTACAATTCCATTCAGTGATATCCAGCTCAATATTAAACAGCACTGTGTAAAAAATTGGCAACAAATGTGGTATTCTAATAAGGCTAACCTTAAAAACGTGGAAACTAGGATTGGCACTAAACTACAATTTCCAGAAAACAGAAAGCAACAAGTGATTATAAACCGACTAAGAATTGGACATTCAGCGTTAACTCACCAGCATCTCATAACAAAATAACTATCACCTGAATGTTCCTATTGTGAATGTCCAATAACTGTTCAACATGTATTGATTGAATGTCCTCTGTATTTCTACGAAAGAGCCATCAACAACGTACCAGAAGAAGCAAAGAAACTTAAAGATATTTTAAACAGTAATGTATCTAATACAATCAAATTCCTTAAGGACATACGTTTACTACACAAAATTTAAGTTATATTATATGTATCTTTTTGTAATTTGTAATTTATTATGTGTAATTTAATACACAATTTGTAATTAGTAAATTTGTATTTGTAATAACAACTGTAAAATCTGTAAAACCCGCTAATAACCTTTAATGGTTGATGCGGAAATTCTAAATAAAAAAAAAATTGTAAAGTATTTGAGTATTGAAAATAATTGCAAAAAGTGCAAATAATTGTAGAATGAGTAGCTGATAATTAGACATATTATTTTTTTTTAATAATATTAAGGTTTCCATGTTAATGGAAAAAAACCTGAGTTTAAAAACTGAGCGAAGAGGGTCCATGCTGAAAAAATGCTGCTGTCCTTATAAGGACATCTTACTAACTGAAACGGGATCCGGTAATGTATACAAACCAAAACTTATCTGGATTTTGGTAGCTGATAATTTTTTAAGACACAATGTTAAAGAAAATGAGTCATAATCTAAGTTGGTAAGTTTTATTTTTTTCAATCTTTCTATACATAACAAGACTAAAAAGATGCTGATGTATTTTTCGAGTATTTTCGCTATTCTATCATTATGTACTGCTAATCGACTGCCCTACCTCTATAAAATAGTAATCAAAGTCTTCTGTTTTTTGCCGAGCTTCAGGCAAATAGTTATGCTAAAAAGTGTCACTTAAATCAACTAGACCATTTGAGTTTACACTGCGCCAATTTTCAGGAGTTATTCGTCTTGTTTCATTATTCTCAATATCTGCTGTAACTGTTGTATTATTTTTCTTATACAGTTGTCTAAAACATATGCAACTTTTATTGCTTTTACTACCGTGTAAGGAGCAAGTTATTTCAATACATTTTTGTCAATGGCTTTTCAAGGAGAGGACTTGGCAAATATTTTACCATCTGAACTGCTGCTGTAACTTTTAATATTAATTAATAAATATAAAATTATAGTTATAATCCACCATTGCCAGCAGTAAAATGCTAAATATTCCTTTGTAGTTAAAGTATTAAGAACCGGAATAAGGAGGGCACTAAATCCATACATGCTTTCCATTAAGTGCTCCAATACAATTAACTCATTTTTTTCTTAGGCATACCTGAAAAATAGAAGCACATTTGTTAAAACAATTCTAATTAAATAAAAATATTATTATATATACATTTTTATTGCAGATCTTGCACGATCAATTTTTAGCAAAACGTAAGAAAAATGCAACATCAGGTGAAGAATCGACTACAAAAAATCTATCTCAGAAGCCACCACCAATCCGGCGCCGAGAATGACACAGGCAAAGTTTAACAAGCCTAATGTACAGCCTGCATCAAATAAAGACTTGGTACAAGAGCTTAATAAGAATGATGAAACCCTTTCCGTTCATTCAGTTAAAACAATTCAGACACTTCTTTAGATGTGACTGTAAAAGCTTTAAAAGAAGTCGCATCCCAATAATGTTCTGCTCTCCCAATAAATTTATTTTATTTGGTCAACATGTTTCTGCTCAATTCAAGCTTCTTTCATTTAAGGAAGCAATGATACTACAGGCCGATATCCAGAGGTAATAACCACTGTTCGGTTATGTTATTTACAAGACCATGATTTAAAAAATACTGTATCTGAGAATAAAGCAAATCAACAACAGAATAGTGAACCGTCAACTTCTTCAGAGGGACAGATATATTATAGCTTGCAGATCGTACAGAAACCAAAGCCACACCTCGTAAATTATTTTTCAAATTAGACGGGTGATGATACTTCTGGTTGTGATTGTTTTTTTTTTAATTAATTTAACAACAGCAGCTGTCGCAGCAATTATCTATCGTGATAATTTTTCATGTAACCACCTCACTTTCATGATAGCACTATTAAGGTTACTATCGTGGAGTACTTTCGCGAAAGTACTATAATCGTGAGACGATTCCTTAAAAAATGGGCCGTTCATGATGCACCAAAGATAAAGGGTTTACGGAGGGTTTATAATCTGAAAAACTGAATTCATAAATTCAAATTTATTAACGGTTTAAATCAACAAAAATTATTAATGTTTTTTTTTATTTAGGGTACCTTGTGGCATAAATCCTAAGAATTCATTTGGTTAATTTGTGAATTCTTTATTTAACCGAGTAATTTGTTTAAACAGTTTAAAATAATTACTATTATTGATATTGTTCTGAAGCTATTTTCTTGTGGCATTTTATTAAAGCAATTACTATTTAAATGGGAATAAGCCACAATTAAAGACTAAAGAAAGTTTATTGATGTTTCAATTTCCACTTCGAAAATCGTTTTAAAAATACAAACATCAGTTACTAGTTTATACATACTAAGATTACTTATAAACTATTAAAAATTAATACGTACGGTGAACATAAAAATTCTGCGAACTTATTATTTAATATGTTATATACTTGGTTATTTATTTAATATAAACTGACATTATAACACATTTTGTAAAAAACAATTTCAAAATAGGCATTCGGTGGGGCTTTTTCAAGCATAACTCAGCTTTCTTGCGTGCCAACAACTTTCAAAACCCCCTTATTTTAAAGGCAATTCTTTCAGCTTTACAACATCTTTGTAAAATTACTTTATCTTTATTATTAAAAAAGTTATAATAATTAAACATTAAAAATTTTACTAAAAGTTGCGAATTAATTTGTTTATAAGAGAATTAAACAAAATTAAGCTACAAACTTTGAAAATCTGGATACTGGAAGTTAAAAAACATAACAAAATGAACACTGTAATCACTGGTAAATGTTTCTATGTTAATTTTTTAAGTTTTTTTTTTATATAAATTAATGAATTTATATAGAAAAGAAGAAATTATATAAATTTATATTAATATATGTTTCTATTTTTTCAAAAGGAACAATTTTTATTTTGGTATAATTAACTATCTAATATGGTTTAGGAAATACAATCATTTAAACAATTAAATTGTTAATAACAAACTATCTGACGCGGTTTTAGCCTGGTACCCTCAAAAAATCGAATCTACAAACCAAAAAAAAAACGTGCAATACTTAACTCCACCACTTGCACCTAGACTATTTATTGCGGCAGTGTTGATTGGCTTTCTTCTTCTTTCAGTGCCTATTCGTTCCGAATATTGGCAATCATTCTGGCTATAATTATTTTATTGACTGCTGCCTTAAATAAATTCGTTGTTGTTGTGGAGAACCATTTCCTCAAGTTCTTCAACCATGATATTCTCCTTCTCCCAATTCCTCGCTTTCCGAATACTTTACCCTGTAGGATTACCTTCAGTAATCTGTATTTAGTGCTGTTTCTCATTATATGTCCGAGATATTCCAACTTTCTCCTTTTAATGGTATACATCACCTCTCTTTCTTTGCCCACTCTTCGTAATACGGTCTCGTTGGTTATCTTGTCTGTCCATGATATCCTTAGAATTCGCCTGTATAGCCACATCTCGAAGGCTTCAAGTTTTTTCTCCATTGCTTCAGTTAGTGTCCAGGATTCAACTCCGTAATACAATATTGAGAAGATATAACATCGTAGGAGCCTTACTTTTATCTCCAGATTAAGATTGTGGCTTTTAAAGAGTTTGGCCATGTTATTGAATGCACTCCTAGCCTTCTCTATTCTACATTTTATTTCCTGTGAGTGATCTCATTGTTCATTTACTGTTGTTCCAAGATAGTTATACTGTTTTACTCGGTCCACTGGTGTATTATTGATAAGTAGTTGAGCGTCTCTAACTTTATTTTTGCTGATGATCATAAATTTAGTTTTTGTTATATTTACTTGAAGTCCAAATCTTTCACTTACTTCATTTACTTTGTTTATTAGTTGCTGTAAACTGTTCAAACTGTCTGCAAAAATAACGGTGTCGTCTGCATAACGGATGTTGTTTAGGCGTTCTCCATTTAGAAGTATTCCATGTTCGCATTTTTCCAAGGCTTCACTAAATATTTCCTCTGAATATAGATTAAATAATATAGGTGAAAGTATACAACCTTGTCTAACGCCTCGTAGAATCTGGATCATTTCCGTTGGTTCACCTCCAAAATTCGTTCTTATTGTGGCTGATTGGTTCCAGTATAAATTTTGTATTATACGCCGATCTTTATCATCCATTTGGGCTTTTGTTAGAATATCCATCATTTTTTGGTGTTGAACTGTATCAAATGCTTTTTGGTAGTCCACAAAGCAGGTGTAAATATCGCAAGTCATATCTCTGCATCTTTGAAATAATACTTGTAGACTAAACAGTGCATCTCTTGTACCTACGCCTTTCATGAATCCAAACTGTGTGTCTTGTATTCTCTCTTCGCATAGCTTGTATATTCTACGATGTATAATTTTAAGAAAAAGGTTTAATGTATGGCTCATTAGACTTATTAGCCTATATTCTCCGCACTTTTTTGCTCCCTGTTTCTTTGGTAAGGTAATAAATTCTGAAAGTAGCCAATCTTTTGGGATATTGCCTGTGTCATAGATATTATTGAAGATTTTACATAGTACTCTTAAAGATTCATCATCAAGAAGTTTAAGAAATTCAGATTGTACTCCGTCTGGTCCTGGAGCTCTACCTCCTTTTAGTGATATTATGGCTGCTCTTATTTCTGCCACTAGTATAGGTGGTCCTGTTTCCGTAGGTATTGGGGGCTGGTTCTCTCTCTCATCAAAAAATAAATTTCTTATGTAATTTTTCCAGGTATCATTGATACTCTCTTTGTCCACGATTATCTCTCCATTGTCATTAACAAGTTTACTTACTCTTCTGTTTTTACATTTACCTGTAATTTCTCTTACCTTCTTGTGCACGTTGAAGTCGTCGTATTTACTTTGGAGAATTTCGATTTCTTGGCATTTTTTCTCCAGTTCTTTCTGTTTGGTTTCTCTGATCTTTCTCTGTATCTCTCGCTGTAATGTTTTATATATAGAGTTATCGTTCTTGTTTTTCCTTCTTTCTTGCATTAGTTGCAGAATCTCTGTCGTCATCCATGTCTTATTCTTACCTTCTTCGTTCTTCATAAAATTGTCTTTAATGTCGTCTATTGTTTTCTTAAGGGATTCTATCTTATCTTCTGTGCTTTCCGTTGTATTATCGATTTCTTTAAATTTTCTATTTAATGTTTTGCTGACTATTTCTTTTACTTCGCTACATTTCAATTTTCTCATGTCATGTTTTTTTACAGTTTTTCCGCGTATTTTCTTTAACTTAGTTCTATACACGCCCACTAAAGGATTGTGGTCAGATTGAATATCAGCGCCTGGGTAGGTTTTAACACTGTTGAAACTATTTCGATATCTTTTGTTAACAAGCATATAGTCTATTTGATTTCTAATAATAACGTCTTCTCCGTTGTCTCTAGGTGATTTCCACGTATACAGGCGTCTAGGCGGTAGTTTGTAAAATGTGTTTAGCACGATTAAGTCATGCTCAGCTGCAAAGATACTCATTGTTTCTCCGCGTTGATTTCTCTCTCCTAATCCATGTGGACCAATATGTTGCCCTTCTTTTCCGTTACCTATTTTTGCATTGAAATCTCCCATGATTATAAGGAGTTCGTGTCTCGGTATATCTCTTATAAGGTTGCTTATTTGTTTGTAGAATTCTGATATTTCTTCATCACTATGGTCTGCTGTGGGTGCATAGACTTGTATGATGTTTGTGTTCACCGGTGACGTATTTATTTGTAACAGGAGGATTCTATCGTTCACTGGTATGAAGTTGTTGACTTGTTTGGCTATACTTTTATGCGTGATAATTCCAACCCCATTCTCATATTTACCATTTTCTGATCCTGAATAGTATACTCTGTAGTCTTCTATATCACAATAACTTGAGTCAGGCCACCTCATTTCACTTATGCCCATTATTTCTATTTTCATGCGTTCCATTTCTTTAATTGCGCATTGGATTTTTCCTGATTGAGCCATCGTCCTAACGTTCCAAGTGGATATCCTCTTTAGACAATTCGTGTGGACTTTTCTTAAAGGTGTTTTAATGATTGGCTTTAATGAGGTATTATCAAATCCCTTTTTACGTCAATAATAATACATTGATAGGCATCCCTGATGAATATTGTAGGTTTATATTAACATTTTTCTTTCGTGAAGTGGTAAATGCATATTCACTTCCTATATGTTCTTAATAGGTCTTTTTCATACTTTTAAGCCATAATATATATATATATATATATATATATATATATATATATATATATATATATATATATATATATATATATATATATATATATATATATATATGTCTGTGTGTGTGTGTGTGTAATGTTTTGATTTCGTTGTTAGATATTTAGTCCATTCTGGAAACTCTGCAGCTTTTTCTACAGTGGTCCATTTCTGTGGCGTTTATTTTGTTTCTGCTGCTTTTGTTTAAGACCCAATTTTCTGCTCCATATGTAAGAATGCTGCGAATCATAGTGTTATAAATTCTTTTTTTGGTATTTTTTGTTATGTGTCTGTCCCATAGGATTAGATTCAATTGTCTTATAGAGTTTCTGATTTGATCCACTCGATTTTTAATTTCTTCTTTTATAGTACCTTTATGTGATATAATGAGCCTCAGGTATTTAAATTTATCGGTCCCCTTTATTTCACGCCCGTCATCCACTTCCAGGTTTCTTGTTGGTTCTTGTGTTGTGTTCAGATATTCTGTTTTGTTAATGTTTATTTTCAGACCATTTATATTATATTCTTCTTCTAGTTTTCGGACCATATAACTTAGATCTTCCTCGTCTTGTGCTATTATGACCTGATCGTCGGCGAAACTGAGGGTATACAGATGGTCGTTTCTTATGGGTACTCCCATTCCTCACATTTCCTTTTCCATGACTTTAGGTCGTATTGAAGAAATATTTTAAAGAGTGTTGGTGAAATGGTTATCCAAACTTGTTACCTACCTTGACTGTAACATTATTATGTGTTTACATGGACTTCACTACATGGATCAGCTTATCTTCTACTCCTATTTGTTGCATGGCTTCCCACAGTCGTTGTCTGGGCACAGAGTCGTATGCCTTTTTTAGGTCAATAAAGGCTAGATGGACTTGTCTGTTATTTGCCATCTTCTTCTCTATTAGCTGTTGTATAGTGTAGATGTGGTCAACAAATGATTTCCCTGCCTGGTCGTCCTCTATTTTATTTTGGATTTGTTTTTCTATTTTTTCCTTTAATATTTTTCCATATAATCTTCCTATAGATGATAAAATGCTTGAGCCTCTGTAATTTTCACATTTTCTTTTATCCCCTTTCTTGAAATAGAAATGCCTGTAAGCATGGTGTATGGTGTCCAAGGCTCTCTGTAACATAGTATGTATCATACAAGACAAATTTTCAGAGCCATATTTAATTAGCTCGGGTGCTATCCCTCTGGAGCCTGCAGACTTATAATTTTTTATTTGTTTTATGTCCTTTGTTACTTCTTCCAATGATAAATTTAGTTGTTTCTTTGTTTTTGTTGTTTGTTGTTCTTTTTCCATGAATTTTGTTCGCTTTTCTGTCAGGAGTTCTTGGTAGAAATCACTTAATTATTTTTCGCTTATGAAAGTAAAATGTGTTTTTTCCTGTGTGTTTTCTTTCAGAATCTTTATCACTTTCCAGGATTCTGAGTTCTTTGTATTTCCTATGTATTGTTCGATGTTCATACATGTTGATTCCCAGTTATCATTTTTATCTTTTGTTATTAATATTTTTACCTCTCTGTTCTTCTCTCTGTATCTTTCTAGGTCCACTTGTTCTTTTGAGCTTAACGATTTATGATATAACTGTTTCTTCTGTTTAATACATTCTTCCGTGCTTTGTGATAGACGTTGTCGATATCTATTTGTTCTTCTCTCTTCGCAACCTAGCGCTTCCAGTGCTGCTTCCTTTATGCAGGATTTTATATGTTCATATGTTTCGTGTATGTTCTTAAAACTAAACTCCTCCAGTTTTTGGTCTAACCTTCGTCTGTACAAGTCTTTCAAGGATTCTTCCCTTAGCAAGTGTAGTTTGTACTTCGTTTCGGCCTGCGTTTGAGTTTCAATTATCATTGGTCTTATTGATTGATTTGTGGTTTTTCAAGGGAATCGCATGTTAGCTATCAGTAATTTGTGGTTAGAACCACATTCCGCTCCCCTTTAATTCTTACATCTGTAACTCTGATCGATGTTTCGATTTTCATTATAAAGTAGTCAATTAAAGCTCGGAGGTTTCTATAATAAATATATTTCTAGGTAAAGTAGTAGAGTAGCAATGCCCTATTTAAGTAGGGTTGTGAAAATATGATTGTTTGTTTGTAGATTCTTTAGGCTTTGCTTCATCTTCATTATATACTGCAACACGACAGTAAATATTTAAAAGGCATCTTAGGCTTTCCCCTTCGACTTTCTCGGTATTTCATTATCGTTAAAGTGATCTTTTGAGATAACTTTTTAAAAGCGCATCAAGGTGGCTAAATTGTTCATCCGTTTAAACAACTGGCCTCACGTGCTTCTTTCAGATATTTTTAAACCATTCTTATATTTTGTTAGAACTCTCTGTGTACTAGTATGTAAGTATTATTAGATTAAATGACTGAACAAGTTAAATATAAAAGTATTTTTCCTGTACAGACCCAAAAAACCAGATTCCACATTCTTAGAATAAACAAAAGATATTTTTGTGTTTTATGATTTTAAATCGAAGAGTCAGACATACAAGAAAAGTTAGGAATAAACCATTTAAAATAACGGATTTTTTTAAAGTTGACATCTAGAATATATAAAGAATCATCATCATAATTATTATTGGTGCTATCCACATCGGTACATTAAAACTAGAATTATTAAAGTTCTGTATATCTTTATTGTTATCTTGCTTGTTAGCCAGTGGCTTGAGTTATTATATGGTTAAATGGTCTAAAGAACTGGACAGTCATAAATAACACTGGCGATCTTTTGCATGTCGCAAAAGACAGACGTCTGGCCTTAAGATAATTCGCCAACGACCTATAGATGCACGACACTATAAGTAGTGTACGACACTGTTGTATACCTTGGGATTCCCTGATTTGAAAATTGTTGAACATCTTAATATTTAAAGTTACTGACGTTAAAGATATTTTTCATGTTTCTAACTCTATGACCTGTGAGTTAGTTTTATTGTCGTTGATGGCCAGACCCATTTCTCCTGTCGCGTTGAAAAGTACAGTGCACATTTCTTTGGCTTTATAAGTCGTAAGCGTGAAAAGGTCCACGTTATTATATAGGTACACTAGTAATCGAGTAAATTTATTAAGAATTCTACTTCAGTTGTTTAGTTCTGCATCTCTTAAAACTTTAAGGGCAACATTAAAAAGGAGACACGCCGCAACATCCCTCTGTCTCAGCCCTCTATTTGTACCAATTTTTCAGAGTTCCCCTTTTAGATTTTAACTTTACTTGCGATTTGTATTATTGTCATCTTCATCAATTTTATCTGATTGAAAGGAATTTTGCAATGTTTTTTTCTTTATATATCTTGATTCGTACAACACTATTATTTGCCTAGCAGCTATGGTATCGTACTGTATCTTACTGTGAAAATATACTCTATCATAAATAAACACACAATGAAGTTGTTTCGTGAATACTTGTTGCTGCTGAATCTGTTACAAAGAACATGAAATATTTAATTATATCTTGCATGATTGTATGTACCAAACAATTCTTGGATACTATTAAATGGCTTCTGAAATATATGGTACCATGATACCAATCTACTAGATATGTATAAACTGGTACTAGGATCAAGAATCCTAATATCGGTATCACGAGTGACTTTGAGATGTACAAGAAGAAAATTACCGCTAATTATTTTCTGTAGTTTTACTTAACTGTGCCACTTCATATTATATTAGGAACTCATAGGGTGTATGCGGCAATATGTTTGTCCACATCAGGATGTAAACTAGTCTTAAATTTTTAAGTGGGTAACGGGTACAGTTGTTGGCCGGTCACTAGTGATTAGCCACTTTCACAAAAATCCGAAATATTCTTAGTTGTTATAAAATTAGTGCTAATGTGGGAATATTGAAATTTGGAACGTCCGTATTGTAGCTAACATTATTACTAATAAATGATTTTTATGTTTAGACTCAAAAATGCCAAATATCCGGAGAGATAAAACGTATCGCAAACAATATACAGAACAAGATCTTCAGTCTGCTTTTCAGGCCATAGAAAATGGCATGAGTCAACGAAAAGTCGCTGAACAATTTACTGTGCCAAGAGCAACATTGCAGTTTAGAGCAAGCGAAAAATTTAATGAAAAACTACCCTTGGCCCCAATCTTTGTCTTTGTTTAGAGGAAGAGAATCGTTTAAAGCATTGGATCGTAACATGCCAAGAAAAAGGTTTTAAAGTAAGAGTGGAAGATATACAAGACTCGGTTAAAGGTTTCCTTGACGCAAATCCACGTGTTTATTCTTTTACTGATAATTTTCCAGTCATTTTGTTCGTTGATGGACATAAAACTCACTTAACCATTCAAACCAATGAATTATGTGCAAAGTTACAAATTATTGTAGTGGCCTTATATCCCAATGCAACCAGAATTATACAACCTACAGATATTGCTGCATTTATACCATTAAAGGCAAATTGGAATCGGGCAGTATTAAAGTTTAGACGCTAAAACTTGAACTCAGTAGTTACCAAAGAGAATTTTGCATTGGTACTAAACACAGCCATTAGTCAATTAAAATTAGATTCCATAATGAATGGCTTTTAAAGCATCTGGATTCTATCCGTGGAACCCTGAAGCAATAGACTATTCCAAATGTTTAGGGAACATCAAAGACCCACATAAAGGTATTAATCACACTATTTCTATGAAAAAATCAATAACATATAAATATTTTGTAGACACGGAGCCGTAGAAATATTAGAATTTCAAAGTTTGGATAATTGCGAAGAACTAAGTGGAGATCTATAGACCTACCCACGATTTAGACTACAGAGACAGGTGGAATCACAAATGATATATAAGATACCTATATCTTCACAGAAACCCATATATCTTCAGATATTACACTTAGCCCTGTAGGTGGCAATGAAATCATATGCAACTTAAAAGATATTATTGTTATTACAACAGAAAATCTACTTTCGGATTTTCAAATTTTACCTCCAGAAAACGTTGATATTACATATAATATAAAAGATGTCACAGAAGATACAATGACAGAAGATATTCAACCGATATCCAATAATCTGCCTTTAGTTAATCAAGACAACTCGTTATCTAAAGAAATTGACACCTCAATCAACAATTCTTTTTTTGGCCAAAAACCCCAGAAAGAAAGGACAAAAAGCAAACAGAAAGGTTGCCTTTCGTGCTCACTTCTTTAGATCGTCAAAATGCAGAGAAGCATAAAATTGAAAAAAAAGAACAAGAAAAAATAAAATTAGAACGAAAACAAAAGCGAATTTGATGCAAAAGCAAACAATACAGGTAAAAAAAACAAGAAAATCAAGATGAAAGTAATAAAAAAGTGTCAATTGCGGAAGCAAAACATGTCAAACTGTTGTGAAGAATGAAGAAAATGTTACAGTAAATACAGTTAATATTGCAGATACAAATATTGTGAAAGCATATACACTTCTTGATCTTACAATTAAAAGCACTACTTTGAAAAGTGGAGTTAGAGTACATATACCAGATGTTATTGTCCTCAAAGAAAAACAAGAATTGTCACGAAACCAATTTCCTGATTCTGTAGAGGAAAACGTTAATCTGCCCACAATTAATAACATATTTTTTGATGTCTGCAACAATATGAATTCATTAAATTTGAAGAATACATTTCAAACCAAATGTACAAATTTGGAAACCAGCAAAAAAAAACGTGTGAGTCGGCTACAAGAAAGTTATTTTGTGAAACTGAGGGATATTCAAAAAATAAAAAAATACAAATTTTCTCAGATATAACGGTGAAACAATCAGAGAAACACTAATCCAACTGTAAATAACCTTTTGTATACAGGATTGTGTTATTTTTGTTCCTATAATATATCTCAATTAAAAGTTGGAATAAAATGTCTATTTTGTGTTAGAGGCTACCATATTGGTACTTGTGTAAAGAAACAACAAGAAATTGAAAATTTAAATAGTTTTGTGTGCCTTACCTGCACGAACAAAAAAAGAAAATTAGGAATTTTATGAATGGCCAATGACTGTAATTCTATATGTCAGTAATCATATTTGTATGGCAAATTACTGTGTAGTTCTGTAAGTTTTCAAATTTGTGTTTATTTTTAATACACATTATTATTTCTAATTAAAATAACATGAGTTTTAATAAAATCTGCTGTTTCATTACTATTAAAACACCCTTACAAAATATTTCACTTCCAAAGATACCAATTTACAATTTTAATTTATTGGCAATTCCTTAACTGGCCAATCACTCTACCCGTTACCCTTTGTTGTGTACAAGAATATCTTTTTATTACAAGTTTATAATATTTTTATATATTATAAAATATTTTAATGTTACACGCATTTCGTTGTTGAACATAATGTAATATAACATTATATAAATAAATAAATCAGATTGTGTTTTTAACAAAAGGCAATAAAATTGACGGATTTAATAATAACAAACCTACTGAAATAAATAAATCTAGTTAAAATACAATACACATAATGTTTTGTCGCGGTTTCTGTAGTTCGGTTTCTCAGCAAACGTGAGAGACATTTATCACGTTTTGCAATGTTCATTAGAAATTGTGACAGCGAATTCATAGAAATTCGCTATTATTGTTGTGAACCGAGAATCACATTTTTATTAAGGTTTTTGAAACGGAAAGTAATAATATTATGATATATGATGCTACTCGTTTCAAAAGTAGACAAGATTTATGGGATAAAGTCCATGAAATGTACAATAAGCTCTTACAGTCACTGAGAAGTATTAAGAGATATTTTACTTTTTAATATTATGCCAAAGGGTATAGAAAATATTATAAAGAGAAAAAATTAATCTTCAATAATATATACATAATAATAACCTGTGGGTGTTATATATATTCTTGTATCGAGGATGCTCAATGGGTATTGGTAGCACCAATACCCACATGGTAGCAGGGATGCTGCCGTGAAATTAAAACTGACACCTGGCAGTAGGTATAAAATGCACACCCATCATTTATTTATCATATGGATTTGAAAAAATTATGATATTACAATATACAAGTTATATTAGAATTGTCTCTATATAAAAAAGCTGTAGGTGACACTCTTCTGTTATGTGTTTGATAGATTGGACCTCACCGCAGATGCATGACAGGAATGCTAGCTTTCCCAACCTATACAATATATACGCCCATCGACCATGTTCAGCTCTGATGCGGTTAAGTGTGCATAACGTATTACGTGGTAGGCCAAATCCGGGAGTTCTCTCTATGGTGCAAGATACAGCTGCATTTGGTTGAGCTTATGACAATTTATGGGTATATTTGGTGATCTTGTCGAATATGACGGCTGCGGCATTTCTTTGGTTTGTATGAGAGATTTTTTGAAGTTAGTCGACTTTTGGTTGCATCGTTTATATCGGCAGCACCGTGGTGTTAAGAATCTTTTTATATTCTTATATCATAAGTTGGCGAAGTTGTGGTAGTGGAATGTCGGTCAGCACTGATAGCCAATGGGTTGTTATGGATTTGATTACTCTAACAATCATTTTCACGGTGACTTTAGGGTGATTAAAAATTAAGAAATGACCACTAATTCATTGCAGACCTGAAATGGTCAGGAGGTGTAAGGAATGCCCACGAGGACAAACACAAAATTAACATCAAATAATATAAAAAACTAATTTATATTTAAATAATTATTTCTTATAAGACTACCAAAGAGAATCAGTAAATAGTATATAGAGAATATAAGTATTATTGTAAAAATAGTACTTTAATTCTCTTTGATAGTATAATAAGTCTAACAATATAACCAATAGCTGAAAAGTCTTACGAAACAACTACTATTATTTTTATTATTCTGGTAATAACGATCTCAGATATTCTAATAGAACCGTTATGTTGTTAGACTTTTTAATAACAGCTTACTCGGTTCGCAACTTTGTACAATTTTTTGACAGATTAATGATAATACACCCGATAGCAATACCAAAAAACTTTAGTATCATTTCAGCCTATTATCCAACCTCTAATAAACCAAAAGCGGCAAGGTTTTTATGACGATATTTGCAAACCGTACATTCGTCGCTTCAAATGAGGTAAAAACAGACAGCGTACACAATAATTATGTGGATTAACGAACGAGAAAAAAAGTTTTTGAAGCCGTTTAGTCCTAAAAAATACGAACATTTATATAAATGGCGAAAAACCGAACACAAGACAAATTGAGTCGTTAGCTTAGTGGCAGTGACGAATCCATAGGTAACTGATATTTGACTAAAATATGGGGAATTTAAAGAATGCTGAGTATGGCGCTAAAAGTTGGCTTTTTTTTTATTTTGTTTGGCATAGTAAGATAAAAAAAAAACCGAAAAAGAAGACAACGCAAACATAAATTAACAAATCAACAAGAAGAAAATATCTAGATTTAAAGAAGGGAATGCGCTATTTTGTTTTAAACAAAATAAATCGCAAACAAGTGAAAATATAGATAATAAAGGTAAGTAACAGATAGATAAAATATCAAAGAAAGGTGGTTAAATTAACACGCAACACGTACAGACTGTTGGAAAGTAAGATAAAAAGTTAAATAAAAATAATTCTCAAAAATCAGCACAAAAAAAATTAAAATGTAATACAATAAATGATAAATGTAATCTTCTTCTTCTTTAAGTTCCATCTTCTATCTAAGGTTGGAAATCATCATGTCTATGCGGACTCTGTTGACTGCCGCTCTAAAAAGTTCTGCACTACTGCATTCAAACCATTCCCTTAAGTTCTTAAGCCAGGATACTCTTCGTCTTCCCACATTTCGCTTTCCTCGGATTTTGCCCTGCATAATAAGTTGTAATAATGCGTATTTTTGCCCTCTCATCACATGTCCCAAGTACTCAAGTTTTCGTCTTTTAATAGTTAATATTATTTCCGCTTTATTTCCTATCCTTCTAGTTACTTCCATGTTTGACATTCTTTGAATCCATGATATTCGTAGAATTCTTCTGTAACACCAAAATTTAAAGGCGGCCAACTTATTCATATGAACTTGTTTTAGTGTCCAAGCTTGAAAACCATAAAGAAGAGTAGAGAACACGTAACATCGAAGCAATCTCAGGCGTAGTTCTAACCTTATATCCCGACAACTAAGAAACTTTAATAAATTATTAAATAAAGAAAGTTTAATAAATGATGTACGTGCTATTTCAATACGTGTCTTAATTTCTTTGGTTTGGTCTACATCTGATGTTATCCATGTTCCTAAGTATTTATAGTTATTAACACTCTCAATTGCAGTATCTTCAATAGTCAATTGGATATTTACATGTGCAGATTTAGTCATGATTATGAATTTAGTTTTCTTTAAATTTATCTTCAGTCCGTACTCATAACAGCGTTCATTAAGGCGTTACATTACGTTCTGTAAATCATTGTTGTTATCCGTAATTATTACTGTATCGTCTGCAAAACGTAAGTTATTCAAAACTTCTCCATTGATAGATATACCTTCTATTGAGTCTCAGAGCGCTTCTTGAAATACCGCGTCACTGTAGACATTGAAAAGTAGTGGGGACAGCACGCAATCCTGGCGGACTCCTCTCTGTATTTTGATATTTTCGGTGTACTGGCTGTCAACTCTTACCTTGGCAGTTTGATTCCAATATAAATTAGATATAATTTTCAGATCACGACTGTCAATATTTTTGCTTTTTAATATATCTATAAGCTTTTTATGTTGAACTTTATCAAATTCCTTTACAAAGTCTACAAAACATAAGTACATATCCTGATTCATGTCCATGCATCTCTGAGCCAGCACATTCAAGCCGAACAAAGCATCTCTTGTACTCATACCATTTCTAAAGCCAAATTGTGTGTCACTAATCTCATATTCAAGAGTTTTAACAATTCTGCTGTGAATTATTTTCAAAAATATTTTAAGTGTGTGACTCATTAAAGCTATTGTTCTGTGGTCTGAGCGTTGAACTTGGTTTTTTGGGAATTGCTACAAAGGTTGATTGCAGCCATTGTCTGGGGATTGTGGCAGTCTGATATATTAGATTAAAGAGTTCAACCATTACATCAATAACATCTTCATCGATGAGTTTTAATAATTCGATGGGCACCTCATCTGGTCCAGTAGCTTTACCCTCTTTTGTGTTTTTGATGGCATAGATGACTTCTTCTCTTAATATTGGTAGTCCGGTATTCTCGGTGATTTCTAATGACAGTTCTTCTCTTTCATCATTAAATAGTTGTTGAATGTAATTGGTCCAGTGACATAATACATCATTTTTAAGAATATTCGTTTTTGTACGCTTTCTAGAACCTGTCATTTCTTTAATTTTTTTGTGTAAATTAAAGCTATCGTACTTTTTATCCAGATCTTCTTTTTCCTTGCATCTGTCGGAGAGCCATCTCTCTTTTGCCTCTCGAATTTTCTTTCTGATGTTTCTCTGAGTTTCTTTGTATTTATTCAGGTCTTTTGCTTTATGTTTTCTTCGTTCTTCCATGACTTCAAGAATTTCTACTGTCATCCAAGGTTTTGTTTTTTCTTTAAGTGGTTTGAGGGTTTCTTTTCCAACTAACACAAGGGCATGTTGAATTTTTCCCCATTTTTGGTCAAAAGTTAGAGTTTCTGCATTATCTTCCTTGACTTTCCTTAAGCTCCCGTTTATTTTAAATTTGGATTCCACATATGTGTTGTCTTGTTTGAGACGTCTTGTATAGACGTCTTGTTTGAGACGTCTTGTAGATTTTCTTGGTGCTAGGGCTGTTGACCTTCCTTAGTTTCACTCTCATTGACAAAAGATCCGGGTTGCGGTCGGAGGATATGTCCGCTTCTGGATAAGTTTTAGATGATATTGTAGAATTTCTATATCTTTTGTTGACGATAATATAATCTATTTGATTTCTGACTATTTTGTTGTTATTGTCAGCTGGTGACCTCCATGTATATAGTCTACGTTTAGAAAGTTTGAACAAGGTATTTGTAATTATGAGTTCCTCTTTGACACAGAAATTGACAAGCTTATCGCCACGTTCATTCCTTTCCCCGAGTCCATATCGCCCCATGCAATTCTCCACTTCTTCTTGGCCAACTTTGGCGTTCAAATCGCCCATTATAATATTTATATCTTGTCTTTTATTTAGACTTAAGACATTGTCAATTTGTTTATAGGAGGCCTCTATGGTGTCTTCATCCTTATCTGCAGTGGGTGCATATACATGGATTATATTTATTTTACGTTTTAAATGAGAGTTTAGAGACATCATTAATACTCGATCAGAGAAGGGAACAAAGTTACAGACAGCTTACTGAGAATTCTTATTAACTATAATGCCAACTCCCGGTTTGTGCTTGGAATCGTTGTTTCCAGAATAATATATTGTTCCATGTCTGGTCTTACATTTTCCTGATTCAGTTTTTGAATTTGCCTGATTGGTATAAACTTCTTACGTTCCATGTTCCGATTTTCAAGGCTATAGAATTATTTGCTTGACAGGGATTTACCTTGTGGACGACCTGAGAGGCCCTGTCGTCTAAATCTGATTCTCCTTCCCTGCCGGATCTTGGATTCCGAGCTCCATGATCCTTAAGTAAATTATCCATTAGTGGGTCCATGATGATTTTTACTAAAGATATCCTTACGGATCTTTAATGTGGTAGTCATCCCCTGGCTTTCCACATCTTAATGCCGTTGACTACTTTAGTTCTTCCGCCTTCGGAGTTAATTTCTATGCTCCAGGGCAATGAAGTGCCCTACCACGTGTCGGTTTTTCCACCCTTAGCTGTTAACCAACAGGTGGGGGATTACTTATACCGGTAATCGTTCGGTTAATTTAGCAGCTCTAGTATCCAATAATATACCGATCCAGGATCATTTCCCTTACGCTCTATCTTGGTACTGATGCTACTGTCTGAAAGAGTAGGATATAGGAATGGAAACTTTGGTAATTCGATGGGAGAATGGGTTCAGGACATAATTTCTCCCAGGTACCAGGAGATTGGGAGATAATTATGGCTCACGTGGACAGGTTCGCATCCCTGAAGTAGTTCTATCTTCTACCGGAAACGCCAAAGAGTTTCTACCCGCTACCAATGATAAATGTAATATATATATATATATATATATATATATATATATATATATATAAATATAAAAGTAACATAGTGCAATAACAAAAGGACCAATATAATCAGTATAAAAGTTCCTACTGATATTATGAATTATCAAAGTAGAATAACACTTAACAATGCACTTACAAAGTGAGCCTGGGATATATACGTGAAAATATATACCTACTTCTTAGACTATCGCAAAGTTTTTGACTGCATTCAACACCAAAGACTAGCAGAAATACTTGGAGCAACGAGTGCAGATAAGGGTGACTTTCACCAGAGAAATTAAAGATAGTAATGGAAACATTCTAAAAGAGAATTAAAACCATAAAAAAAAATACTACATATTTTCTACAGCTTGTAATCGAGTGGATGATTAAGGAAAAACGTGGACCAGAACGATGACAGTGCTACTAGCCATAAATATACGGGATTAGATAGGCTTGGGCTAGAACAGTTTGTTGGTTATTAAGAAATTCTCAAAATAGAGAAGAATTTGCCGATCTTTGATAGAAGAAAGCATTCGAAGTAGAAGAATACTTACTAATAGAGTACACTTCACACTCAAATTCAAACAAAGGACCGTTTTACTTTGGGAATTTTTGTTTCATTATTTCTACAATTTGGCCAACATAACACCAATGCGACTAAAATCGAAGAAGCATTATCTTGCATTCACCTATGCTTATATGTACAGGCTGGTGGCAATTATAACAACACTTATGACTTTGTTATTAACAACGACGCTACCCAAAATTCAACGTTCACCGCAACGTTCCAATTTAAAAAATATAAGGTGAATCAGAAATAATATCAGCAAAAGCAAATAAGAAGATCGACAATAAAATAGTTAATAAAAATGCTATGTCGAATTTGTTACTGTGCTTTCTTCATTGTGTCTAAAAACAGTCTTCTTCTTAATGTACCATATCAGAATTACCTGACGTTGGCGATCGCCATTGGGAAGGCTTTTTGTTCTACTGCCACATGAGATAGCTGTCCTGCATTGAATATGTGAGTCCAAGCAACTTGTTTGGAGGTGGTGCAGGTTGTTAAAATATATTAATCAATAGTATACCTTAATTGGTTTATTGATCAGTTTATATCTCATATAAAAATATTTAGAATATTACTCTTAATATTTGACGGATCCAAAAGTTTTATAAGTGACAGACTTGTACAAGCTGCCCTAGAAAACTGAATAATTTTATTTTAGTTTAAAAGCACAGAAACTAGCCTACTAGATTTTTAAAAATGAGAAAATGTTTGAGTGTTATCAACAAGAACAAAACATAAAACATATATTTTTGGCTATGGCTATGAAAACTAGCTATGACAACTTTGTTGGTTGCTATACGGAATAGCTATGTTAAGGTCTTTCCATACCATGCTCTCAGATTAGTAAGCCAGGATACTCTTGTTCATCTTGAAGCTCCCTTTCTTTCTGTATCTTAAACTAGGTATTCATTATTGCTAATTGATTTCATTTCATAAAATATCTAATGTATTTCCCCGATCGTTCGGTTTCCTAATTCAAATGGTTTAACTGAAGAAGATGTTTTGCTGGACCCAACTTTGGCGTTGAAGTCACCCATGACAATTGTTAGGTCTTGCTTTATCAACCTTTGCACGATTTGATTATTGACATGGTATAGTTCTTTTTCCTCTTCTTCTGTTCATTATGTTATTGGTGCATACATTTGATTATATTAATGTCGATTGGTCTTGCTTGTAGTGCTAATTTTTGTTTGTCATTATGTGTTCCAGAAGAGTAAACGCGGTGTTCCCCGGTATTGGCGGTTCATGAACCTTGGCAACGTATTTCGCTTATTTCCAGAAAATTTAATATTATGTGTGCTATTTGTTCTATTGCATTAGGGATTTAACCTTCCTGTGCCATAGTTTTTCCGTTCCATGTGCCTATTCTGATGTTTTCTTTCAATTTTAATCTTTTTGTTATATTTGTAACTGCTTCTTCCGGAGATCCATTGAGGTACTTACTCCGAAATTAAATTTCGCTACAAGCATAGCTATTTGATTTTACTAGGACTTATCCAATCCGAGTCTTTAATGAGGTGTCCTGTGCCAATCTTTCTTTCTTATCTCTACGCTGTTAACCTCTTTCACAGTTCTTTCGTCTTTGAAGCCTGTTTCACAACTCCAGGACAAAGATGTGCCCTTTCGTATACTAGCTCCAACGCCAGAAGCTGTTGGCTAGTAAACAGGGGATTGCTTATACCGGCAATAGGTAGGTGGAATTTTTGCTATATCTAGCTACTCTATATCTGGCTACCCTCACTGAGTTTAGCCTACAGATCGACGCAGTTATGAGGACCAGTTATCCAGAAGCCTCTCCGCCGTCTATGACGCTCGATGTAGTCGTTCCGATAAAAGGTGCTACCTCTATAACACAACTCTACACCCTATATATCTCACGTTGGATAGCATCTTTACGGACTTTGTTAGAACGAGCATTTTGCCGGTAGATCAAACTAAATTTCCAGGATACTATTACAACTAAATTGCACTAAGTTAGTATAGATTTACTATTAAGAAAATATATTCACTAAGGATACACTATCCAAAGCTTGGAAAATGCTAATAACAATCAAACGACTTCTGCTTGCAACGATTCCATGGGTGAATCACTAAATGATAATATCACAAAACAAAATTTAATTAATTTATTTGTAAGTAAATTAAAGAAGAACGTAGAAACATCAGTTTTTGAAATACCGCTAAAAAAAAAATCAAATACTGCTTAAGCAACTTCAATATGGAGACGTATTAACTTCAGAAGAGGTTTTAGAGCAACCGCATTTAAAAGAACAGAGAAGAAAAAGTAAAGCGACAAGACGAAAACAAGCAAACAAGAGAAAAATTCGTAAACCAGAACAAAAAATGGAAAATATTTTGGAATCCAACCAGAACCAAATTCGGTATCAATGAAGATTTGGAATAAGAAATGCAAGAGAATATGGGCACAGCAATATCGACTTGAGCTTGAATCATGATAGCGACGGTAACACGCTTGCACACTTTTTCTTCAAAAATGTTATTCTGTCACAGAAAATTAATACGATTTAATTAAGGCGAGAAAAAGTACAGTATAGGAGACCAAAGATAAGATATCCATTAAAAATACTTCACAAGCCTGCAGGCTACAATCATAGTCGTAAAGATGCAATTAATTTTTATTTACAATAATCACTTTGAAAACATTGTATGTTTCTCTGGTATCAGAAATTGTCTCCGCTGCAGAAGTGAAAATGAAATTTTTCGATCGACTAGAAAGCTTCTATAGAGGGTCAAGGTATCCAAAGATTGAGCATGTAGTGGTAAAACTATTTCTAATTGTGGTATTAAGAGAAGGCAAAAATACCATATTATACTCTGCAATTTAAGAAATCTACGAAAAAAAAAAACGGGAAAAACTTGTAGTTACAAAAATACGACCATATTTACACTCTACCAAAAAGGTTTTTTTTACTTGTTCGTTGCACGTTTAGTTGTCGATACTTTACCGATTAAGTATAAGGGTTCATTTTTATTTTTAACAATATATTCTACACTGTATTACAGAAAGTGTTTACAATAAATTATTGATGTTTGTTTCCTCAAAAAGCGGGTATATATATATATATATATATATATATATATATATATATATATATATATATATATATATATATATATATATATACTTCTTTGGAAGGTAACTTTCGGGAAAGCGTCAAAACAAGGATCAGCTAGAGATGGTATAAGCCAGTTTGGTGTAGAACTTTATTCTAAATGTGAAATTTTCGGTGATATGTTGTCACCTTCATCAGCACCTAAATGGAAAACCTATTTTAGTACAAGTGGTGGAAATCAACATTTAAAAACCTACATTGAAAATGTTCAGTTGGTCCTAGTGGTGAAAAACACTGTCGCAAACATGTTAAAAATATTAAAAAATACATTTAAAACTTTAAATAAAAACATTACAACACAACAGGGTATTTTTTCAAATACAAACACAACACAAAATATTATTTATTTACTATTTATTAAATGATTTAACTTTGAAATTGTTGGTCTTCATTTAACCTTTATGTTGATGTAAATAAGGACATTTGACTTAAAATTAAAAACTTGTTTACCTAAAAATGTGTTAAAAGTAATAATTTCCTGAAGGGTTATCTCTGCTTGTTCTGTCTTATGTTCTGTCTTCCAGTCAGTCGTGCGTGAATTACCACGATTCAATATTAAATAAGTGTATTTTCTAAAGCAAATGTAAACAAATAATTAGTTTTTGATCAGCGAGAAAATAAGAGGTTAAAGGTCAGATTGTTTGCAGTAGAATGAAGAGAGAAAAATAAAATGTATATCTTAAAACATACTATTTTCAGGGTCTGATGAATATGTTATTATCTTGACATAGTAAATTTATTTCTCAGTATATTTTGTAGATTACCTATGTGCATATGCAAAAATTTTAAATGTTATTAAGTTGTTAAAATTTTTACTTTAATTAACAGTTTTGATAAAGCGGCTATTATTAAATTTTTACAATACGGATCATTTTTTTTACACGAAAACAACCTTTTTATGAAAATTACACTTTTAACTGTTGTTTTACGTTTTGACTTCCACTCCGGAAATCGTTTTTAAAAAATAGTAATGTATGTTTTTATAACCGAAAGTTATTGAGACATAACCCTCAACCAAAGAAAAATACATAACATACACCATCCAGATACTTAACTAAATCAGGCCCAAGCTGACCTGATCATTAACAAACTGAAACAAGCAGTGAATAAGGCTCTTATCGGAAGTCAACATTAACCTCTATAGTTCCAAAAAATATCGTTAGGCGCAGGGACCTTGTGGATAAACTGTGTACAAAAAAAAACGACTGAGGTGGTGGAGATTAGGAAAGGGACCAGACATAAATTCAGTCGATCTCAACAACAAGCTCAAACGCCCCATGTTCCTCATCTGCGTACTCGTGAAAAAGGCGGATAAAGCGATTATTAGGAATCATCTAAGGATACTTAGAAGATAAAGTAGCAGGCATAAAAATAAATGGCCTACCTATACGTGAAATTAGATATGCTGATGATACATTACTAATAGTAGAAACTATGACAGATCTACAAAATCTACACAATTTAAAAAAAGGTTGTTGCAGCGTGTGAAGAATTTGGTCTGTCACTAAACATAAAGAAAACGAAATTCATGGTTATATCAAAGAAAAATATTAAATGCGTCAATCTATATATAAATAATAAGACGATAGAACGAGTTCAGAATTATAACTATTTAGGGGCAAATATTAATGAAACAAACGAATATACCAAAGAAATTACAGTTAGAATAGAAAAGACTAGAAGTACATTCAATAATATGAAACAAATATTATGTTGTATAGACTTTAGCCTAAATCTTAGAAAACGAGTACTAAAGTGTTAATAAATGTATTTTCTGGTATTTTGAATGGTATGGAGACATGGAATTTAAATAAACAATGTCTCAATAAATTGAAAGCATTTGAAATGTGGACATATTGAAAAATGCTGAGCATCTCCTGGACAGACAGAATAACCAATGAAGAAGTACTAAGAAGAATAGAGAACAGCAGAAAAATACTGGATTCCATTAACATAAGAAAACTACAATTTGTGGGTCATATAACACGTGGTGATAGATATGAATTGCGTAAACTGATAATGCAGGGAAAGATTTAAGAAAAACTCAGCGTAGGTAGAAGAAGAATGTCCTGGCTGAGAAATCTCAAAGAATTGTTTAAATGCAGCTCAACTGAACTCTTTCGGGCTGTAGTGTCAAAAGTTAAAATAGCAGTGATGATTGCCAACCTTCGTCGCGGAGATGGCATGTAAAGAAGAAGAAGGATACGGGGAGGGCGCACAAATTCTGGTCTACCCGATTGATGAGGTATTCTACAAAGCATTGAAGGCTGCGTGTTTCAGACTTTTAAAAGCATCGTTTAGAAATCAGAATAGGCTCAAATGGCAAAGTTCACGTACATGGACAACATGACTGTTGGACCTTAAAACAAAAATTTAAATAGACGTTAACTAGTAATTGAAGAAGACCTACAAACAGTAAGTAGTCATTTTAAAAAAACTCGACAAAACTCCAACAAAAACCCGACAAAACTAGAAGTGACTACCCTCCACGTAAATAACCGAGAAGCTAACCAAAAAATACACGTGGAATATGAAGGAGTTCTAATCAACCACAACTCAACACTAAAATATCTGAAGATCATTCTTGAAAAAACTTTAAACTCTAAACTAAAAAGTCAAAACACGAAATAACATCATACACAAATTTTAGAACTCATCATAGGAAGCATCAGCAAAAGTTCTAAGAACCAACGCTATATTATTGATTTACTTAACCGCCGAATATTGCGTACCAATGTGGCTAAACAGCCATGATACAATATTGTTCGGTAAATATATAGCACTCTCAGTAAAACTAAACTATGGGGTAAATATATAGCAATTTTAGACCAACACCAACATCTTAGCTTCCAGCATTGTCCAACACTTCTCTGTCAGAAACAAGACGGCTCCATGTACTAGAAGCACAATATTGAAGGTATCAAAATAATGCTACCAATAAATGCACACCATAAAGGCCTAACAAGTGATCGACAACTAAGACTAAAATCCAGGATTTAGTGTTTCCACCAACAGAGAAAAAACTCAGTACCTTCTGCTCGATTAGATATACAGGCAAAATATTAACAAAAATACCCAAACACATAAAAAAGAAAGGAATAACACCAGCTTTCTGAACAAATAACAACCTAGGCAAAATATCAAAAACAACAAGAGCCAAAATAAAAAACTTACACAGTGGTGTGTACAAACTTAAATGTGGCGACTGCCCAAAAACTTACATCGGTCGAACTGGTAGAAACTTTAATAAACGAATAGCAGAACATAAAAGGACTTTCAATAATGGAAAAACTGAGTCTACATACGCACTTCACCTTCTAGATAACAATTATTCTTTTACTGATGAATTTAAAATTCTTCACATTCAAAATAAAGGCCTTAAGCTATACCTGTTAGTATCTATGGAAATCAACAAATTAAAAAACACAGACATATTTCTGAATGACCAACTTAAGACAAACAGCTCTCCCCTCCTCAACATATTTCATTAGAGACTATAAAGTGTAAACGCATGCCAAAAATAGATCACTTGAGAAAGGCAATCAGCCGAAACAGCTGTAGTAATAAGAGGTTAAAATAAATTTTGTGAAAGTTTGAAACTAAAGTTCTCAGTGTTTTATCATCATTATTTTGGCTTTACAACCCTGTGTGGGTCCTAGCCTCCCGAAGAATTCTCTTCCATCGTCCCTATCCATCGCCTTCCTCCGCCAAGCACGTATTTCCATATTTCTCATATCTTGGTCTATGTTATCTAGGAATCTTGTTCTGAGTCTTCCTCTTCTTCTTTGATCAATAGGTCTACCAAGGAGCGTTTTTCTAGCTGGATCGGTTTGCTTCATCCGCATTACATGGCCTACCCACCTCAGACGTCATATCTTAATGTGTTTTACGATATCTGGTTCCTGGTATATTCTATAGAGTTCGAAGTTTTATCGTCTTCTCCAGACACCATTTTTATTTACCGCTCCATAGATTCGCCTTAGTATTTTTCTTTCGAAACATCCTAACATGTTTTTATTGCTTTTTGTTAAAGTCCAAGTTTCTGAACCATATGTTAGGACTGGGCGTATTATTGTTTTGTAGAGTTTAACTTTTGTATTTCTTGATATAACTATAGCTTAAAAAAGGAGATTAAGCCCAAAATAGCATCTATTAGCCGTGCAAATTCTGCGGTTTATCTCTGCGGTAGTATCATTTCCAGTATTGACGAGCGTTTCCAGGTAAACAAATTCGTTAACTGCATGGATGACGTCGTTTTCTATAACAAGTGGCCGTAGTATTTGTGGTTGCAGACCTATTTGCATGTATTTCGTTTTAATAATGTTTATTATTAAACCCATTTTTGTAGCCGCTTTGTTTAGTGCTACATACGCCTCTCGTGCTGTGTTTTGTGTTCTCCCAACAATATTGATATCATCAGCATATGCTAGGATTTCCACAGATTTGTTATATATTGAACCGGTAGTTGTGATTTGTGACGTACGTATTACTTTTTTCAGAGCTAGATTGAATAGTATACGGGATAGTGAGTCTCCCTGACGTAGCCCGTTATTTGTATTAAAAAGTTTAGACAGTTCCCTCTGGATTCGTACTCTGCATTCAACTTTTTCAAGGGTTGGTTTGGTTAGACTTACCAACTGATTTGGTACTCCTAGGTCTATCTTTGCTCTAAACAATTCTCTTCTATTTACAGAGTCGTAGGCTGCCTTGTAGTCTATAAATATGTGGTGCGTGTCTACGCCGTTTTCCAGTGTTTTCTCTAGAATTTGTCTCTGGGTTGAAATCTGATGAATTGTTGATTTACCACCTCTGAAACCAGCCTGATATTATCCTATTATTCGCTCTGCATACGGTGATATACGACGGGATAGTATATTGGAGAATATTTTATACGCTGCATTTAGGAGCATAATTCCTCGATAGTTAGAGCATTCAAAGATATCTCCCTTTTTGTGTATGGTGCAAAGTATTCCAATATTCCGATAACTGGGAAGGGACTTCTGTATCCATATTTCTGTTATAAGCTGCTGTAGCGCTATTATGATATCGTGGCCACCTTCTTTATATAATTCCGCTGGGAGATTATCTATTCCGGGTGATTTGTTTCTGGCTAGTTTGTTTACAGCGTCTTTAACTTTCAGGATCGTTGGTGAATTCTCCTACCTCTCGTCTGCTCCGCTTACCTCACAGCTTTCGTCTTCTGGGTTTTCTTCTTCTTTTTCTATATTAAGTATCTGGTTAAAATATTCCGTCCATCGAATAAGTACGTCTGTTCTTGTTGTTAATAGATCGCCATTCAAACTTCTACATTGATTTGTGTTTGCCTTGAATTATTTTCTGTTGATGTTAACTTTGTTATAGAATGTTCTAAATTCTTTCTCTTTGTTGAGGTTTTCTATATATTGAAGTTCCTTTTTTAAGTGGTTTCGTTTCTTCATTCTGTGTATTTTCTTTTCTTCTCTTCTCTTTGTATGGTAATTCTCTACACTTGTTCTAATTCGGCGGGTAAGCATTTTTGCATAAGCTACATTTTTTTTCAGTGTTTTATTGTTACATAAAATCTAGGTAATCACCGGTAAGCTTCTTCTTGTTCAAGTTCCGCTTCTATCGGAGATTGGAAATCATTCTGGCAATTATAATTTTGTTCGTTACGCGCCTAAATAGTTCTATTGAACTGCATCCAAACCATTCACGGTGATTGCGTAGCCACGAGATTTTACGTCTACCTACTGTAGCGTTTACGCTACTGATCAACTAAATATACAATTTAAAATCGTATTCACTAAACCCCTCAAGAAATTTCTTGTGTCACGCCAGTGATCAATTTTTACATCGACATTTCTCTACGCACGCTCCGGGTCGCTTGAAATCGAATTGTTACGAGAATTTTCAGTTGTGGTCAAGACTCATACGTGAAAACACGCCAATCAATCCAAAGTGACGGAATTGGGGCAAATAAAATAACCTAGGAAGAATAAAATAATAGTCAATTGAGTAATAATAATAATAATGGATAAAAATAATTAAATTTAAAAGAAATCAAGATTTCAATTTTCTAAGAGTTCCAATTAAAAAGGAAGATTTTTTTGGCGTGTCACGTGCTCCCGTAAGTATATTATTTCATACGTATTACCTCTTTATCATCCACTAAAATTCATTGCAGTCATTGCAGTTTAGTATTTCCTAGAGATTTATTTTTAAGTTCCGAAATAATTTCAATATAAAATTTCCTTGATTTACTTGCCAAGAACAGAAGGTCATTTTTTATACAGTCAAATTTAAATTCCATGTCGTTACTAGTTTTTTTTGGTTCCCTCTTTATCTAACTTTTTTGGTGGAATATATTCATAACTTCATAAATTTTGACATGATGTTGACCTAACCTAATATTTAATGTTGTGTTCTGGTGAAGTTAATCCCTGCTGCTACATTTATATTACATATTTATTAAATTAAATATTCATTTTAGATACCGTCACTTGAAAATATTAATTTAAGAATGTTCATTGAAATAACTTTGCATCCTTAAACTAATTAGCAACTTGTCTCTGGAGTTACCGATTTCTCGGACCGGATAGACCCGCGCCTGGTGTTTACTACCGTGTATAGTATTTATAAAGTCAGTTGAAACACTCAAAAACCTGCTTGCCGACAAACAATAAAAGAATAATATCATATTACCAGACATGGGCGCATCATTTATTTTTATATTCAAATATAGATTAATGTAGAATAGAAAAAGGACAATTTTAATTTACTTAAAGCTGTCGTAAAGTACATAAGTGTATAAAAAAATTTTTAACATGTTATATTAAGCAACAATAATAATTTATAATTAAATGCCAATAGGCTATATTGACAGTATAATGATTTAATTGTACTTCGTAAAATCATAAACATTTTAGCTGTACAGCACTGGCATGAATCGACAGCTTTTCTTATCTGTACCCTTCGCCACCGGCTAGAAGATAACCTCCAAGTAGCATGTTAAATATTGGTGATTTTGAATAACATATCAATGACCAATATTTACTTGATGGGATGTATCTTTCATTCCCCCTTTTTTCCATCTATTTCCTACGAAGTACCGGGATTGTTCAAATACGTTTGAAACATTGACGCGTGTTATTTATAGTTTAACTTGATTACCGGTAAATGTAATATTGAACTGCCCTTATAAATCGAGTCGGATGGAAATGTTTCAACTGACTTTATAAATAATATACTCCCATGGATTTGTCATCATAGCCCAGAACTAATTTTGCCGTGCCGAGAGGAGTTTTCCTATGGACTTGTAGTGATTTTAAGATAAGTTGTTTAATTGTTTAACTTTTGTTACTTCCTATTTAGTAGTATACCCTCTTCATATGCATATGACAAGGTGAATACTTTTTTTTGATAATTTAATTATAAAATATTCGGGGAGGGAAAAAGGACACTTCATGTGTTATTAGTTTTTAACTAGGATTTAGAGAGTCTGACCAGAACTCATTTGCTTTGATATAATTTTTAATACAATACATTTGATATAATACAATTTGATATTGGGAGAGGGAAATAAATTTAATGTGGTTTTTTTTAAATATGATGTAATGAGTATGGAAAAACTCACTTTTTTGGATGTAATATATTTAATAGAATTGTAACAGATTTATCAAGTTTGATATCTTTACAATATTGTAATTTGTATCTCATTTTAGTCGAACTAGTTAAATTTAAATTACTACCTTTTTGTGTTAAGACTTTGGCTATGATACGGACTATTCTTGAATTTTTACTGATATTTTAAACTTTATTTGCCCAGTGGTAGTGATTGTTCGCTTGTTGAGGGGCTATTTGGTCCTATCGTATCTTTACACTACCCACTACCACTGTTATTTAGTTTTGCATTATATGTAAATTGTTCATACATATATATCAATATACACATTTTTGTAAATATATTTATTGTTACTATTTTGAGTTTTATTTCAGTTCTACTAACCAGTATATAATATAGCAAAACAAGATTAGATTTTGTATTTCAGGTTATTATCTCCAGAATCATTTGTTTCCAATCATTTGTTACTTCAAAATCTCAACTATCGTTGTGTTGGCGCCCTTCTTTTTCTCTTCTTATTGTTCTCTCTCTACAAATTTATTCCCAGTGATCTTCTTTAGTCGTATCACGTTTGATATTACCAGGTCTCATTTCGTTTCTTGTCTCATTAGCTCAGTATCCTTGCTATCTGTTTATATCTTTAAAGCTACAATCCAGTGCATTGAAGCTAGCCCGAACACTCACTTGAGATTTAGTGTCTCTTTGGCCATTTAACTTTGTTCCTCTCAGCTTAGCCCTATTTTTAGTATTTTCATCACCTCTATTCCAGTTCTTCTGGAATTTGGAAGTCTTACACTTTCTAAAATCCAATACTCCCGGAGTATTGAGGTTTCACTACGATTCTTCTGCCTTTTATTTTATCCTGCATTATATTTCTTAGTAGTTCGTATTTTTCACCCCTCATGATGTGCCACCAGTATTTTAATTTTCTGATTTTTATGGAAGTTAAAACTTCGCATTGTTTTCCTAGTTGTTCGAGAACTTGTTCGTTTGTTTTGCGATCCATCCATGATATTTTTAAAATACGTCGGTAACACCACATTTCGAATGCTTCTAGGTTTTTAATGTTAGATTTTTTAAGTGTCCAAGCTTTCACCCCATACAAAAGGGTAGAGAAAATATAACATCGAAGCATTCTTATCCGGAGCGATATATTAATATCGCGATTACAAAAAAGTTTTCTAGTTCTATTAAAAGTTGACCGTGCAATTTCAATACGGGATATTATTTCTTTCGTTTGATCAGTTTCTTCTATGATCCATACTCCAAGGTATTTTTACTAAGATGTGCTTACACCGGTAAGCATGGCAAGTCAAATGACGAACTTCACAGTTAAGCAGCACTGGAACGCCAAGTCAAGCAATTAATCCAAAAAAAAAAAAGAAAAAATTCCAACCTTGTTGAAAATCCTACTAAAAATATAAAGTGATTTATTTTTTTCGTCCAGATAATGGTGCAACCTAAACAGAGTTAAAAAACATACAACAAAACGAGTAATCTGAGTTCATATTCCACCATTCATTTATTTTGTGCAAATTTGTAGATATATTTTAACAGATATAAAGCTAATGAGGACTGAAATATTATTTTACTTCGTCGGTTTTCTTGCGGATGATGTCTCACATATATTTTCTTCAATTGCTGATAAAAGTCGCTTTCCTCTTGTCGTGATTAGTTTTACACTTTAATGTGTGTCCTTGGCGTTGTGGTCACCAGAGGCTATAAATTTATTACCTATTATATTTACGCAGTATTATTCCCATACTTGAGTTGATTCTCCCAAATAATTATTTCATTTCTTTAACGATGTAATAATTAGAAAAAAAATAATTTTACATAAAACTGGTATTAGGATAAACCACTTGGTTGATAGCTAAATTTATTTTCTTTCGGTTAAGGAAGCAATATGTTTGGGAAATAAGAAATGTGTGGATCAAGTATCTAACTGAAGAATATTAGTAAAAAACTTTATGGTAATTGCAATCATTAGATAACGACGTTAACACTTTAAAACAGTACAAAGATATGGATAAATTTATACTTGAAATAAATTTATTATTACAATTTATTAATAACCCAACCAAAAATTGCGAGAAAATCATAAAAATAGACACAACTCAATAAGCATAAAGTGATTTGACGACAATAAAAAAAATATTACAAAACCTCACAAAATCCGTAAACAACCCCACAAGATTTACTCCGTCGACGATTATTGCGATGTCTTTAAACATCCATTATACTAACTAACTTTATATGATGCTTTTGTTTTATTTAGCGTGTGGCTACGTACAAACTTAATAAAATATGATAGAATGATATAATAAAATAACAAATAATAATTGCAAAAAAAATAAAATACCAAAAATAATAAACCCGTTTTAACTGTATCGGGAATGCCTCAAGAAAGTTGTACCAATTCCTAATATATATTCGTAAAAAACATTTATTACAGAGGGGCTGAGGCACTGGAAGGCTCTGAGTGTGGAATAAGGGTCAACGGGTTCCCGATAAATATCATTCGTTACGCCGATGACACCGCAATAATAACAGACAACGAACGTGATATGCAGTTAATGTTAAATAAAATTAACATTGTAGGAAAAACGCACTTTTAAGAATACAACTGCAAGTAGATGGTGCTCCAATCGATCAAGTGGAAACATTTAAATACTTGAGAATGATGATGAATGACCAATGGGATCCTCAACAAGAAATAAAATGCCGTACCAAACAAGCAAGACAAGCTTTTATCAAATTTAAACCGCTACTATGTAACCGCAATCTTTCCTTCAATCTCCGCTACAGGATGGTTAAATTGTCCATAACGTCCATGTTTCCATACGGCATGGAAACATGGACGTTAAGAGTACCTTCCATTAATAAGTTGGAGGCTTTCAAAATGTGGACGTTGCGAAGAGTGTTCCGCATACCATGGACAGATAGGGTGAGAAACGAGGAAGTCTTAAGAAAGGCAAATACTGAGAGAGAAGTACTCAATTTAATCAAGGTACGAAAAATTGGATACCTCGGTCATATTCTGAGAGGAAAAAAATACGCAATACCTCAACTAATCATCCAGGTAAAAATTGAAGGCAAGAGAGGAGTAGGTCGCAAACAAATGTCGGAGCAGTTGTCCTGCATCGTCTTTTATAAATCTTGGGCTGTTGGTCGTGTTGCCCTTCATTGTTTTTAGATCCTTATAAAACCGTCTAGACTGACCGGTTCTATGTTCCTTCTCCAGTTGCTGTATTCGCGCCTTAAGTACTGTTTTTTTCTTCTCAAAAGTCTTCTCATTTGAGTCCTTACTCTGATGTAATCTTCGCTTGGTATTATTTAATTGTCTATCACTAAGTTTTGTGTAATAGCTATTTCTCCAAATTGGAACGCATTATTTGGTTTTAGAAAATAACTCTTAGGTAATAGATGAAGTACGTGCTGTTATTGCAGGTAGTAAAGTTAAGTTTTTGGATTATAGTATTGTGAGTTACCGCTGAGTTTCACCGCTTTAATTTTGTTCATAATCGATACTTTTAGCGTCGACACTTCTACACTTTACAAAAGTATGGACCAAACATAGCACTTATCCAATTTTTTTTAGACATAAGGTATCACAACCTAATTTGGTTGTGATACCTTATGTATGATAATTTAACTTTAAAGAAAGATTAGTCTCCTAGATTAATATAAATTTGAATTAGATAGTCTAGCTCTCTCTAGGCGTCCTTCCGGAGTATCCTAGCCTTAACGCGGTAAGGGCGCACTACCGCGTCGGACGTATAGGACGTCCCTACTCGTGGGATTCACATGGATACAAACAAAAAACCCGAAAAAGATAAACCAAGTAAAGACGAAAAACTGCAACGAAACCTGGAACAAGAAAAGGAACATGATACGGAAAATATAAAATCCAAAAATTTAGAAAGGGGAGAACAGCTGCAAGACAGCTTAGACGAAAGGCAAAGGGAAGAGGATGAAAGAAGGAAGTTCGAAGAGGAACTGTTGAAAAGACAGAGCAACAAACCAAAAATGAACAGATCCGGGCAGGTGGTTAGACAGTCCACGATGGTGGGAGAGCAAATTCTTGAAAACATAGAGGGAGAAGAGGAGCTTCAAATCTCAGATGATCAAGACGATCAGGTAATAGAAACCACGGGGGCAGACGAAAGTCAAGCATCTCAGGAAACAGAAGTCAAAAAGAGCAAATTTATATATGATACCGAGCTGGCCTCCATATTAATCGACGACGATGACAGGCACGAAGAATCTGAACGAAGGAAAAGAAAGAGGGAGAGTTTAGAGGATATTAGACAACAGAAAAAGGATAAAAGAGAAGAGAATATACGATTTAGAGGGGAGACCCCCACAGAGGGAATAGACAGGAAACTAAGGGAATTAATGGAGATACTGCGTGAAAGTGGAGAGGTTACAACTAAGATCAAAAAGCTGGTTGGAGAAATTACAACCCTTAATCATAAAAAACCAGAACACAATAAATCAGAGGACCTAACTAAGTCCGAAGAAACAAAGTGTGATCAGTGTAAGGCTAAAGCGGACCAGGAGAAACAAAGGAAAGAAACACAAAGGATAAATAAAGTGTTAAACGAAGGGGAAATATAGATACGTTTAGATCCATATATAAAGAAAATTGGGAAGAGGAAGTCTACCAAAAAACGAAATGGGAACAGACCGGGTTACAGGAGACTGTAGAAAAAACAAACTGTATAATTATTACAAAAGAGGGAGAAAATGAAGGGGGCGTAGAAGCTATAGTAAAAAAAACAAAGGAAGACTTGGAAGAGATCATAGAAGGTTGTAAAGTCGGTGACGTTGAATATATTGAAAATAGTTTTAAATCATCAAAGGTGAAAAAAACATGGTATACCCTCATTACAAAAATGGGGGAAAAAATAATGGTAAAGGGATAGAGGAGTACAACCTCGCAGAAAAAATTATAAAAACAGTCAAGGAGAGAAATACTAACATAGACAAAATGAGAGTGGTGGTGAGCAACTCTATAAGCAAGGATAACGTAAGAAAAGCCCTAGAATATGTGGGGAGAAGGGAAGAGATCGAGTGGGGGATCTTAGTGAGAGGGAAGGAAACAGGAATAGTGCGGGAGGCAGAGGAAGCCCTCCTCATAAGGACAGGGGGCTTACATATACGGAAGTAATAAAAAAAATGAACGACAAAGTCGACGTTGTCAAAATGGGTCTAAAGGTCGATAGACTCAAGAAAACTAATGGGGGTGATATATTGGTCAAACTGACTGGAAAAGGGGCGGCCGAAAGACTTAAAACGGAACTAAATGAAAAAGTAGGAGGAATAAGTATGGCAGTGAGGAAGAAAGAAAGCCTCTTCACAATTACCAACATAGACCCCTCAGTGAACGAAAATGTTTTAAGGGGAGCCATACAAAAGCAAACAGGTATACCTAGAGACGACGTAGAAGTCAGGTCACTAAGGGAAAACCGGTGGGGGCAACAAGTAGCCACAATTGCAATAACACTATCTAGGGCAGAGCAGATGAGGAGGCATCGCTCGATAAAAATAGGTTGGGTGGGATGCCCAATCATGGAAAGGTACATACCGGTACGTTGTTATAAGTGCCTGGAGTTCGGACACAACACCTTCGAATGCAAAAAGGAGGACCGGGGTGCCTCTTGCTACAATTGCTTAAAAGAAGGTCATAGGGTGGAGGGATGCCCGAATAAGGCATTCTGCCTAGCCTGCAAAGAGGAGGGCCACAGAATGGACAGGATGGCCTGTCCAGCCTATAGGGCTCTAGTTTACGGAAGGGAGGGGAAAGGGCATGAGTAGTCATAGGGGAAAATACTAAAATAAACAAATATATGGAGAAGAACGGTGGGCCCCTATACAGTCCACCAAAGCAACAACAAATATACCTTCCGTACTATATCGTACATTGTATAAGGCAAGTATGATTTTATGATTCTACGACTTCAAACTTTTGCAGTCTGCTATTTTATTTATACAATACTTATAATTGCATGTCTCTATACAACATGCAATTATATTTTAACCAATTTTATTTATTTCTACACAATAATTTATATTTACAACCTTTAACGAAAATTTTAAACATATATATTTTATTTATTTATCTATCTAGTCATATAATATTCACTTATCTATTTATTTATTTACTTATTTTATATGAACAGAGACTCCGAAGCGAAGTTGACTCTCCAGGGAACTGAACCTACATGGACCTCAAGGATCAATCTGGTATAAGGATATTACAGGTAAACGTGGGCAGAGCCAGAAGGGCGCACGATCTTGTCCGCGCCAAAGCCTGTATGCTAGAAACGGACCTGCTCATCGTCCCTGAACCAAACAAAAAAATAACGTCAGACGGTGGTTGGGTACAAGATAATAAAAAAGATGTGGCGGTACTGTTTTTAAACAAAGATCTCGGAGTGCGTGGCATCGTCAGTGGTAACAATTTTATACTCATTAAAATGAAAGATTTCAGTATACTGGCGTGCTACATATCTCCGAACATCCCGATGATTGCTTATAAATCAATAATCGACGAAATCATGAATACCGCCACGAAGGAAAAAGAAATTTTGATCGCTGGGGACATCAATGCCAAGTCGAGGGTATGGGGATCCCCGATAAATGATAAAAAAGGGGACTATTGGAATGAGTGGATAGCCCAGGCTGGTCTCCAGGTATTAAATAATAATAAACCAACCTTCATAAGAGGGACCAGCCAAACACACATAGACGTAACGTTAGCAAGTGAAGGGCTATCTAGAAGGATTCAAGGCTGGGATGTCCTTGACGACCAACTTTTCACCTACCACCGTTATATCACGTATGAAATCAAAGTAAAGGGGAGAATTAAACGGTCGATAGGATACAGCAAGAGAACCTTTAACAAAAACATATTCCTATCGGAGGTCAGAAAAATTAATGAGAATCAGATATCTGACCTTGGCCAGCTGAAGAACACTCTAGAAAATGCAGTAAAGCTGGCCACCGCGAAAATAAGAAACAACAAAAAAACCCCCTACTGGTGGACAGATGAGATAGAAGGCCTACGGGAAGCAAGCCTCCGAGCTCGAAGGAATTATACGAGAAGCCAGGGCAACCTCGAGCTCAAAGCAATATACAAAGAAGCAAAAAATGTACTTAATAAAACTATAAGAAAAGAAAAAAAGGAAAGGTGGCAGACTTTAATAAATGCACTGGATGAAGATATATGGGGCGACGCGTATAAAATAATGATGAAGTCACTAAAGATAATCGCCCCGTATAAACTAAATGAGGACCAGCGGCGTGAATCAGCGGAGCTCCTCTTTCCCACTAAGGAGGAACAAACCTTTTTAAAGGTCTTCCCTACGGTGGAGGAGGAGTTCACCGAAGTCGAAATAAAAACCGCTGGTCAGGAAATCAAAACGGGGAAAGCTCCCGGCCCCGACGGACTGCCGCCAGAGGCACTAAAGATAATAGCAACCGAGAAACCAGATTTGATCAAGAAGATATATAATGATCTACTGCGGAAACAAGAGTTTCCCAAGGACTTAAAAGAGGCAAACTTAGTTTTGCTCCTAAAGCCTGGGAAACCTCCCGATTCACCTTCCTCCTATAGGCCAATATGCCTCCTAGACTGCCTTGGCAAGTTTTACGAAAATCTTGTCAAGAAGAGGCTGGAAGGAATATTGGAAAATAGGAGAGCTCTATCCGATCAGCAATATGGATTTAGGAAAGGCCGATCGGCAGTCGATGCCGCAGTCTGGATAAGAGACGCGGCAAAAACAAGCAGAAAAAGATGGGTGGTTCTTGTTTTATTGGACATTAAAAATGCTTTCAATTCAGCAAACTGGGGTCTCATAGTCGACAGAATTGCCGAATTTGGGGCCCCGGAGTACATGTCCAATATAATAAAGGACTACCTATCGGACAGAAGCGTATGCATATCAAAGAAAAATAAGATGAAGATGACTGCTGGAGTACCATTATGGAATATATTATATAATGGGGTACTAGAAGTAAACAAGACACACGGTGTAAGGGCAATTGCATACGCAGACGACCTAGCCCTACTTATTGAAGACGATGTGAATTGGGGTATCATTAATAAAACAAACAAAGCTATAGAGAAAACGGCAAAATGGATAGAGGAAAATGATTTAAAACTAGCAGTAGAGAAAACGGAAATAATAATCTTGAGGGGACCGCGGGACCGGAAAGACGTAACTTTCCGGTTCAAGGGCTCCGAGATAAGACCCCAGAAGACTACAAAATATTTAGGGATAAACTTTGACGACAAAATGACATTCGGATACCACATTCAAGAAGCATGTCGAAAAGCGGAAGAAAGGACTTCGGCTTTACACAAAATCATGCCAAATATAGGAGGCCCCGGATCACATAAAAGAATGGTCATATTACAATCGATAATGTCTATTATACTTTATGGGGCCCCAGTATGGCACGAGGTCCTAAGCAAAGCAAAATACAGAGACATGCTTCTCAAAACACAGAGAAAACCGCTGATCAGGGTGTGCGGCGCGTACAGAACCGTCTCAACCATTGCCCTACAGGTAATGGTCGGTTCTGTGCCGGTGCACATCTTGGCCAGCGAGAGGGTCCGGATGTACAATAGGGGCAACGGGGCTTTAGGTTCAGGACCAGAGGAAAGAAGGCGAAGCCTGGAAATGTGGCAGGATCAGTGGTCAGCGGAAAGAGGCAAGGCCGACTGGACGAGGGCCCTCATCCTAGATGTAGTGAGGTGGTACGACTGTAAACACAGGCGTGTCAATTACTACTTCACACAATTTTTGACGGGGCACGGATCATTCCGATCTTATACGTACCGTATAAAAAAGACCGAGGATGATCTGTGTGCCGAGTGTGGAGTGGTGGATGACCCGCGTCATGTGGTGTTCGTATGTCCTGCATATCAAGCAGGACGAACCTTGCTGCAGCTGGGCTTGGGGTCCCCCCTAGGCGAGCCGCACGAATTCATGAATAAAGCCATAGAAAACAAGACATACTTCGACCTGATCATTGATTTTGTTACAAAAACAATGAAGCATAAGGAGGAAAAGGAGAGAAGACTGCAACAACGATGATCTGTTCAAATACTTTTTAATCTGTTATTGTGTTGTCGGCATCAGTGGGGGAGACTATATACATCTCTCCTGCTGCGCCTTCCTTTTTATCAAATTTTTATCTATACAAATAAAATCTTTTTATAATTTTAACCTGTCTTGTTATGTCCGTGTCCGTGGGGAGACACTATACATCTCCCATCGCGGACGAAGTTTTTGGTTAATGTTATCTATTTTATTTATACATTATTTTATCTAATTTTAATTTACAATATTTTAACTTAAGTGGACAAAAGTTTGGACTTGTATTTTATCTTTTCTGTTCTTTTATTTAATGTATCGTACAGTGTGAATGTCCTGTGTTGTAATGCGAGTGTGAAAGAAGAGTAAATGAAAGATGAACGTATGGAGTTGCTCTTACCTGCTGTTCGGTCATTTTTTGTTAGCTCGCGGTGAGTGGCAGGATTTCACGGTTGTTCCGCCGGCCCATTGTTTTGTATGAGGACGGATGACTTCACGAACCGGTCCTGCGCAGACGTGGGTTGAGCGGCACAACTGGGAGGTCAGGACAATCGCGGAGTGCACATGGAAAGTGCTAAACAGGAGATACGAGTAAAGCTGGCGGGTCTGAGCAATGCTCGCTAAGAGCGGTACCAGGCCCGTTGGTTGGAGGAAGAGGAGGTGAGTTTAGTTGGTAGGCGGCCCGGCACGGTGAAGCGTGGCGGGTCGAGTCCAACACACCAGGGACATCTTCCCTGACGGTCCATGAGATTCTCACCTCCCAAAAAAAAAAGATAGTCTAGCTGAACCATTAATTCTAAATATTTTATATTATTATTATTTTATATTTTATACGTGTTTAGATATTTTCTATTGGTCGTCTGCTTCTTTTATATAGTGGCCAATATGTAAGTTCATAGTTCAAAGTTTGTTAGTATAATAGAAGCAATAACCTCTGTGTTGATGTATACATTATTTGTGAGATTATAAATTGGGGATTAGAGCTCATTTGAGTTGCAGTCTATTATAGATAGTTACCTAACCAACATCATATAGTGTAATTAGTAGTAGCTGTCAATAAAACACAACATGTTTACTCCAGAACTTTAACGTTTTATTGTATTGATTATTGTCGATCGATAAGAAGCGAACAAACAAAAATTATAAAACGATTCGATCCTTATAACTGCGTTCGAATCTGTCCATATTCTCAGACAACTTAATACGTGTCGCTATGGAAAGCAGAGAGAACTTTGAATTTCTTACAGACCAACTAACAAACATTATGAAGAGAAGTCCATGATAGAAAAAGAAATTGAGACAGGATGAAAGTGATCTGGGAAATCGACCTTTATTTAAAATAAGTTATTGTTATATATTATGTATGAATATATAAAAATGTATATATGTATGTGCATCAAATTGTGGAGGAAGAAACCTACTATACCAGAACTCTACCAAACGACACTGTCAAGATTACAACATATACAATAGATACATACCGTAAACTGATAAGACATTTACGAGAAGAAGAAATCATTCACCACACTTATCAAATAAAGGAAGAGCTTGCCTATAGAGTGGTAATAAGACATATTTATCACTCTATACCCACAACAGATATAATAAAGGAACTAGAAAAAGCCGGCCATAAAGTTCGCAATGTAACTAACATTCGACACAGGCAAACAAAGGAACCTTTATCTTTGTTTTTCATAGATCTTGAACCCAACAGTAACAACAAAGACATATTCAACCTAGAATTCTTATGTCACACCAAAATAGCAGTCGAGGCACCAAATAAGAGAAACTCAATCATTCAATGCATGCGATGTCAAGCATATGGTCATAGTAAAACATATTGCACTAAACCGCATTACTGCGTTAAATGTGGAGGACAACACAATACAAAAGATTGTAAAAAACCTAGAAGCACTCCAGCTAAGTGTGCACTATGCAAAGAAGGTCACCCTGCTAACTATAAAGGCTGTGTAGTCTACAGGGAATTAGTAGAAAACAGACATTTGCAGAAAAGAGGAAACCAACAGCCTCAAAGACCAACATTCAACAGTCCACATGTATATACTGAAACAAATCAGCTAAATACTCTACAAAACCATCAAAGAACATATGCAAACGTGACAGCAAATCAAACAAATCATGATTCAGAACCTAAAACTAATATAAAACAACAACTATTAACATTCCTAAACGAGTTCAAAAACATGTTCTCGCAACTCATGAGTCAAAACAGTATGATATTAAACTTACTAACACAAGTCATTAACCAAAGAAATTCTTAAACATACTTAGAGTTGCCACATGGAACGCTAACGGCCTGCTAAACCATAAGCAAGAAGTAATTACTTTTTTAAACTTAAATAAAATTGACGTTCTGCTTATTTCAGAAACTCACTTTACCGATCTGACTACGTTCAATATTCCGCTCTATACCACATACAGCACACCTCATCCTGATGGTACAGCTCATGGTGGCTCGGCGGTAATCATCCGCAGCTGCATATCACATCATGTATTGCCGAATTATGCAACAGAAAAAATACAAGCAACAATCGTTCAAGTAAATTCAACACCATGGCACTTTAACATATCTGCAATGTATAGCCCACCTCGTCACACAATCTCAACAGATGAATACAAAGCCTTCTTCCAATTACTTGGCAGCAAATTCGTTGCCGGGGGAGACTGGAATGCGAAACACATACACTGGGGCTCAAGACTCATAACAACAAAAGGTCGTAATCTTTTAAAAGCAATGACCGACAACAACTATGATTGCCACACCAACGGAATCCCTACGTACTGGCCAAGTGATCCAAGAAAACTTCCAGATCTGCTGGACTACTACATAAGCAAAGAAGTGTCCAGAACCAACTGTCTAATAGAATCCAGCTATGATCTCTCATCGGATCATACACCGGTTATTATGAGCCTGAGTACCACAGTTATAAACAGCCCACCACCTCCTCGACTCACGTCAAAAAACACCGACTGGGCAGATTTTCAATCCTACCTAGAAGAAAACACCCATCTTAATCAGCGGATCAATCTCACATGACATAGATACAGCAGCTCAATACTTCACCACACTTGTGCAAAAAGCGGCATGGCAATCTACACCACGAACTGAACGCAAACCAACACATACCACAAATGTTCCCCTGCACATTTGCCAACTCATTGCTGAAAAACGTCGTGCGAGGAGAACTTGGCAAAGATCTAGAAATAACATAGACCTACATATATTCAATAGACTACGAAGGCAACTTGGAGTAGCCATCAAAGCTGCAAACAACGAAACCTTCGAACATTACATAACAAATCTTACAGCAAATGACCAGACGTTATGGAAGGCCACCAAGAAGCTAAAGAAACCATACACAACCATTCGTCCTATCCGTAAACCAAATGGCGAATGGGCCTGTTCCAACAAAGAAAAAGCTGACGTTTTTGCTGAACATCTTACAAACGTATTTCAAACAGAGCCAGCAGACCCTGATGAAGAAGTGGAAGAACTAATTATCGCAGCATGTCAAATGTCCCTCCCAATTAAAAGTTTTACTCCTATAGAAGTTAGGAAAGAAATAAACAAACACGGAGTCACAAAATGAACGTACCATTCACCACGAAAATGAGCTAGTAAGGGAACTATACAACAACGGACCAGCCACAAGAAGATTACATAGAACCTGGCCTCAAGACCTTCTTCAGAACTAAACCAAAGTAGAATAAGGTGAGACATCATTGGATGTCTCCCCTTCGCGCGCAAAACCTGTAATCACATTTACTTAATACTCTTTTTTGATGCAGATTGTAAATAAACATAATTATAATAAAAAAAAATATATGTGCATGTATTTGTTTGTGTATGTAGGTGTGTATATGTGTATGTACGTACGTACGTATGTATTTATGTATATATGTATTACACTTGTTTACTATACTTACTTATTGTCACCTAGTATTACCTATTACCTAGTATTCCTATACCTTATTGTTACCTAGCATACATACATTTCCTATAGTTTTTCCCTGGTTTCTTATCGCTCTTAGGTAATACCATCGGCAAGGCCAGGTCTCTTCTCTATTTTACATACATTTTTATCTGGTTGCTCACCGCTCCTAGCTAAAAACCGGCAACAAATCTTCATTATCAATTCAGGCAGCGCAAGGCACCCATAAGTTCCGTTCACTAACTAAACACGTACAGGGGTGTCTTGACGAAGAATGGGTGGTTTTAGTTGGCAGGCAGGGCAACAGGAAGGCATCCGCTTGCAGGACCTCCTCTACTCAGGGGGAAATAGGTTTTTTCTTTGCCCTGAATCCAACACACACTGAGCAATGGTATGGTGTTTAGAACATTTT
Source organism: Diabrotica balteata (assembly GCA_918026665.1). Classification (NCBI taxonomy): domain Eukaryota; kingdom Metazoa; phylum Arthropoda; class Insecta; order Coleoptera; family Chrysomelidae; genus Diabrotica; species Diabrotica balteata. The sequence continues at coordinate 60,232,033 of OU898282.1, forward strand.
CACCCTCATCCAAAAAAAGGTGTATGCTATCTAAACCTGGAACTTTGCCTCGTTTTCTGTTCTTTAGAGCAGTAGAAACCTCATCCTCAGTAGATGATCAGGATAATTCTAAAAAATAAACAAATTAAAGTTAATAATACTATCAAAAGAAAAAAATTACTTCGATTTTTGACAACTTGATACTACAGATTGTATGACCAAATAATATGCTAAATAAAAAAATATTAAAAGGAAGACATTTAAGATTTGATTTCACGTATGGTTTCTCTGTATATTTGCTTAAACCTATTTCATCATATGAGGACTCATCAGAGTGACTGTTACAGAAGCTCTGAACGTGAAACAGATCTTTTCCCTTAAAAAGAAGCAATAATAAAATGACTTCCGTATGGGCACTGGAGCGACATCTGATAATAATTCGCGAAAGTAGAAATCCGAAGATTTTTATTGACGAAACCAAAATTCAGATTTTTTGCTTTAATCTGTGCATCCTAAAAATTGAAAGGCAAAACAGACGGTGCTAAAAAATGTAACATCCGCCATTACTATTAATATCAAAAAGCCCAATAAATTCTTTGTGTAGAAACAGGTTTTCAAACATAATAGAAAACATAGGTTTTATTTGGTTTTGTAGGTATTGTGCTGTGTTTTGTGTTAAAATGTAACCTAACATTAATATTTCAATAAAACCAAGAAATTTTGTCAAATAGCGCAAGTAGGTATAATATTTTCATATATTAGAAATCATTTAAATAAACGCACTAGACTAGTATTATCTAAATTAAAACAAACAAACGCAGACCACTTAACAAAAAATATGTGTAGCCTGTACATAAAAAACTGTGCGACGCACATCCGCAGTGAAAGGATACAATTTCTCTTTCTGCTAGTCAATTTACATAATTTTTTTCTGGTGCACAATCAATTAATACGCAAATACAACCTAATTTTTGCGTAACATTGTTAGTTCCACAAATTATTCATTTTGATTGATTAGTTTATAATTTCAATCGACATTCTTCGAATGTGTGACTAGAATTAGCTGTAATTTAATTAAGCTACTGCAAATTTCAAGGGGAATTTCAATTCTAGAATTTATTATTATTCCGTGATTCAAGGTGACCTATTTTGAAATTTATAATTAATTCTAACTGCAACGGTTCTGCGTTTTATATCCAAATCGATTAGACACAAGAGGTACATAGTTGTTCTTTAAAATATATATTTTTTATTGTTCTAAACGATATCCGTTGTTGAGTTTGTTTATAAGGTCATAATCTATTACTAATTGATGGTAGGGTGTTGGCGGATAAGCGAATAATACGATATCAAAAACTTACGTTTTTGCTTTTAGCTTTTTAGCTTTTGCGTTTTTTACAATATATTACATATTAAAAATTGTATAAGAAAATTCTAAGAAAAGAAAAATACATTAGGCTGTACTGTAAACTAGCGCGAAGCTTCATACTATGTTTTCTGAATTTTTCAAATTTAAATATGTTTCAAATTAAATTAAGTGATGTTATCATTTATTTATTATTTTTATAGATTTAATTAAAATTTAAAAAGTTTACATGTTATGTGACGGTTACTTGTGACGGAAATGGATTCTTCCCATTGTTTACTGTGACTAATATTTCATGAAAAGCCATATCTCTTCCAAAGTATAAAATATAAATTTAGCTTAAAAGTTTTTTACTAATTACTCTTTTTGTCACACTTTAATACAATTTTTGAACAAATAATTGTAAATATCTGACATTACATTTATATGAAATTACTTTAAAATGAGTTTCGTTTGAACCTTCGTATAGTGAGGACCGGTGTGTGAATGTGTCTAGTATTCAATCGAATTTATTTAGGTTTTAATTACGTTTACGTTAATTTTAAGTTATTAGTTTAGCATTTGTACTCTAAGTATTAATATTTCCTATATTTTTTTGATAAATACTTAATCCTGGGATGTCTCAGGGTGAAAATGGTGTATTATGTGGCAAATACCCACCTCTACAGGATCCAGAGGATAACGTCATGTTAGGTAATATTCACGTCGAAGATATTGTTTTTTCTGAGGTTAATAATTGTAACAATTATTTACCTCAGTTATTAATCAAAAATTAACGATGGCAATTAAAACTTGTCGTCTACAACTCAATAATATAAACAATCAAGTCAGGTTTTAAATACTTCAAATCTATTTAGAGATACTGATATTGGGCCGTATTTTATTTTTGTTCAACATACTGATTTAAATTTAGGTCGTCTTCATCCTATGAAAATAAGAGAATTAGATAATAAGTAGAAATAAATAGAAGTAGATTCGGGACTGGTTGCAAATAGGATGGTAGAAGAATCTGTTTTAAAAACAGTAGTTTAATTGCATTTATACCTAATTATTTCACCGAAAAAAGAGGTTTAGTTCGCGCTGTTGGCACTACTATATGTGAAAATAAACTCCTTAAATCGATAGAATCTAATGTAATGATTAGAAAAGTCCAAAGAATGACTAGATTAATACAAAAGACGGTATATCAAAGAGAATGCTACGACAGATGATTATTGTTACTTTTGCGGGCAACTTAATTTCAAATTTATCTGCATTAATAAACTTAGATACACGGTCGAGGTATTTGTCAGGCCCGTCACGCAATGTTACCAGTGTTTGCATTATGGTCATTCAGCTACTCATTGTAAATAAAAAAAGGTGCAAACATGTGGGAATGAAGAAAATAAAGATTGTTTTGATAAATGTAACACTTTTTGCGTGCATTGTCAAAATAGTGGTCACGAGTCAAGTTTCAGAAAATGTCCTGAATATCTTACGCAGAGAAAAACAAAAGAAGGAAGCTCAGAAAATAACTGATAATCCAAGTTATACCAGCCTAGTTCAGAAAAATATATTTGCACCGTTAATCAATTCTGACATGGAATTTCCCCCACCAAAATTTGATTCTACTCGGCAGTTCAATTCTGGTACAGTTCATAAAAATAATAATATTTCCAAACGTCATACAAGTCCTGTAGTTAGCCCTCTCAAAAAAGGAAAAATAGCGACACTACTATTAATTTTCCTCCTATTCATACAGAGTTCCAGAATAGTTTCTGTGCTGGTCCCGTATTCCAATTCGGACAACCTGAACCTGTAGATGAATTTAGAAAATTTATCACTCAGCTTAGTGTTATTCTTAAAAATCTAATTTAACAAAGCTTTTAAGGGTTTGTTAATGTTTCTAATCGTATAGTCAATGACATTGAATATGAGAACAAAGTTAAAGACGTTAATAACATTTTTACTTAAAATTCATGGCTATAAAAGGTATTAAAATTATTCAGTGGAATATTCGAACACTTAACACTAACAAATATTCTTAAATAGCTACTTCTTAAAGAACATTTTGATACAGCAGTTTTATCGGAAACTTTTTGGAAATTTTAATGTAGTAAGTAAAAGTAGAGCTAAGGGATACGGTGGAGTAGCTATACTTGTATCAAATAACATCAATTACGAGTATACTTTATTTGTTAATAATTTCAATCAAAACTTGGAAGTTTATGGCGTAAACGTTAGTATTGACAAGAAGAAGTATACGATTTGAGTTTATACCTACCAGTAAAAGCAAAAATATCAGTCCAAGATTACGTCAACCTTGTTTCACAAATTAACAATAACTGTATTATTTCTAGCGATTTTAATGCGCACCACGGATTATGGGGATCGAATGCATGTTCTTGAGAGTAATACGGGGTGTTTCAAAAAAGGTAACCCCGTCTTTAGAGCAGGTAAAAAACTGAAAAATAATTGGGGTTTGCTTAGTAAAAAAATTTTGTAACGCCATATGTTTTCAAGATACAGCGCGTTGAAGAAAATTTTACGCATTTTTTACGATTTTGCTGAAACTACTGGCAACATTGTAATAAAATTTTATACGAATATATTTTGGAGGCTGATAGCTGATATATACACGGATCGTACTAAGTATTAGTCAATATAACTTTTTTAAGAGTATAATTATTAATCAAAATTTTAAGTAAACTTAAATATCATTCAATTTTACGCAAAACAGGTACTCTTGGTAAAACTCGATACTGCGTACCGTTTTCGGAATATTTTAATTTGAAAATTATGAAGTAATAATTGATGCTGGTAGTAATGATAAAGTTCTAATAGGTATACCTCTATTTTCTTCAAGTGTGCCATGGAAATCTGACGTTTGTTGATTGTTATGACGATAAATCAACAATAATTAGAGTTTTGAAACCTTGCTATTTGTTAAATCAAATCAAACTGTACTCAAATGTTGAATACACTGACATATTATTAACCTTAGGCGAATGTTTAGGATGTTCTAGTGCAGATGTGACACGTTATTAAGACTATTAAGGACTATTTGCTGGATGTTTATTATTTTTATAATTTATATTCCACAATTACCTTTCCCTTTACCCTTCATTAAAAAAATTTGTAGACGATCAGAGTTCAGTTCCTAGTTCACAAACTCAAAATACTTTGAAAATTTTCAATAACTTTAACAAACATATTCAATTTACGTTAGAGATTGAAAATGATTGTTCAATATCATTTTTGGACACCAAATTAATAAGAACTGAACAAAACAAAATATTGATAGATTGGTATCAAAAGCCAACACACTCTGGAAGATATTTAAACTTTTTCTCAAATCATCCCACTCATCAAAAGTTTAATACAGTGATTGCAATGAAGAATAGGGTAAGGCATATTAGTGATGAAAAATTCATAAACAGAAACTTAAATTTGCTTTTAAACATTTTTGAAAATAATGGATACCCAAAACATATCCTTAAAAAATTAATATTTAACTCAGACATTTTTGACGGTCCCACTGATATCGGAGCAGTACAAACAATCCAATATAAAAAATTACCATTAATAAAACAGTTAACACCTTCTGTGACTAGTTTATTTAAACAATTTACTAACATCAAAATTGTCCAATATAATCTATTAGAAAACCGACAACTGTTTTCTAAAGTAAAAGGCAAGACACCAACTGTAAATAAAACTAATGTCATCTATAAACTGCCTTGTTTGGATTGTCAGAGCTGTTATGTTGGCCAAACTTCTCAATGGCTAAAACAACGGGTCACACAACACAAATGTGCGGCAGTTGACCATTACCTAAAAACTGGGCATCAATTTGACTACTCAAATGTCAGGGTTCTACAACAAGAGAACAATTACAAAAAAAGGTTGTTTTTAGAAATGTGTCACATTAATAAAGAAAAATATGCAGTTAATTATAAGGCAGATACGGGACAGTTGACCAACATCTACTGTAATATTCTTAGTATGTTCAAATAATTTTTCTTTTTACAATTATATTTTAAATCACCCTGTATATTTTTAATGTGTAATTTTATTGTGTTTTTATTGTTTCTTGGTTGTTTTTGTTTCCTATTTATTATATTTTTTGTTATATTTAATTACTAGTGACTAGATGCTTTTGACTAATACTGTCAGTACTGTTTTGAATATATTATGTTCAAGATATTGAAATATTTTAACTCTTAATCTGTAAGTAAATTCATTGTTTATTATCACCTGTTATGTATGTAAAATTTTAACCATATTTTATTTTAGTTATCTCCTGAAGAAGCTGACAAAAATCAGCGAAATATAGAGTCATAAAAGAAAAAAGAGTGTTTTTTTTTTAATAACAGTTTCGGTCGATAATCCTACCAGTTTTGCTATATATATATATATATATATATATATATATATATATATATATATATATATATATATATATATAAACATATATATATATATATATATATATATATATATATAAATATATATATATATATATATAAAATATATATATATATATATATATATATATATATATATATATATATATATTTACTTATATATAATGTATGGAATACACATTTTATAACAATATTTTCCATGTCGGTCATCCACGACCTATTAAAGCATTTTCACAGTACCTAAAAAGTGGTTTGTGAACAGTTAACAAAAAGTAACTTCTATAACGGCCACCAACAAGCTATCATTAAGTATTTAATCGTCGTATATTTTCGCCGCTTGCTAATTTTATAGCGTTTTTTGCTTCATGTTTTGATATTTTTCAGATTTATAATTAAGGCTATCAATCATTTCCCATATTTCTATTGGTTAATAACACGGCGCAATTATAGTATGCTTAGACTATGCAAATTAAGATTAAGTGCATGACAAAATGGTACGTGAAAGAGATCAAGGTGAATTAAGTTTTTTCGATGTCAAATGGTTTAGAATATTTTTCTATTTCTATTTTACAAAATATTACCCTATAATGATTTCTTATTTAAAAAGTATTTTTAAATTACGGAAATAAATTTTGATTTCTCCTGGTAATACAATAAAAAATATGTTTTTAATTAACACAATGGTACACAAACTAATATTATCCATATGTACCAGTCTGTCATAAAAATTGATACAAGGTATTTAACTAAATTAATTTAAACTGGCTGGTTTGATTTGAAAGCTTTCCGCATTACTGATATGAGAAACTATAAACTAAATAGAAATATTTAAAATGACCGTCGTTTGCTTAAGTACGCCACCATTAATTAATAGTTATACGGAAAATATCCATAAAAAATTGTCCACAGCTTTTTCATTTGTAGTTAAGTGAATTAAGGTCTGGGTTGATTGAGCTTCGAAAAGTCGGACACATGATTTTTATGCCACTGTTAAGTAGTTTTAAAGATACGCAGGTGCTGATTCCTATCCAGTGCACCGTCAGAGACTTCTAACACTATTACCACAATAAGCGCTTGTTGCTGGTACTTGTAGTTAACTAACTCTTCTGGTCAATCAGTCAATCAATGTTATTCTCAATAGGATGGGGAAAGGATATCTTTATTGCGATTGGAGAGAATATTTGTACCCGTTTAGGGTGGGTTGACCTTCTTCAGGTATGAGTTGGATTTTTGTAGATTTGACTTGTACAAAGGCAAACATACCTAAAAGTCACCGGTCAAAAGCTCTTCTTCTTCTTGATGTTGTTTTGCACCTTGTTCTTTTCTTGGAGGAGTTTTTACGACTTGCAGGGAGCCAGAGAATCAGGCAGAAAGGTTTTGTTGAAAATGGTATTCTTTTTAGAGTAGTCGTGTGTGTTTTTAGAGCTAGATGCGACAAGACCGGGTCCCTAGTGACCATTAGTCCTGTGCAGTCTCGAGCTTAACCCGGCCCCGAAACCAGTGTATTGCACTGAAAGTTCGCTCAGTGTTAATGTGTGTGAAATTCCAACAGTGACGGACGCTACCATTTCGGAATCACTTAGATTTTCCCCGGCCAACCACAGACTCCGTGTAAAGTAATGGAGGCTGCAGGCGGTCGGGGGTCCCGGTGATGAGGGTGCATCGGTAGCATGAAAGAGGACCCCTTTCACTGTTGGAATGTGTGTGAGTGTGTGTGTGTTGTGTGAATGTGTGTGTACTGACTCGACAGCAGCTAGAACCGTGTTCTCTAGTGACCATTGTTCCTGTAGCCGTTTATGCGCTCGCAAACAACACAAAACTAGTGTATTGCACTAAAATTCTGTAGTTGTTTGCTCCCGCTAACGGCCAGGCCTCGTCGAAGTTCGATAGACTCTTCTGGTTGATGCGTTTACTTTTGATAGCCACAATTCTACATTGCTATTCTTGCGATTGGTACTGTCCGTATTTAGGTAGGTGGGGTTCTACTAGTTGATCTTGTGGTCTGATGTATTTTTGATTTTTTCTTTAATACTGTTTTCCATGTTTATGGAAGTCTTTGAGCACCATTTCTTTTGTTAAGACTGTTGGGATTTTTTTTATTTCTAGTGATTCTCCAATTTCGGGTTTTCTTTCAATTTCACTGTTTCACTAGCATTGCAGTTTGGTTCAGATTTATTGTATGTCCTGTATTTGAGACTTGTTGGACAAAGAGACGATGTTTTTTCCCACCTGTCGATGGGATTTCGATGTTTTTTTGTCTAACATTGATTATTGGGTTAGCCTGTCCGATGTACGATTTGTCACACACGTCACATGGAATCTCGTATACTCCTTGATTTTCTAATGATATTTTTGTTTTGGCGGATGGTAAAATTGTTGATATTTTTCTGTTGGTATTAAATTACGTTTCTATTTGGCGTTTTCTTAGCACTCTTCCTATTTTTTCTGTTGTACCCTTTATATATGGTAGAACCTTTTGCAATCGGTTTTTTTATTTGATATGAGGTTGAATGCTCGAATAAATGAACTTTGAAAAATTAAGGCAAATATCGAGCACGATTTTAATCAGAGAGTATCATAAGAATGTAGAGCACTATAATAATTTTAATAATTTTTAAACTATTTGTCCTTGTGTTAATGTAGTGATATGTATAATTTATGTCCATTCTTATGTATACTACAGTCTACGCTTGCTGGATAGCCCAAATTTGACCAAGTAAGTCTAAAACGTTAATCACAAAAAATTTTTATCATCCTTTAACTTTTTAAGTTTTTATTGAAGTTAATTAACTTTCTTCATTTAAAGAAACGTATCTTGGCTTATTTTAGATGCCCCTGATGATGCTGTAGATAGCGAAAGTACTTGGGCAAGATTTGATTAAACTTGTGCTCGATATTTGCCTTAATTTTCCAAAGTTCAATTTTCTTTTTTTTGTTGGATCCTTAATTCTTTTTGGAGCATTAGGATCGTTTTCAATGGTATGTTGAGAAGCCGTTTTTTCTTAGCTCTGTTTTTACATTATGCATTTCTTTATTTTTATGTTCTTTATCTGTCAGTCCTTTCGGATCGTATTATCAGGGTTTTATTAAATGAATGTTATAGTTGTGCAGGATGGTGATGTCAATCGGCATGTAGGTATCTGTCGGTATGTGTGGGTTTTAGATATACTGTGTGGTCCTATGTGCCCGTCTAGCCTCAGTAAGAAGCGCTACTACTTAACTTGACAATGGCAGGTGCGACAGGGAAGAACCTGTGCCGGTGAAGTTCCTGAAAACATGCAGGAAACTTGTACAGAAGATGGAGAAGCTGGGAAGAGAAAACTTGGGAATCTACACACCGGCAGCACTGGGAGTTGAGACATCAAGAAAAATTATGGAGTGGGCTTACGTCAACACCAAGTCCAAAGAACAAAATGGAGTCGTAATCATCAATAAATACAAAGAAAAATCCTTTGTGGATCTAATGACCGAAGTAAAAAACAAACTAACAGGAAGAAAAGACATTGACATTAAAAGGATCAGACAAACTAGAGACCAAGGAATATCACTGGAGTTGGTCGGAGGACGGGAAATGGCGGAGGAAGTGAAGAAACTCCTCTCTGATAATACATGCGTATCGAGAGCAGTTGCAAAAGGAGGCATCGTGAAGAGTAGAATCTTAGTACAGGAAATCCCTCCTAATACAACAAAGGAAGAGATCCAAAAGGCCACTGAGGAAGCAACTGGCAAAGAGCGGGCCTGTGACATTATCAAAATTTGGACTGAGACACGAGGCGCAGTAAGAGGGATGATGAGTGCCGTGATCGATGTGGATGAAGACGCTGCCGAAAAGATCTTGAAAATAAAAAGAATAAAAGTAGACTACACATCCTGCCGAGTGATAAAATCAAGGGTAGAAATACCGAGAAGCCTAAGATGTCTTGCCTTTGGACACAAACAATGGCAATGCAAGGGGCAGAATAGAAGAGGATGTTGCTTCCGATGTGGTAAAGAGGGTCACATAGCGCTGGATTGTAAGGAAGAATCAACCAGATGCCTTAACTGCGACGTGAATGGACATGTGGCGAATTCAAGAATATGTCCAAAGTTCAACCGACTGGTTGAAAATAGAAATTACTGAGTACTAATCCCAAGACTAGTACGAGAGTGTAAAAGAGAGCGCGAAAGAAATCCAAGGTTTAGAAATGGCAAACAAAGAAAACAAGACTCTAGAGCTGAAGGTGCTCCAAACTAATGTTGGAACGGCAAGATTAGCACATGATCTTGCTGAGGCTGCCGCAGTAGAAAAGAACATCGATGTACTGGTGACGGCAGAACCAAATCCAACAGCGGTGAAGAGAAGAGGATGGTTTGTAGATACGACCGGGAGGGCTGCTGTACGAATCTACAATAGGAAGCTGCGAGTGTATGAAATTAAGCCGAAAGAAGGATATGTGATTGTTCAGATGGAGAGGGTGCGGCTGGTCTGCTGTTATATTTCTCCAAACGTGACGGTGGGCGAGTACGAGATGAAGATAGATGAGATCATGCAGGAAGTGGTAAACACAGGAGGAGAATACGTAGTGCTAGGAGATTTTAACGCAAAAGCAGCGGAGTGGGGATCTCCCATCACCGATACTCGCGGCAGGATACTAACTGACTGGGTGGGTACTCTAGACCTAGTGGTTCTTAACACAGGTCTGGAACCTACGTTTGTTAGGGGAGGTACAGGTACATACATCGACGTGACCATGGCGACACAAGGAATAGCGGCGAAAGCAAGAGGTTGGAAGGTTTTGCCAGACTACACTGGAACTGAACATCAATACATTGAGTTCTCGATAACTGGAACGGGGACCACTAACACGGTCCGTGCATCCGGGACGTCTGGGGGCAGATGCGGCAATGGGAATGACTGGAAAGTATACGAGGAGCTAAATAAATGGAGAGTGAGCATAATGGAGGGTCAATCACCGACGGTGGAAAGCCTGGAGAGAGTCATTAAAGAAGCGATGGAAGGAAGCAAGATTGGTCGCCAAGATGTTAACAGGATGCCATATTGGTGGAATGCGGACATCGAGGCACTAAGAAATGTATGTATAGCAATGAGAAGAAGGTTAACAAGAGCACGAGGCAGAGCAGGAATCAATCCTGAGGTCATCGAGGAGATCGAGGAAGAGTACCGCGCAAGGAAGAGGGAACTGTATAGGAAAATTCGTACAGAAAAAAGAAGGCACTGGAAAGAGCTGTGTGAAAAACTGGATGAGGACATCTGGGGTTAGGGGTACAAGATCGTTATGAAGAAGTTCCATGCGTATCCTCCTTACGAAATGCCTATGGACAAGAAGCTTGAGGTAACAAGAGAGCTCTTTCCGGACGGCAGATGTCATGGTGTACGGAGGGATGAAGGAGCTGAGCGGGCTGTACCTTTTACCATGGATGAACTTGTCGAGGCATTGGATTCACTCAAGACTCGTAGGTCCCCCGGACTGGATCAGATACCACCTGAGGCGGTGAAGGGTCTAGGAAGGGTGGAGCCTGCGTGGCTTCTAGAACATATGAATGCATTGCTCGAAGCACAAACTTTTCCTGAGCCTTGGAGGACATCGAGGTTAATACTGATTCCCAAAGCTAGGGAGAAGTATCGCCCTATCTGTCTTCTTCCATGCATCAGTAAGCTGTATGAAAGGATGCTGCGAGTACGCATAGATGAGATGATTGAGAGGTCAGGTGGTTTATCTCGGAGACAATTTGGTTTTTGTAAAGGGAAAAGCACGATTGATGCAATCATGAGTGTACTCGAAGCATTGCGCAACAGAGGGAATAAACATCGCTGGGCGGCCCTGCTGTTGTTTGATGTTAAGAATGCATTCAATACGCTGCAGTGGAACGAGGTAATGAAGGCAATGGGGGAGAGAAAATGTCCTGGTTACCTGATGAATGTTGTGGCGGAGTATCTGTCCGAGAGAAGGATTATGGTGGAAAAGGGCACGATCGTGGACGTGACGGCCGGGGTACCCCAGGGATCTGTCTTGGGCCCGACGCTATGGAATCTGGCATATGACGGGGTTATGCACTGTGAATACGGAGAGGGTATAACCCCCTTCGCATTCGCGGATGACCTCGCTGTACTGGTAGTAGCCCGGGATGAGCCAGATCTCAAATACCAGGTTCGGAACGCAGGTAGCGTCGTAAAGAAATGGATGACGCAGCACGGACTAAAACTTGCGACAGAAAAAACCGAAGCCATCATTCTGAAGGGGACAAGGAACAGGCAAGGTATTGAATTAAGATGTGCGGGAGTATGTCTAACACCCAAGAAACAAGTGAAGTACCTAGGAGTGACATTACACCAGAATGGAAAATGGGGGGAGCACGTTCGGGAGGTGGTCCGAAAGGCTGCGAATAGTGCGGCTGCGTTGGGGAGAGTGATGCCGAACATTGGAGGACCCAAATCCGAAAGGAGGATGGTCTTACACGGTGTTGTACAGTCTATCGTCCTCTACGCGGCACGAGTCTGGAGCGAGGCGGTAGAGATAACAGCCTATAGGAGTCTTATGAAACGAGTAGACAGAACAAGTCTGTTGCGAGTGGCATGCGCCTATAGGACTGTGTCTGCGGCATCCTTATGGACCATCACTGGATGTATTCCGTTGCATATTTTGGCGGTGGAAAGAAAAGAGCTTTATGAGAGAAGAGGCCCAAACCTTACTATGGCTGAGAGAAGACAGGTAAGGGAAATGTCAGTTGTAAGATGGCAAGAAGAATGGAACAATACGGAGGATGTAGCACAGTGGACGAAAATGCTGATCCCGAACATAAGAACTTGGGTGGACTGTGGTCACAGGCGACTGGATTATTTCCTGACGCAGGTGCTCACAGGACACGGGTGTTTTAGAACCTACCTTTATAGGATCGGAAAGGCTGATACAGACGAATGCCTACAGTTATATCCGTGCAGTGATAAAAAAAAAGCAAGAGGAAGAAAGACAGTTGGACCAACGGCAAAGGTAGAGTGAATGATGCTGAAAGGTGAAGTTAAAACAGTGGGTCACACTTTTTGAGTTAGAATGCGTGAGTTTGACTGTGGGGAAGGAGGAAATGCCCTTCTGGGAATAATGCCAAACTAGGAGTGTGGATGTGTATGAATGGAGAATGAATGAATAAAGGTAGTGCTTCGGAAGTGATGCCGGCCTTACAGCGGCCATTTCGCTTCCGGATCGCTGGATGACAAAGGAGGGTCTGGTTTAGCAGGTAAGCGTTCGGCGTAGACTCGGTGACGAGAGGGCATTTTAAAGTACCTCGGGAACTATCGCCGGGAGTACGAAGAACGAATCCTGCACTAAGGTTAGTCAGGCGGCGTCCTGGACTGAGATGTCTTTTGAAGATTCCAGACCCCCCCTCTATAAAGACGAAAAAAAAAAGGTGCGACCTTGCCGAAACGTCATCAAAATAACACTCTTACTGAAAGCTATTGCACGATGTTAGATTTAACCTTTTATTCGAATAATACAGTTTACTAGTAAAAAACACCATCTTCTGCTCTATTTACGTAAAGAAAAGATGTTAAAATGAAAATAGACACTTTCATTTCTTTTTATTTCAAGCTGCATTATTACTTCACCCGTTATCACGTCACATCAGAAACTCTTGTGGTAACTTAAACTGAAATCGAATGCTCCAACTATTTGGCCGTTTTAGTAGCAAAACATGCATACGTACGCTGTAGCGACCTCTACATGGAGCATCGAGAAACCAGGAAACTTCTTTCCTAAGACGAATTAACTGAACTTTAAATCCAAGCTTACTGAAAGTTATTGGACAATGTTGGGAATAATCTTTTATTCTGACAATGCGTTTAGAGTTTACTTTTGAAAAGTACCATCATTTGTGCTCTTTATGTAGAGTATGGCAATCATAATTTCATAAGACATAATCGTAGAGCCAATTAATATCTTATCCAAGAAATTATCTGATAAAACCTTTATAAGTACGCCCAATTTAGACTGTATAGTAAATCAACGAAGGGATAGTTGAAATATACAATGTATGTGCAGGTCCTTGTTCTAACCTCACACACATAAGATGGGTTAAAATAGTTTTTCTTCTATTGGGAAAATTGGTACCAAATTAATTAGCACCAGAAGTAAATGCACATTAATATATCTTTATTATAAAAATGACTAAATAGGTAGATAATAAAATTTTGACTTACTAACAAGCTAATCACTACTACACTATGTAACAATTTATATTACTCAAATGCACGAGAAAGTAGAGACAATTTATCTTTTAAAATGCGAAATATGATTTTAAGTGTGTTGTCTGAATGGTTGTTGGAGAGTAAATCAATATCAATGTATATTGCTTTTTAATTATTAGGCAACCTTTTGCAAAGTGAATCTGTGTTTATATTTATCGCGAAGTTTAAATATCACGACAACTTACTCTGCGCTTTTAGCACAACGGCGTTTATATCAACGTTTATAACAAGTCTATATTGCCCAATAGCGGCGTCTTTGTCAACGAAATTTTGACTACGAGCGGCAATTAAATTAGAAACAAAGTCATGTTGAAATTTTAACAATGTCATTACAGAAGCTACTTAATTCTTTATACCAATCTTGTAGCATTTCCGTTTCACTCCATATATAATAAACCACCGAAAAACATGCATATAAGTTAATCTTTTTACGTCTCTGAGATTAATAATTTAAACATTGTTAGCTTGTTTATAAAAACAAAAACTGCTTTTTTTATCTTGGCTCCGCTTAGAGATTTACGCTGTATATAAATATGAATCTTTCCACTTAGGTTGGTGGAAAAAAAATATGCTGACAAAGGAATTATTTTTGAAGGATGAAGTGACTCCTCAATAGACCGTCTACGAAAGCAGTCGATTTCATTGTAGAAATCATGAAGAATTTTGTTATTGGAAATTCGTTAGTGTAGCAGTCAATTGAAACACCTTAAGGGTCTGAACAAGAAAACATCGTTCTCGTAGAGTTTTAAAAACCGGATAATTTTAATTTAATTTTATGAGTTTTGATAAAAAAAGAGGTGGTGATTTGAGCTCGTAATTCTATGTGGCAGTCTTTGTAAAGTGACATAATTAATGGTTTATTGCTGTATTACCTGTGGAGGGATCGGATAATAGCGTTTTTGAGAGCTAAAAAGTTTGAAAGTTATCATCAAGATTAACCTAGAGCACAGTTTAATGTTTGACCTCTTGTCTGTCCAGCTTGCGTTTTGTGTCTCCCATGGGTCGGATCCATATCGTTTGAAGTTTGTGTGGGACAGTGTTTTTTATATTCAAATCTAAGGTAATAATCTTCTTTTTAAATCTCAAAAGAAATAATTAGTCAGTGAAGCCAGTGAAGCGATTGGTGTTAAATTTTTCTACGTTTACCTTTAATATACCAAGATTTGCTCTTATTTTATTTTAGGTTTATAATTAAATATTAGTTTTATGGATCAGTCAATTGTTATATTTTAGTTTTTTTAAATAAAATTGACCTTGATAATTAATTAATAATTCAGGAAAGTTTGGTATTTTATTTCGAACTATGACAGTAATTATATCCTTTTCTGTCATTTCTTCATTAAATTTGACCTTCTATTAGAAGGTCCAATTTAATGTTAGGTTTGTTTTGTTAATCAATTTAGATATTTTTATGTGTAATAACTCTTTTTGTGAAATGAAAATAAATATGTGATGTTATTCTTTAAACCAAAAGTTTAAAAATTATTTCGTTTAAAAAGATATTCAATAGACATTGGCAAACGTTTCAATTTATTTGATTACCTTCTTTTCAAGCCCAGTAATTGATCAGTCCCCTCTTTCTCCTTCATGAGTCACCCAATAAGTTAATTATTAATTGTTACAATCTCCAGATACAATATCTCTCCCGACTTTAGGTTTTTTAGAGGATAGAGATAAAGATTTTTTATCAAAACAGCATTTACTCGTCTATCTGCCATGGTGAGGCTGGAAGTCAACACTACTAAACAAAATAGGTGGATTGGTCTTATTTTTGCATAAGGCTACAGAGACAGCAGTCAATTTTCAATAAATTTAAAGCTCCAATCAGTTTAAGAGCAAAGCGTCCATCTCAATTCTTAGTAGACTATAGAGTTCTCTTGATCTTGAGTTTTGAAAATACGTCCAAAACTCAAGTTCTAAATGTACTCAACAATTTGATTTCTTATGAACAGCACATTTATTTGATGATCGCTGCCCTTGACAAAGAAAATACAATCAGATAGTTTGTTAACTTCGGCAAAAACAATGCAGTCAGCTACAATACCATATAGTATTTGCCCAATTCTCACAGATGTGGCCAATTATCATCATTCAGCCTCAAGAGTCCACTGCTGAACATAGGCCTCTTCCTCATGTTTCCAACCCCGTCTATCTTGCGCCGCTCTTATCCAGTTTTTATTGAGTCTTCTTAAATCGTCAGTCCATCTTGTAGGTGGTCGACCGACGCTTCTCTTGTCTTCCCTTGGCCTCCATTCCAATAACCTCTTTGTCCATCGCCCATCTGTCATTCTGACTATTTGTCCTGCCCATCTCCATTTTAGTCTTGCTATCTTTTCGATGATGTCAGTCATTCCGGTTCTTCTCCTGATGTCTTCGTAGGTTATTCTGTCTCACAGAGTTATTCCTAACATGGACCGCTCCATTCTTCTCTGCGTGACTCTCAGTTTGGTAGCTGCTGCTTTTGTTAAGGTAAGTGTTTCTGCTCCGTACGTCAAGACTGGAAGGACGCACTGATCAAATACCTTTTTCTTTAGGCATGTGGGCAGCTGACTTTTAAAAGTTTCTCTCAGTTTTCCAAATGCTGCCCACCCAAGGCCGATTCTTCTCTTCAGTTCATGAGTCTGGTTATCCGTGCCAATCATAATTTAATGTCCCAAGTATTTATATCTATCTACGAGTTCTATTTCTTTCCCACCAATACTGATGTTCTGGTTGGGTACCAAATTGGTCATGATTTTTGTTTTCAAGATATTTATATTTAAACCTACATTTTCTGTAGCCACAACGAGTTCCTGTACCATCTCTCTTGCCATACCTAGATCTTCAGCTATTATAAGGATATCATCGGCGAAACGTAAGTTGTTTAGATATTCTCCATCTATTTTTATTCCCTTTGTCATCCAATCCAAATTCTTAAAAGCATGTTCTAGCAACATATTCAAAAGTTTAAGTGACATTGGGTCTCCTTGTCTAACTCCCCGTTCTATTTTTATGCGATTACTGTTAGTACGTAATCTGACAGTGGTTGTTGCCTGCCGGTATATGTTGTATAATAATTTAGTATATCTATAATCTAGCCTGCATTCTTTAAGCGCCTGTAATATTTTGCTTAGCTCATCTGTGTCAAAAGCTTTGTGAAAATCGATAAATATTAGAACTAGAGGTTTATTGTATTCCACTGCTTTCTCTATTAGGGTTTTTATACTTTGTAGAGTCATTTGTTCTGTAACTTTTTCGGAATCCTGCCTGTTCCTTGGTTGATAAGTCTCTAATTTTCTTTTCATTCTCTTAACTAGTATTCGCGTAAATATATATATATATATATATATATATATATATATATATATAATATGTATATTATATATATATATGTATATATATATATATATATATATATATATATATATATATATATATATATATATATATATATATATATATATATATATATATAAGGAAAAGAAGTCTTTGCTGACAACGTTAGAAAACGGAGCTTTGAGGTTTATTGGGATTTATTCAGCAGTGAAATAAGTGTACTCTTTTAACTAAGTTTCAAGCTTTCGAAAATGTTTATTTTCATCATCAGGAAAAACTGAAAATAAAGTGCGACTGTTAGTAAATCATCCTCGAAATTAGTTGTAGAAAATGGTTTTTTTAAAAAACGATAAAAAACTTACGTTATTGAGGTTCGTCTTTCGTGGATGTTTCACTTACAGGTGACAATTTTACGCACCACTCATTGATTGAGTCAAATTTTAAAATATTTAACACATATAAAAATTGCATGGTGTATAAGACAAAACTTAATAAATTATTATACTTTAACACATAAGAAAAAGACAGTTAAAAAAGTTTACAACGGCCACGTGTGCCGGCCAACTGTTGAATGATAGGTTAAGAGTAACTGTCATTCCTGGACATGGCAAATGACAGTACTTCTTCTTATTTCTTTGTCTTATGTAGTACTACTATTATTACACATCAAATTATTGACCAAGGTTGTATTAGAAAAACAGAATTTAATAAAGAAACTGTGAAAAAATATAACGAAACCTGGAAACTTTACAATGAATTAGTCATTGAAACATCATTGAATTGTGATGATCCATCCAAATATAATAGGTAGGAGTATATAGTGCTCAATTGATTAATGTCACTCCTTTTGTTCATTGCATTTGAGTTTTGTGCAATGAATGCCATTTCTAAAAAGAGTCTTTTATTGTAATTGGACTCCGTAGCTAAAATTTTAACTGAATCGTAATTCATAATATGATGTTCTTTATTTACATGTTCTGCCAGTGCAGATCTTTCTGGATATAATCTACTGTCGCTACGATGACTGATTAGGCGACTGCCTAGGTTGCGTGTGGTTTGTCCCACATATACTAAATTGCAGTTGTTGCAAGGGATCTGGTAGACAACGTTGGCACAATCTTTGATGTTACTTTTATCTTTAACTTTAGAATAGATGGATCTTACAGTTAATGAAGTTTTATAAGCTATTTTCAAATTGGTGACATCTTTAAAAAGTCTTCTCAGTCTGGGTGTTATGCTTTTTATGTATTTCAGTGAGGTATATGAGCAATTGGTATTGTGTTCTCCATTTGTGGCATTGATTTGTATCTCATCATTTCGGCGTGTTATGTTAGGGGTCAAACTAAATAGAATTTTGGTGACTAAGGGTTTTGGATATGAATTGTCCATGAAAAGGTTGAACAGGATTCTCAGGTTCTTCTGGTGGAAAGAAGGGTCACTGATGGAAATGATTCTAGCCTTCATTTGTTTAAGTAGGTTAATTTTGATTGAATGTCTATGGTATGACCAATAGTTGAGGAAGCGTCCAGAACTATGAGGTTTTCTATGCCAGTCGATAACAAGGGAGTTATTTGGGGTTCTAATGAACCGGGTGTCAAGAAAGGGGACTGAGCATAGATCGTCCTCATGTTCGATTGTGAACTGTAGTAGAGGATCATACCTATTGAATACATTTAAGATTTCTGTGGATCCATTGCTGGGGATAGCTAGGATTAAGTCATCCACATACTTTTTTACAAAAGGAATATGAAAGGACAATTCTGGGATAACCATATCTAATAGATGATCCATCACATAGCAGGCCAAAATGGGAGAGATAGTAGCTCCCATAGGACTTCCTTGTGTTTGTTTAAACACAGTATTGTTGAATGTGAAATAGGTGTTATTAAACAGAAAAGATATGAGTTTTTTGAAGTACTCCAAGTTGATATTACAGTGAGAACTGATAAAATTCCAATTGTTTTCAATCGCTGTTAAAGCTGCATCTAAGTGAACATTGGTGAATAATGAAACTACATCCAGACTGACAATCACATAGCCATCAGGTAATTGATAGTTGTTAAAGTTATTGAAAACATCAAACGAGTTTTTTATGTAATATTCATTTGACACATATGCGTTGGATAAGATTTCAGTTAAAAAAGATGCTAATAAGTTGGTGGGGGCACCAATACATGCAACAATGGGACGAACTGCAAGCTGTGGTTTGTGAATTTTGGGCAGAGCGTAAAATTTAGGTATAACACCCTTGTAGCTAGTCAGTTTTTTCTTTGTAGCTTCATCTATCTGCCTTGAGTTACACAATTCCTTAATGAGGTTATTACATCTGGTTTGAACATTGTTGGTTGGATCTCTGTTCAACCTTTCATAAACATTATCGGAATTTAGCAATTCAAGACATATATCTAGATATCTCTGCTTTTCCAGAACTACAGTTACATTACATTTAACTGAAGGCATGACAATGATGTTAGTGTTTTCACTAAGAAACTTGCGAGTTTTTTGTAACATAGCTCTGAAAAAGTAAAAGTTATTTTTGTTACTGTTTTTATGTAAGTAATCAGTAATGATGTATGTTGACCTAGCTATAAGTATGTCCCTCTGATGCACATCAGTGACAGAATGTAAGATTGTTTTAACGTCAGCTAACATATCCTTAATAGGGATATCTTTCCCTAAGATTGGTTCTATGCTGAACTTAGGACCCAAAGACAAAAATCTAGAGATATCATCTGGTAAAGTTACATTGGAAAGGTTCTTAATCCAACCCGGTTTTGTCTTAAGTTTTAAGTTCAGCTCAAGATTGAATAGCCTATTATATTTGTTAGTGTTACTTAATTTGGTTTTGTGAAAAATTCTGTTATATGATACTTGTTGTTTACTAGAAAAGTTATTAAAAAGGAATTCAGAAGTTAGTTCATAGATGTTTCTTTTTGATTTAGTTAAGTTGGACTCTAAACTGTTAATGACTTTAATACAATTAGAAATTTCTAAGTTCAAGATTCTGTTTTCTAACCTGGTAAATTGTAAAGTGTCCTTGTTCGACTGGATGTCCTGTCTTTGCAACAATATAGTGATGGATGAAGTGGAATGTGTAATGTGTGAAGGTGTGATGTTGGATGATCTACAGCGTAATAGAAAACACCTCTTGTTGTATTCTCTTGCAAGTTTATGTTTGGTCTTAGCCCAATCTTTGAGTGCTCGTACTGCGGCGTCACCATAACGATATGCGATGTCTCGATAGAATCCCATGACTTAAAAAAGAAAAGGACAAGAAGTCTTTGCTGACAACGTTAGAAAACGGAGCTTTGAGGTTTATTGGGATTTATTCAGCGGTGAAATAAGTGTACTCTTTTAACTAAGTTTCAAGCTTTCGAAAATGTTTATTTTCATCATCAGGAAAAACTGAAAATAAAGTGCGACTGTTAGTAAATCATCCTCGAAATTAGATGTAGAAAATGGTTTTTTTAAAAAACGATAAAAACTTACGTTATTGAGGTTCGTCTTTCGTGGATGTTTCACTTACAGGTGACAATTTTACGCACCACTCATTGATTGAGTCAAATTTTAAAATATTTAACACATATAAAAATTGCATGGTGTATAAGACCAAACTTAATAAATTATTATACTTTAACACATAAGAAAAAGACAGTTAAAAAAGTTTACAACGGCCACGTGTGCCGGCCAACTGTTGAATGATAGGTTAAGAGTAACTGTCATTCCTGGACATGGCAAATGACAGTACTTCTTCTTATTTCTTTGTCCTATGTAGTACTACTATTATTACACATCAAATTATTGACAAAGGTTGTATTAGAAAAACAGAATTTAATAAAGAAACTGTGAAAAAATATAACGAAACCTGGAAACTTTACAATGAATCAGTCATTAAAACATTATTGAATTGTGATGATCCATCCAAATATAATAGGTAGGAGTATATAGTGCTCAATTGATTAATGTCACTCCTTTTGTTCATTGCATTTGAGTTTTGTGCAATGAATGCCATTTCTAAAAAGAGTCTTTTATTGTAATTGGACTCCGTAGCTAAAATTTTAACTCAATCGTAATTCATAATATGATGTTCTTTATTTACATGTTCTGCCAGTGCAGATCTTTCTGGATATAATCTACTGTCGCTACGATGACTGATTAGGCGACTGCCTAGGTTGCGTGTGGTTCGTCCCACATATACTAAATTGCAGTTGTTGCAAGGGATCTGGTAGACAACGTTGGAACAATCTTTGATGTTACCTACTTTTATCTTTAACTTTAGAATATATGGATCTTACAGTTAATGAAGTTTTATAAGCTATTTTCAAATTGGTGACATCTTTAAAAAGTCTTGTCAGTCTGGGTGTTATGCTTTTTATGTATTTCAGTGAGGTATATGAGCAATTGGTATTGTGTTCTCCATTTGTGGCATTGATTTGTATCTCATCATTTCGGCGTGTTATGTTAGGGGTCAAACTAAATAGAATTTTGGTGACTAAGGGTTTTGGATATGAATTGTCCATGAGAGATGAGATGAGAATCCTGTTCAACCTTACAACTAATATCGAGGATGATTTACTAACAGTCGCACTTTATTTTCAATTTTTCCTGATGATGAAAATAAACATTTTCGAAAGCTTGAAACTTAGTTAAAACAGTACACTTATTTCACCGCTGAATAAATCCCAATAAACCTCAAAGCTCTATATATATATATATATATATATATATATATATATATGTATATATATGTATGTATTATATATATATATAATATATATATATATATATATATATATATATATATATATATATATATATATATATATATATATATATATATATATATATATATAGGGCTGAGGAGGGGCTAATCGGTCTGTAATTCTCTAAATTTGATTTGTCTCCTGCTTTGTGTAATAGAATCATAGTAACGTTGTTCCAGTCTGTTGGAATATTGGCGCCGTGAAGGCAGATATTGAAAAGTTGTTTAATTTTTTCAAGTAATATATCCCCTCCAATTTTTAGTGCTTCTGATACTATTTTATCTTCACCCGGGGTTCGATTAGTTTTCATTTTCTTCAGGGCTTCTTTGATTTCTGATTTTGTTATATCGGGCATTAAATCTGATCCTTGGTTTAATACCTCAGTTTTTAGGGTAATTGGAGGTTCCGTATTGTTATCTTTTTTTCTTGATCTATATAACTCTGTGTAGAACTCTTCGACTATTCTTAATATTTCATCTCTGTTAGTTGTTTCTTCTCCAGTTCTGTTTCTTAGTTTGTTAATTTCTATTTTCCCCTTTTGTACGCTCCTCTTCAAAACTTTCATGTTCTTATTTTGCTCTATTGCCTGTTTGGTTTTTTCTACATCGTAGTTTCTTATGTCTTTTCGTATTGCCTTTGTGATCGTCTTATCTATATGATTTATCGCTTTTTTGCTTGTAATGTTATCTCATTTCATTTGTCTCTTTAGTTCTATAAGGGTTTTTGTGGGTTGACTCAGTTTTTCATTTTTTTTTTGCTTGTCGGACAATATTTAGTTTGAGCCTGTTGCATTGTGTTGACTATTTGTTTGTTCAATATATTGATGTCAGCTGTTGTTGTATCTTTCAATAAATTATCAATATATTTTTCGAACTCCTGAATGTTAGCTGGTTTTATCCACTTCTTTGGTTGTTTCTTATTTATCATTTTGAGTCTTTCTTTTTCGGTTGATATCCTTATTTTAGCTTTTAATAACCTATGATCACTGCTTGTACTGAACTGGTTTAGCACATTTACGTTTTTAAATAATTCTTTTTTGTTTGTTAAGAAATAGTCGATTTCGTTCCTTGTTTTTCCATCAGGACTTTCCTATGTCCATCTTCTGTGTTTTTTCTTTTTAAAGAAGCTGTTCATTTGATTGAGATTGTTTTCCAAAAGGAAATTCAGTAGTTGTTTGCCTCTATCATTTCTGCCTTCGCTTCCAAAATTTCCCAACATTATTTCAGAGGGGTCTTCCCTAGTGCCTATTTTGGCGTTGAAGTCACCACCTATTATTAAGAAGTGGCTAGGATTTTCTTTGATTGCACAGGATATTTTGTCGTAGAATATTTGGACTTCTTCGTCTGGATATCCTCTAGTAGGGGCGTACACTTGAATGAACTTTAGGATATATCTGGCGTTTATTTTGATGTTTAAGTAGACCACTCTTGTTGAGATTTGGTTTATTGACACAATTCTGTTAGCAATTCTTTTGTAAATAAAGAAGCCGACGCCTCCGACTGTCGATTCCTCTTCTTCTATGTAATAAAATAAATGGCTTGATGGGAGTGAGGTAAGACTCTCTCCCTTTTTTCTAACTGCGCTGATACCTACAATATCCCAGTTCACTTTTGAGAGTTCTTTCTTCATTTCTTCGAATCTTTCTTCGTTAGAGAGTGACCGAGCATTATATGTGGCAATGTTGAGGTTTATCTTTTTGACGCACCTTGACTAGGGTTGGTTTACAGTGGTCGAGTTTTTGGCATTTAAACACCGTGCTGGTCTAGCATGTTGCTGAGTATTCATATTTATTCCCACGAGGAGCTGGGGAACGTTGGTCGATTCCTGTAGAGCCCTGCGTACAGGAACAAGGCTAATATTCAATGGGATTTCGCCCGGTGTCCAAGAGAGTCGTTAGCGGCCGCGTGACGTGCAACCATTCAGTTTTTAGCACGATAGCTTCCACCTTAACTTACGGATTTTTTGCATCTGGTTTTCTCCATATTTTGGTTGGGTAGGATGAGGAGAGAAAAAAGGTGTGGATGGGAAGAATATATTAGAAAGAACTATAGTGACCCGTCGGCCTCCGGAAACCTAATCACCATTCGGGGTCAGAAGAAAACAAGAGTTAGCCAAAAGAGGCTGATAGAAAAAGATTAAAGACATTTCACTCAAGACAAGTTGAAGAAGAGTAAAATGTAACGGCTCTTGTGATCCGCCAGGTGCGTTTCATAAGAGTATAAGTATTGGTACATTTTGTGTTCCTGCTCATACTTCGGGGTGTTGACTACAGACTGTATGGCTCGTCCAGTATGCCATAGCATGGATGGATGGGGTGCACTCCATTTTACAATGTACACACCCCAACCTCCATGGCCTGACAATAATTGGCCAAACATTAACAAACATTGGCCTGATGTGGCCAATGCTACTTTTAAAATTTTCTATTTTCATCCTTCTTGGAATATAGCAGATACAATTTTGATTCTAACGCATTTGTAGTTTTTCTTATATATTGCACATCCCCTTGTCTCCCTCTTTGTTGAGATACCCCAACTACCTACATATACAGAATAATTTTTAACATTTTCATTGAAATCTAAATTATTTAGCTCCATGTAAGACAACAATTAGAAGACTTACTAGTTCTAGACTATACTTAACTTAATACTTTTATGATAAAACAAGATTTACTTCTTTTAATTATATTAAATTTATTTTTTTAACATTTTATAAATATGATTAGCAAGTGTAATAATTTCTTATTTGTCCCTGTCAAATTTCTCAGATGCCATGTCGCCTTAAGATAAGACGTACCTATATATGAGAAAGAGCCAGTCGAAGCTAAAACAATAAAATTGGTATATCAAGTGTGTTTTTAGAGTTATAAGACAAAGGTGTAATTTTATTGTTAAACAATTAGCACCCAATGATCTAGGTGGTGGCTTTAGTACTACACATTCATAGCTATTTTGTCCAACGACATAGCCAACACATTGGCGACCAAAGTCATTGGTTGTTTTATAGTTACACTTGTACATACATGTACTTGTACTATGTACATCGTACTCAAAACTCGTCCGTCATTTAAACCGTACGATATGTGGGAAGAAAAAAAAATAAAATTCGTAGTACCTCCAATATGTCGAATGTGTGCAAATAAGGAACATATAACTTTAAATTAAAAGCTGTAGGGACATTACTTAAGATCTACTAATATTCTATTATTAGTATTCAAAACCTTTCTTCTTTGTCTTCCGGTATTAAAAGAGATTTATTTACTTATTACTCGTATAGTAAAAAGATTTAACGAAATAGTATCTTATATTCGAGGGTCCCATCAAGTACCAGGACCATACACTCATATGTAAAAGTTTCGAAGTCACGCACGACAGAAGAATTACATGCATACTTAGGTATTTTTATTACAGCAGAAGTTCGGCATTCAGAGCATTCTAACATTCTAATTCAGAGCATTCGAAATGGTTATGGAAAACAGACTTTTATCCACAAGGAATCTACGTTCCTGTAGTTGGCTGTATACCATGTATTAAAAATTTAATTAAAAATCCTTTGTAATAGGTATATATTTTAGGCCCAAACGGGCTAAGTTAAAAAAACAAAACGTTTTCGGAAACCATGTTCCATCATCAGTGTCCTAGAAAATAGTTAACCACTTAATTAAAAAGAACATAGGTTAAAATTTTGACTAAGGTTTATGAAAAATGTGGGTACATGAATGTAGCCACCAAGATTAAATTAAATTAAATAAAATTAAATTAATTAAAATTAAAATTAAATTAAATTAAATTGTCTTAAGTAGAAACATACATCTACATTGACTGCTCTGTGATAATTTCCGTCATAACTTAACAATATTGTCATCAAATGTCATTGCCAATCAGTTGCACTCATACAGTCCTCGAAGACATACCGTCTCAGGACTAGCAACTTCAACGTGGAGTCATATGTCGCCGTGTTACCTAATCCATCGGTAACTCTATAATATTAAATCATTATAACATAATTTTAAAACTAAATGTAATTAAACATCTGTTATCGGGTTTCTACCCATATATTTAATCTTGGTGGCTACATTCATGTACTCCTAGTAAGTATTAACCACATTTTTCATTAACCTTAGTCAAAATTTTAACCTATGTTCTTTTTAATTAAGTGGTTAACTATTTTCTAGGACACTGATGATGGAACATGATTTCCGAAAACGTTTTGTCTTTTTAACTTAGCCCGTTTGGGCCTAAAATATATACCTAAAAAGGATTTTTAATTAGACTTTTATCCTTTTTACCCAGCAAGTATGGGAATAAAGCGGAATAAAGCAAAATAGTAGAAGTTATTACAATAAAATACAATATTACAATACAAGAAAATACAATAGCTATAGTTATTACAGATATATTTCATCCTCTTATCTATTATACGTATAATAAAAATCTACGTCGTAACTGTGTACTATCGAATTGTCTTACTGTGGATAAACAGTTATTTCCCATTAGAAGTAGGACACGTTCAACGCAATATCCAAGTATGGCATCAAGATTTGATCGGTTTGTAACATCCGTAATTTGTATCCACTTACTGGA
The DNA here is from genome assembly GCA_918026665.1 of Diabrotica balteata. Taxonomy (NCBI): domain Eukaryota; kingdom Metazoa; phylum Arthropoda; class Insecta; order Coleoptera; family Chrysomelidae; genus Diabrotica; species Diabrotica balteata. Next base: position 60,258,687 of record OU898282.1, read on the forward strand.
CAAAAGTATACTGGAAAAAATTCGACTGGAAGTGAAACTAATCAAGGTAAAGGCGAGTTAAAAATTTCATCAGGGCGTGAGCTTAAACAATGAACCTAACATACATAATTTAGTACTATAATAAAACTAAGGGAGAAGTAGATAACAAGGACAAAATGTTTTTTCATTATTTCAATAAACGCAGAAATTTGCGTTGGACAGTAGCCTTCTTTTACAATATCCTAGACGTAGCTTGTCTAGAAACCTATATAATTTATACAGAGAATAATCCACAGAGTGCTACGGAAATAGGTAGTAAGCGTAGTAATTTTCTGCAAGACTTAGGAAAACAACTAGTGATAAGTGCAATTTCTGCTAGATCTGAAGTATCAAGAACAGGAATTAAGTGTATTTTAGGAAGACCTCTACCTAGCGATTCAAATAATACACTAGAGTCATTAACTCCTTGAGATTCCACTGGCCGGCCCAAAATTGTTGAAAATTGCTACATTTGCATATCTTCAACAAAAAAGCAGCTAAGAAATCATGCTTGTAATCGTCCACACTATTTAACAAAAACAGAATTCAACTAATATCTGGTAATATAATGTACTCCAAGGGCAACCCAGATGATACAAAAAACGGAGTAGGATTTATAATCAATAAAAAAATTGGTAAACATGTACAAACTATCAAAGGAATATCAGATAGAGTGGCATATATGATAATTAAATTTAAAAGAACAACTTTGAAACTAATTCAGATATACGCACCAACCAGTACATACTCAGATGAAGACATTGAAACATTCTATGAGGAAATATCAAAAGCATTGGATGAAGAAAAGACCCGACTAACAATTGTGATGGGAGATTTTAACGCCAAGCTAGGACAAAGACTAAATAACGAAGAAACAAAAATAGGAAAATATGGATATGGTGTACGAAACGAAAGAGGGACAACCCTGATGAACTACATGGAGGAAAGGAAACTCTACGCCATGAACTCCTTTTTCAACAAGAAGCCACAGAGAAAATGGACATGGATAAGCCCTGACACCAAAACTAAGAACGAGATCGACTACATATTATCAACACAAAAATACGTAGTCAAGGATGTCACAGTGCTAAACCGTTTCACAACAGGCAGCAATCACCGAGTGGTGAAGGCTAAGATACAAATTAACAGCCAATTTGAAACCAGAAAGAAAATCAAAAACGTACAAAAACTAGATATGGAGAAACTTAGCCAAAACGAAGAAAAGTACAAAGAAGAAATAAAAAAAATGCATCCCAAATACAACCGACTTAATAAATAAAGAAACAAACGAAATAAATGAAATACTAACAACTACATTGCTACAGGCCGGGGAAAGAATTGCAAAATTGACGACAAAAAAAGACAATTATATCTCAGAAGAACTAGAAAACCTGATGAAGACAAGAAGAAGCCTACTTGAAAAGGGCAAAAGAAACACAGTAGAATATACTAAAATCAATAAAACAATTAGAAAAACCATAAAAGAAACCAAGAGAAAAACGCAGGAAGCAAAGGTTGAAAGAGTAATCCAGCAGAACAAAAATATGAAATGCTTAAAACAACGACTCGGTAAAACTCAGATAAATGAAATTACAAACAGCGAAGGAACAACCATGTATGATATGAAACAAATAATTAAGTTGACACAAGAATACTATACGCACCTATACAGAACAAGACATAAACCACAGCAAGAAATTCTTAAACAATTAAACACAAAAATAAAGAATATAAACTGAGACCTACAACCAGAAATAAGTAAAACAGAAATCAAGAAAGCAATTCAAGAATTAAAAAACTATAAGTCACCTGGAAAAGATGGAATAACTGCAGAGATGCTGAAGAGAGGAGGGAAAACAACTAGAGAAATCCTACATATCCTGATGAACAAAATATTGACCACAAAAGAAATACCCAATAGCTGGAACGATGCGTAGACACTATTAATGTTCAAAAAAGGTGACCGAAAGAACTTAGAAAACTATAGACCTATAACATTACTAAGTGTTGTATTTAAACTACTAACGAAAATCATGACAAATAGACTAACAACTAAGCTTGAAATACCAAGCAAGAGAACAAGCGGGATTCAGAATGGGTTTTACCATCTGCTAACAGTAAAAATACTAATTGAAAAGTCGAACGAATATCAAATACCATTATACATGGCATTGATAGACTTCCGAAAGGCGTTTGACAGCATAGAACATTGGGCCATTAAAAACTCACTACAGAACGGCAGAATTGATTACAGGTACACGGACCTAATAACAAACATATACAAAAAGGCGAGTACCACAATAAAATTGACGAACGAACACGCTACAAAACCAATAAAATTCAAAAGAGGAATCAGGCAGGGAGACACAATATCGCCAAAATTGTTCAATTAGGTTATGAAAGACATATTTGAAAAATTAGAATGGGATACATACGGAATAAGAATAAATGGAGAGCTCTTGAATCACTTGAGATATGCAGACGATATAGTCCTGATAACAGATAAGAAGGAAGAGTTACAGAAGATGGTTGAGGAACTAGATATAAAAGCGACAGAGGTAGGTATAGAGATGAACTATAGTAAAACCAAGACTATGACAAACCAAGAAGACCAATTAGAAATAGTAGTCAAACAAAATAAATTAGAGCATTTGGCAGAATACATATTCCTAGGACAGATAATAAAGCTAAACAAGGACAATCAAACAGAAGAAATAAAAAGAAGAACTAGACTAGCATGGGCCTCATTTGGTAAACTATCATATATTCTAAATAATAAAAAGTTCCCTCAATATATGCGAACGAAAGTATCCAACCAGTGCATTTTACCAGTTATCACATATGGCTGACAAACATGGACTTTCACAAAGGAGAACATCGACAGGATATCCAAAACACAAAGAGCAATGGAAAGACAGATGCTGGGTATCGGTCTTAAAGACAGCAAAAGAAACTCATGGATCAGAGGAAAAACAAAGGTGAACGATGTATCAAGACAAGTTGCAAAACTTAAATGGAACTTCGCCTATCACACTCTCCGGCAAAAAGATGAAAGATGTAATAAGCGAATTCTACACTGGCTGCCATGGGAAAAGAAAAGAAAAAGAGGAAGACCACAGATGAGATGGACTGACGACCTTAAGAGAACGGCAGGAAAGGACTGGATGCAGATCGCCCAAAATAGAGACCAATGGAGATTAACAGGGGAGGCCTATGCCCAAGAGTGGGCGTTTAAGGCTGATTAGATAGATTTAACGAAAACTCAGTAAATATAAGTAAGGGCGGGCAATGTGTTTAAATTGTAACTTTTTTATATGTACTTTGCTTCATGATATACTAAACATTAGTGTTACCCGTGTATTTTTAATATATTAAAATGCAAGTGTTTCTTTGGTTTTTATTATAAACCCCTTCGTTCTAAATAATTTTAGGAATAACTAGAAGCTGAATAAAAATATTTATACTAGGTATATTGATTGATTTACAAAAACAATTTCTAAGGATACTCAGGTTCCTGGGTACAGACTCAAAGGTCTTTCATATCTCTTGAATGATGAATGTTCTTTAAAACAACTCGAAAATGTTTATCTTAGTAAATTAAAAATTTTTTCTCTCTTTGTACATAGGAAGCTACTTTTTCATCGTCCTCCTTTTCCTCGTTTAGCGCAAGTACATTCAGGGTGCTTATAAAATATTTTTTATTTTTCATTGTAAAATGGCACATTCTCTCCGAAATGACAATAAAATTGTTTATTATGTTTTGATTTAATTTACAAACCATAAAACTGTGTAAAAAATTGTAAAATATTTTGTATAAATGTAGTTTACCAGTAAGAAAATTTAACATAATAATAGCAACATTATAAAATACAAAGAAAAAATATGGTAATCTCTAAAAATTAATAAATAAAACACACTATCTAAAGGCATGTGACAAAATATTTCACCAACCAAGGAATTTAAACGACTTAACGAATTTTAACATTTCTCCCTTATCAAAAATGACATGGAAATGGCAAAAACCACTTTTATTTGTGAATTTTATTTTTAAATATCAAAATAAATTTAAAAACCACAATTATTATCTAACAATAAAATCCTCAACATTATTTTGCATTTAGTTTCCTGTTTATTAATAAATTCCCAGTGGTCTATTAGGCATGGAAATTTATTGCCATTTCTTTATTTGCCATAAATTTATTGTCATTATAAAATGACAATTTCTAGATCCTATAATTATTATAATTATTTTTATAGATAAGCAAGGGAAGAGGGACAAGTCCCTATTATACCTAAAACAAAGAAATTACATTAGTAGCCTACTAGTAAAAACTAAAAAAAAGAAAATTACAAAACTACAATTTGTGGTTAAAACGAAAACAAAATTTTAACTCTAATATAAAACGGTCAAGTCTGTTTAAACTTTGTTAGAGGGAGCAGAGACAACGTTTTCAGTGAGGTTGTTTCAGCTCTCAAAAACTCTATTTAGTAGAAAGTTCTGTCTTGATCTTTAGGAGTTCTCTTTTTTAAGTTTAAACTGGCGACCTCTGAGGCATTCAACTTGATTTATGGTAAACATTTCGTCGAAATTTTTAAAATTGAATTTTAATATTGATAATGTGGTAATTAAGGCTTCACGTTGTCGGCGAAGTTCAAAAGAAGTTAGGTTAGCCATACTAAGTCTTTTTCCATAAGAAGGTCTTTTCAGTCCCAAAGGAATTCGAGTGGCTTTTCTTTGAATATTTTTCAACAAAGTTTTGTCTCGTACCCAATCAGGATACCACGTTGGTCCAGTGTATTCTAAAGAAATTTTACACATAGAAGTAATACGGTCGGACCAGGTTAGGCTGCTGTTTTCGATAACACCAAGGTCATTATATGAAAACACAGAATCTAATGATTGCCCGTCAACAAAGCACAGCACAAGTGGATTATTTTTACCAATTCGAAGCACTACATATTTATCTTTTAAGGGTAGTAGCCATTGGGAACACCAAGTAAAAATTGATTCCAAGTCCATTTGGAGGGTTAGTTGGTTTGAGATTGGATTGACATATATTTTTGTGCCGTCAGAATAGAGCAATATTTTACTTTAAATATAATAAGGAACATCGCTGGTATAAACCGTAAAGAGTAGGTACAAGACTGTCTTGTGAGAAAAATTTGCCAACTCTAACTTTTGTAATGTCGATCTGTCAGGAAATCAACTATCCAACGAAGTAAAGTATCGTGAACTCTTATATGTGCTAGTTTATGTAGTCTGCGATTAGGTCTGCGATCTAAAGGCTTTACAAAAACCAAGATATTTAACGTTAAACAGCTGTGAACTGTTAAGAAGTGACGTCCAGTCGTTAACACAATGTAAGAGATTGGATAGAATAGAGCGACGATAGACAAATACATGTTGTGTAATAATAATACATTCCTGGGGAAAGAATTTGGCTATCTTCTCACAAATAATGGCTTTTATGACTTTGTCAACTATTGCCAGCAAGCTAAGTGGACGATAATTGTTGGAGTCGACTTTGTTGCTTTTTTTAACAATAAGTGTAATAGATACTAAATTTCAACGAGGGTGTAGGAAATTGTAGATAAAAGAAGTTTGCGTAATTACCATTAAGGGTATTGCAAGCGTGTCTGCGCATATTTTTAATAGTTTTGTTGTTAAACCATCTAAACCAGGTGAAGCAACTGTGCGAACCTGTGCGAAGTTTAATTAAGTGATGTTTAAGTCTGGTTGGGTTTTTAAAGTAGAGGAATGGAAACTTTAGACCTCAAGTAGGATAGTATGTACTTGTAGACTTTTTAAGTATTTTTTTGTGTTAAACAATCAATTAAACATTTCATGATGCAAAGTTATGTAAAAAAATGTATCTAAGAAATGTATCCAGAAATATTAAAGTGTGCTCATTACCTTACGAAATAACAATCACAGCGGTATATTGCCCTCCAAAGAACAATATTAAAAAAAACTGATTTTATAGTAAACACACTTACTGTGTATCAAGGCTAATAACAACAAAGTGCAGAGAGCTTTATAGCTTAACACAAGAAAATAAACACTTCTATTTATCAACAGGATCTCCAACGGACTGGCCAACGGACCCAAAAAAGACCAGTCCTCTCGTAACACACCTTAATAGATACGACTGTTTAATATCAAAATCAATCAAATATTCCTAAAAAATTAAAGCAATATTGCCATCAGTACGAAACACTACAGCTTTACAGAACCAATGGGTAAGAAGCGATAAAGAAAAATCAGAATTATTTGCTTAACATATAGCAATAGTATTCCAACCACACAACAATGACGAAGATCAAGATGTTATTATATAAATTCAAAACAAACATCATTAATGACAATAAGACTAACAACGCCAAAAAATTTAAAGAAGAAATCTTGAGACTAAATATTAAAAAGTTACAAACAGTGGTTGTCCACAAACTTATCCGTTAATAGAGTAAGTATTTTTAGTAACCGAACTTTATATATCAGAGACCATATTAATCAGATACATGGTCCAATAAAATCTCATACAGGATTACCACACGAGTCTGTATTAAGCCCGATTCTCTTCAATATATTTTCGGCAAGTATACACAGCATTTTTGTTGATTTCATAAAATGTATTCAGTATGCCGATGATATATGTATTTATTTCATCCGTGATTTATATGAAGATTGTGTGAAGGTGCTGGAAACTGTATCCCCAGAAAAATCTGCCTACAAGACATATAATACGAACGCCTGATAATCTAAACCAGTCAGGATATGGTAAACCTGTTGTCAGTGAGTATAAATATCTTGGTATAATCCTAGACTCCAAATTAGTATGGTCTAAAATATGTCCAATATGTAAAAAAATATTAAGAAAGGCATCAATCTCCTTAAATGTGTCACTTGCAGGAGATGAGGTGCTGATCCCAAAATTTGCTTTGATGGTTTACAGGACCTACGTGCGATCAATTTTGGATTTCGGATGTCTGTTATACGGATCAGCAAGCAATACAGATTTACTAAAAATAGATCGTACTCAGTTTAAAAGTTTGGAATTAACTCTAGGTGCTATAAAATCAACACGATGCCCTCTGTTATTTGCTGAAAACTAATGAAATGCCATTAGAAAATCGTAGAAATTATTTATTGGCAATAAAACATGTATTAAAATATAGGGCCAGAACAAGCGGCTTATTGAGTATGCTGTATAAATTATGCATACAAAATCTGGTAAACACTTATTGCAAAATAAAAAATTCACCACCATTAGCGGATGCCGTTCTGGAAGCAATTATTGACCGGTTATCCTTTCAACAAATTTTATTATATCTTTATATAAATTAGAATTTTTACGATCTTCAAAAAACCAAATATTATATTTCCGAAATATTCAGATTCACGTCAAATTAATATCAAGTTGTTAAATTATATATTGAGTGAATATACTAATAAAACTATAATTTACACAAATAGCTCTAAACTGAACAATGGGAAGGTAGGGTCTGCAGTGTATATTTCTTCCAATAACAAATTATTGAAAATAAAACTTCCTTTACAATGCTCTATTTACACTGCAGAAGCGGATTCTATTAGAAACGTTCTGAATTGGCTAGAGGACGAAAATTTTCAAGATGCTGTGAGCATCTCAATTTATAAGTCAGTTCTTAGTGGATTTAATAACACTGAGTTAAATCATTAAATATGTGAGCTGATATGTGACATTGAACAAAAAATGAGAAACAAAGATGTAACATTAATTTAGACAAAAAGTAACACTGTGATAAAAGGCAATGAAATAGTAGACGAACTCGCTAAGGATTCTACTCATTTCGATATATAAGCAAAGTATCAGATCTAATCAATTTTTATAATAAAAAAATAAATAATAACTGGCAAGACGAATGGAAAATATTGGCGAACACATCAAATAATCATTATTACCTATGATTCATCCTACGTTACCATCCCTAACAGAATTACCACACATATTCCATTATAATATATCCAAACGATCAGCAGCAACTACCACAAGGTTAAAAACTAATCACGGTGCAGATCCTGCTCACCTGGCTAGATTAAACATTATAGGACCAGGAAAGTTCTCAGACGATGATATGTCCCAGTGTAATGTTAATCACATCCTGTTTGGATGTTTTAAAAATAAAGCACTCTAGTCAACATTTTATAAAAATCTGGTTAAAAGTAAGTAAGCAACTTTCAGTAAACATAACCCACCTACTGTCACTGAATTAGACATCAATAAACGAACTCATATGACTTATATGCATCTGGATCTATAATATAAATTTGGTATAATCTATGGCAAATGGACTAGTTTTCATGCCAAATACGCTATTATCATCATCATCGAATTATTAAAAAATCACCAGGAATTGACCTAATAACGACAGAATATTTAAAGAATTGCCCAAAAAAGAGCCTTACATGTATATTTGACGCAATATTAAGGTGTAATTATTGGCCTAATAATCTAAGAATTGCAGAAATACTTTTATTCTCAAAACCAAGAAAGGATCCCATTGAAGTCTGATCATATCGACCTATCAGTCTGTTATTAATAATCTCTAAATTACTAAAAAAACTTTTAATAAAAAAATAAGTTTAGACATTACTATTGAAGACTGGATACCAAATTATTAGTTTAGATTTCGACGAGAACACTCAAATATCTAGCAATGTCACCTAATAACAAATAAAATTTGATACATAATAATAATATTGATTTGATGATAATAATTCCGCATTAGAAGAAAATGAATGCTGCCCAATTGATACCAATGCTGGTATCACCAGACGTAAGTCAAGCTTTTAATAAGGTTTATAATTAAGTCTTCATAAAATTAAACAGATAATACCACCATTCTTTCGAGTACTTACATCGTACTTGGAAAACCGACAGTAGAAATGTCTAAAATGCATCTTATTAATGCGGGAATTCCGCACGGCAGCATTCAGGAACGGCTATTATATTTATTATATACATCCAATCTACCAACTTCAAATAACCGAAAGCAAGTCAACCCACATTATATTTCACTTTTCGACGAGAAACTTTCCCACCATATATATCAACAATGAGAAAATACCCAGGACTAAAACAACCAAATGCCTTGGGCTACATTTGCATCAAACTTTGCATTTAAAGGAACACGTTAGCAGAAAAAGAAAACAAAGAAAATTAAGAGAAACAGAAATAAATTGCCCAATTGAAAAAAAAAACTGTAATCAAGGGAATCTAAAATATGCATTCCACGTGCCGTTCATCATGGTCAAAATTCGTAGTGAATTCAGTTTCTGGTACTCCAAACAGAGTAAAGAAATAAAACATAATGACGATATTAGATTTTTGCTCGATTCGGGGCAGCGACAAGCCGCTACGTATTTCGACCTCTTTAGGTCTCATTAGAGCGGTATATACCACTGCTCTAAATCGAAACAAAATCTGTCCCGTAGTAGGCGAATAATTATCGAAATAACTATTTACACACGTAACAACACTATCTAATAACAACAAGAGAAATCATACGATTTCCTACCTGGCGAAACTGAATTTAAATTTTTACCACTGTGCCTCGTACAACTTGCAAAGTAAACAGCTTGATGAATTACTTGGCAAGGGAATCTTAAATATGCATTCCACCTGCCGTTCATCATGGTCAAAATTCGTAGAAAATTCAGTTTCTGGTACTCCAAATACAGTAAAGAAATAAAACATAATGAAGGTATTAGATTTTTGCTTCGATGCAGGGCAGCGGCAAGCCGCTCATACATATTTCGACCTCTTTAGGTCTCATCAGAGCGGTATATGCCACTGCTCTAAATCGAAACAAAATATATCTCGTCGTTGGCCAATAATTATCGAAATAACTATTTACACACGTAACAACGCTATCTAATAACAATAAAATAAATCATACGATTTCCTACCTGGCGAAACTGAATTTAAATTTTTACCACTGTCCTTCTACAACTTGTAAAGCAAACAGCTTGATGAATTCATAATACAGAAAATTTGATAAACTGAATTCACTACGAATTTTGACCATGATGAACGGCAAGTGGAATGCTATATTAGATTATCTTGCCGAGTAATTCATCAAGCTGTTTGCTTTGCAAGTTGTAGAAGGCACAGTTGTAAAAATTTGAGATCAGTTTCGCCAGGTAGGAAATCGTATGATTTCTCTTGTTGTTAACAAAATTTTAATTTATAAAACAATCATTAAACCAATATATAAACATATGGAATAGAGCTTTAGGGCTGTACTAGTAAGTCAAATATTGCTATATTGAAAAGATGCAAAATCTTAAGAGCAATTGTTAATGCACAATTGTCTGTAAAACACTAGACCTTAGCCAGAATCAAAGGACAGAACCTAAACTCATCAAAATAACTTTTTAATATTTTTTTCTTCTGATCTTTAATTTATTAGTGATATGAAAAAAACCCTTGTTATAAAATTGCTGGTCTTGTAAATCCGTGCTTACCCAATTGATACTTCTATAATAATAAACTAACTCCTAAATTGTATTAATGTTCTTAAGGGCATTTAATATTTAACCCTTGTCAGATAGACCCTTTAGCATATTAAAACACCAAAGTACAAAACATAAAAGTTAAAAGAGACGAAAGCGAATAAACAATAAAAATTAACAAACAGAGCAGCATACTGGAGGAACTTGAAATGTAATATCATAGCGTATTCTGCGTATTTTAATTTTACTTCAATTTTACTGTCAAAGGGAGTTTTTACTTACTAAGAGAAGGTGTTTTTAAGAAAGTAACTGTAAGTAACTGTAAGTAAAAAATGCTTACTCTAAATAATATTAATGGCCAAAATTTTTAAATTGATATCTGCCAATTTTTTAACTAATTTTACTGGCCCATATACAAATTTGTATAAAAGCATAGAAACTATAAATTCTGGATATTTTTTTCTGTTGACACATAGTTAAAAATGATCCTTAAAGAAATGTACAATCTTTCGACTTTTTTTGTGTTACTAACAATTTCTTCTGTAAGTATATAAATATCTATATTAATAAAGATATATAAATAATTGATGTTTAAGTCCTCTTAAAATTTAAATTCGTAGTTTTAAGACATTGTTTATTTTGCTTTATGTTTCTCTTTTCTTTATATTTATATTAATTCTTTTTTGTATTTAATTTGTCTGATTTTAATATAATTAATAACTACTCTGGAGTTGTTTTAACTTTATAGCGTTATATTTTATCTGTTCGATGAGAGTCAAATAATCAATCATTATAACCTCAAAATTCTTTAGGGAGATATGCTTTTACTATTGATGCCCACTGTCAGTGGGTAATCAAATTTTTTTTACGTGACTTTGTTAATTTGTTATCTTTTATTGCCCTTCAAATGCAGGTTTTTTTATAAATATCCAGGTATATCTTTTATAAGATTTTTCTGGGAATGTTGAAAACAACTCTCCTTTTCTGAGAAATCCAGCCTCAATGATCCAGTTCCTTATTTTGGCTGCATTCTAGAATAATAAATTGCCTTTATTTAGTCTGTAAAATTTTACAAACACTAGGTACATGGGGCGAAGTCTAGCTAGAGCCACTCCACTTAACCTCAAGTTTACAAAATTAGTTTAAAATAATTTAAAAATGAAAAAAAGTTATTTATAATTTGACATAAATATTAATATAATATTAAAATGATAGAAATAGTCATGTGGCTATTAGAAAAATAATATAAAAAAAAATAATTTGTAATATTGTGTAATATAGGATATGAAAGATAAACAAAAACAAAAATATCTAATGGTAACAATAACGACAACAATATACTATATAATAATAATAACGTTACTGCGATTGTAGTAAAAATTTCTTATAATGCCGCTTTATGAAATCAAGAGATTTACCCCTTAACTTTATTGTTAAACTATTAAACACTAAAACAGCATTATGAGTAAACGATATATCAATGAGTCGAGGTAATATTTGTATAAATTTTCTATGGTTAACCATTGAAGTTCTTTTATTTTGCATGGTACACGATCATATTTTCTTATGCCAAAGACAAATCTGCAACAATTATTTTGAATTTTTTGCAACCTTAATATCGTAACTTGATCCAAACAAGGATAAAATACCAAGAGCCCATAATAAAGAATTGACATTACCATAGTTTCACAAAGTAACTTACGCAATTTAAAGTTAAAAATGCCTTTACTTCTATGCAGTTGACGCATAACTAAATAGCACTTTTTTACTAAAAGGGTGACATGCTCTTGAAATCGTAGCGTACAGTCATAGGTATATGACTCCTAAGTTCCTGCAACTATTAACATTTTTTAGAGGTTCATTGTTTATAATTAGTTTTAAGTTATCCTGACAGTGGCTTTATAATTTTTTGAACAATATACCAAAGAATTACATTTTTTAGCATTTAGTTTAAGATTATGTCTAGTGGAATAAGTACAAATAGATTCCAAATCCTGATTTATTTTTTGTGACGCTTGATTTACAGAGTTAGGTTCAAAAGAGAAATACAGTTGTGTGTCGTCTGCAAAAGAGTGCAATTTCAAATTATTTAAAGATTTATACAGGTCGGAAATATATATTTAAAAAAGAAGAGGATCAAGAACCGATCCTTGAAGCACCCCTGAAGTGACAGATGCAAATTCTGATGAATTATTATTGATTATGACCTTTTGATAACGATTAACCAAATAAAATTTGAAAAACTGTAAGGAGGTATCATCAAATCCAAAATATTTCAATTTAGCACACAGAAGAGCGTGATCAATAGTGTCGAAGGCTTTAGAAAAATCAAGCAAGATGACTGAGGTTGCTTTTCCTTCATCAAAAGATCGAAGTATATTATATGTTAAGTCAAGAAACAGGGTCGTTGTACTAAACTCTTTCCTAAAGCCTGATTGTATATACGTAACTACATTATTTCTAAAAATATAATCGTATATCTGTTTATAAATAACCTTTTCTAACATTTTTGATAGTCCCGGTAGAATGCTTATTGGGCGAAGATCATTAAGTGATTCAGGTTTATTTGATTCGGGCAGTGGTTTTACCAAAGCGTACTTCCAAATGTCCGAAAAATAACCTACCTCCAAACAACAATTTATAATGTAGGTGTAATATAAGGAGCAGTAATAGAAAGGGAGAGTTGTAGCATCTTTGCCGAAATACTATCACATCCAACAGCTTCCGATTTTAACCCTAATATTAGTGATTTAATTTCATCAATAGTGGCCATTTTAAACGAGAAAGTAATATCTGGGTTGAAAATACTTGACTGGTACCATTGGGTTGTCTCAGGACAACAATTTACGGGGCTAAAAACAGATGTAAAATAGTTATTTATAGAGATAGGATCTTTAAGCTCCTGAGGGGTCTCTATAACTGGTTTATTTACAATTTTGAATAACCTCATAGCTTTCCAAAGATCTTTTTTATTTAAAGAAGCAGACCGATAATTTAAATAACCACTCTTCTCCAGACGGACTGCGTTAGTAACTGCGTTTCGAAGATCTTTATAGTAACTATAGTCTAAGACGTTTTTAGTTTTCTTATATTTAGCTAAAGCAGCATTACGAGTTTTTATCATATTCTGTATTGTGGGCATTAGCCACGGAGCAGGTGGCTTTGTAATTTTTGATTCAACATAGGGAGCATGTTTGTCAAACAGCGAAACTAACATATCATTGAAAATTCGAATTTTATTATCTATAAAATTTTCGTACAGTGTATTATCCCATGATATTTTTTCCAGATCTGCGTTAAAAGAAGATATTGAAAAGTTTTTGTAATTTCTATATATCTTTGAATAGTTTGTTTTTAATTAATATCTAAATTAAATTCACAGTACACTGCTCTATGGTCAGATAGATCATGATCTAAAACGCCGCAATGTCTAATGAGTTCACTTTTATTTGTATAAATAACATCGAGCAATGTTTGTGAACTGTTAGTTATGCGCGTAGGTTCCTCTACTAATTGAACAAAATTATAAGACTGAAAACAATAATTTATTTGATTATCTACCAGCTGATGAATTTGCAATGGATCTATTTATCTATCAAAATGTGTTTTCTTTTTCTTCTTCTTTTTATATGGACATGAGTCTCTCTGTTTTTTTTAGTGTCTCCAGTAAGTTGTCGTTCCATAGGTTTAATTGTCTTCCTATTGGTAAACTGTCTCTTGTCTTCACTACTCTATTTGTGGTCATTTAGATTATATGATCATTTCATTCTATCCTTTTATTTCTCACCTTGTCCTTATTTACTTCTAGCTCTGTCCCATAGTGTTTTATCAACAATTTTTCCAAGTGTTTTCATATCTGCTGCTTTTATCACCTTTTTATCCTCTCTGTGTCCTGTCGTGTTTCTGCCGAGTATGTCATTATGGGTCTGATGCTGTTTTGTAAATTCTGCCTTTCAATCGTTTCCCGATATTTTTATTTTTTCATATTGTTTCATTCAGGTAGCCTGTGGCTCTGTTTGCTCTATTAGTTAGTTAGATAATGTAATGCCTAGATATTAAAACTCCATTACCTGTTCTATTATCTAATCTTCCAGCTTCAATTTACATCTTAGTTAATTTTCTGTTGTAACAATGCATTTTATCTTTTTTGGGGGAATAAACATGTTAAATTTTCTGGCGGTTATTTTAAGTTGGTGCAGCATACGTTGAAAATCCTCTTCAATTTAAGAGAGTAGTGTTGCGTTGTCTGCATTGCAGATTATTTTAAGTTGTTTATTTCTCATTTTGTGCCCTTTTTTAATTCTTACTTTTTTTATTATTTCGTCCATAATCAGGTTAAACCTTAAATAGAGGGTAAAGGGAATCTTCCTGTCTTATCCAATCGCCTGCTTCAATATCGGTTAGATCTTCATCCAATTTTACATTTATTGTGTTATTTTGGTAAATATTTTTGATCGTTTTGATTATTTCTAGAGGTACCTCTCTTGCATACAATAAGTGGATAACGTCATTTAATTTGATCCGATCAAATGCCTTCTTAAGATCCACGAAACATATCTATGTCGATTTGTTATATTCTAATAATTTCTCTTTCTATTGCCTTATTCTAAATATAACGTCGGTGCATGATCTTCCCGACCTGAAACTTTGTTGTTCTTCTACTAGTGGTATAATTTCATTCAGTTTATTAGTTATCACTTTTGTTATTAATTTTAGTGTTGTGTATAATAAATGAATTCCTTTGTAATTTTCCGGGACTGATTTTTAGAATTTGGAATAGTAAAAGGATTATTAAAATTAACTAAAATGAAAACGAGGAAAGTTGAATGTAAACTGCGGGTACAATGGGATTTGGCAGAACCATTTAAAACTAACAGATGACTGCACCAGGGATATGCGTTATCATTTAACCTCTTTTTGGAAAAAGTTATGAGATATTGGGAAATAAACTTAACAGTAATGGTTATACCCGTGGTATACAAATATTGACATATGCTGATGGAATCGTAATCCTTGGAACAACCCAAAATGAAGCAGTTGAAACTTTCACATGTATCAAAAACGCCAGAGAAAACATTGGACTTTTAATTAACATCCTACTTTAGAACCTCTATTTTTGATAAACGCCAATATTTGGAAAACTATGTATATTCAGGCTATATCGGCAACAAAATAATTTAAAGTTGCAACACACCACTAGAGAAACTGTAAAAATTATGCTACATAGGGTTACTGGTTGACTGCAAAAATAACATTATTAATATTAACCTGTATGCGTGCACTGCTGGACATAGGTCTTCCTTGGCTCTTTCTATCAACATGTTTCACGTCGTCAGTTTATCTGGCTAATGTGCGTCCTTTGCTCTGTAGTGCCTTGGACTTGTCTTGGTCTTTACTTGAAAATACGTTTTGTTCATTGGTTGTCTGATAATCTGGCAATGTGTCCTACCCAATGGTGTTCTAACGATACGTATTTCTTCGTTTGGGATTCGGTCTTTTAGAAACACACAACATCTGGCTCTCTATAGCACTTTGAGTCTGGCGAATTTTATTTACTACATTTTTTATAAATGTTAATGTTTTCGCTTTATAAGTGATAATCAGTGATGCACATCGGTCAAATATTTTCCTTTTGAGGAATATGTGTAGATCCCATTTAAATACATAGTTGAGTTTATCAACCGCTGCCCAAGATAATCGTATACAACGTGGATGCTCACATACCGGTTCTTTTAGCCTGGTCCTAAAAGCGAGAAATATGTCAATAGCAACAAAGTGCAAACTTTAAAACCAATAATATCCCTAGTTCTCACTTATAAATTACAAACATGGGCATGGACTCTATGGACCTTTTGGTGATGCGGATATAGTGAAAACTATTAAAATAAACTGTCTGTGATGAGTGGGCCACGTTATGCGGATGGATGAAAGTGATTTTGCTAAAATTACCATGCTAAATGCATCTGTCGGAAGAAGAAGAAGGACTAGGTCCTAAACTTATATCTGGACGATGTGCAAAACGATTTAAAAAAAACATTAAAGTAAGGGGATGAATAATACAGACACTCGACAGGAAAGGATGGAAGAAGGTTTGAAGGGACAGGCCAGGGCTGACGAAGGCCTGTAAAGCCAACTGATAATGATAATGATAGTATATCTTTTCACTGAGACAGCGATTGAAATCGTTGATCCTTATTTTTGTAACTCAACTAAAGATTTTATGTGTTTTTTGTTATTTTTCTATATGCACTTCTAAATTATGTCAATTAAAGAAAATAATTACCTCCTTATATTAACTCCTTTTTGGCAAACTTAACCGCATAGTTAACAGTATCAAATGTAATTAAATTCGTTTTAACTTTACTGTTGATTTTATTTTAGTCATTTACAAATTCATATAATATTGATGACAAAAATGATAGTGAGATGATGAGGAAGTTTGCTGTACTAAATAAAATAAAAGACAATATTAAAATTGTTCTCACACTTCAAATTGAAAATCCTACGGTACGTGAAGATAATATCAGAGATGTCACAACCGGTAAGTTATTTCACTACTGTTTGTGTAATTTAAATTGGTATTTAATAACATGTATCCTATTTTCAGGTTCGAAAAACTCTTATCAATAATTATGTTGTTAAATTTCACATACAATTTTTTAAAATTTTTTTGACATGATTTTTTTATACAAATTCGTTTTAGGATCAAATGAAATTAATAGTTTTGTTGAAACTTGCCAATTTTTGGTTGGAATCAGTAAAGGCAACTATTGTCCAATAATTGAAACCAAAGACACAAACCTAAATATTCCAGGAAGCTGCAAAGAGATTTACAAAAATGGTATTGTTTATACTTTATAGGTATATGTAGCTTTACTAATTGATTTTAACCTTTAACCGCTAGCATTTCAGTTAGTCCTGGTAATAAAAATCACTTAAGGGCTTCGACATGTCTTTATCTAAAAGAACTATGTTTTGTTGCATAATGCGTTTTCGTAATACGTAATATAAGTAGTCACTTCTATATAAAAAATTTTGCGTACCTAAATAGAAAAAATATATATGTATTTTTATTTTTCACGATATTGCATGCTTCACATGTATTTTAAAGTGTTTTTAACAAAATAGACCTAGTACATTCCCTACAAACATAAAATGGCTAAAGCTTTATTTGATTTGGAGCTAAGTAGATTTTGTGCAAAACCTCATGAACCTTGGAAATACACATATTGTTCTGAAGCTATCTTCTTGTGTCATCTTAATGCAATTACTATTTTCGTTGGAAATAAGCCATATTTTAAATTTGTTAACGTTTTAATTTCCACTTTAGAAATCGTTCTCAAAATAGGAAACATTAATATATTAAACAAATTTTGTTTTTGTTACTTGGTGCAAAATTTTCTAATAATTTAATTTTATCTGACTCTTTCATATAGATAATTTAGACATATCATACATTTTAAAGTAGAGGGTTTTAAAATCACATTTCCAGTATTGCTAAGCTGCGTTGCTGGAACGACATTGTTGTAAAATAGTTCAATCGTTTAAATAAAATTAACTTTAACTTCATACGTCAGAAAAATCATGGAATGTGATTTGTCAGACAACCATATACAATGATGATAATTGATATTATTGATTAATTTAAAATTGATAGTATGGTTTAATTTGTAATTTAGATATCTATTGGTGTGTATTGGTTTTCTATATACCTGAGAGTCTTATCCAGTATCTTTGTTTATGATTCCATTCCATCATTCCGTTTGTGAAAACATCCAGCAAAGGTAGTGTATTATTAAATTACTTTTCCACGGTATTGTATCTTCTTTATTGTTTATGTCATTCAGGAATGTGTCCAACAACTCTGTTCCATGACTCCATATTGAGAATACATCATCTACATTTCTCCACCATACTGTGGATTTTAAATTTTGTTTAGATATTATATTTGTTTCAAAACATTCTATACATATAATGTGCGGCATGTTATGGATATTGTCAATATAATGGTATTGGTACCACAATCTGTATTAGATATTTGTAAATTCTTCTTTTTCTCATGGAGCCATCTCCGAACCAAACGTTTTGCTGTGGTGAACTACCGCATTTATTATATTTTGTTGTTCTTGTGCTTTGCTTGCTATTAAGACGGTATCATCAGCATATTTGATGTTGTCTATGTTGATTCCGTTAATCTTAATTCTGCCTTGGACCTCGTCTAATGCTTTTCTGAAAATTGACTCTGAATACAGTAGCGATGGTAAGACGCAACCCTGTCACAATCCTCGTCGGATTTGTATATCTTCGGATGTTGTGTGCTCTATTTCAATTGTTGCCGTTTGGTGTCAGTATAGTTCTGAGATAATTTGCAAGTCTTGTTCGTCAACTCCAGTTCATCTCAGAATTTAGATCATCGTTGGATATTTAACGCAGTCAAATGTTCTTCGATAGTCAATAAAACATGCATATACTTCTACATTCATGTCCTTGCATCGTTGCGGTAACACATTTAAAGCAAAAACAGCCTCTCGTGTTCCCAAGTTGTTTCAAAATCCGAATAGAGTGTCACTCATCTGGAACTCACACTTCTTGTAAATTCGTGTATGGATAATTCTATGAAAAGTTTTAAGGACATAAGACATCGAGCTTTATATTCGATAATTATCGCATTGTGAGTAATTCGATTTGGTAATGCTACAAATGTTGATTTTAGCCAGCCGGTTGGTATTTTTTCTGTGTCATATATCTTATTGAATAGTGCTGTTATTAAGTCTAGGCTGTAACTTTCGTTATCTGCAATTAGTTTTAGTATTTCGACATTGATATTGTCTGGACTGGTGACTTTTCCATCTTTCTGAGATTTTACTGCGTAAATCACTTCTTCTTTGGTTATTTCTGGGCCTTTTTTATTTATTCGATTATCTGTGGATGGTGGAGAACAAGGTCTATCGTTGTCAAAAAGAGTATTCTTTTCATCTCTCTAGTTTGTTTTCTATACCTTTAATTATCCCGTTATTTCTTAATATTGTTTCTTGTCTCTTTGTGTGTCGATCTGTCATTTGATTCACTTTTTTATGGACATTGAAGGTGTCGTATTTTTCATGAGGTTGTTCGATTTCTAGGAATTTTGTTGACATCCAGTTTTCTTTCGCCTCCCTGAACTTTTTCTAATAATTTTATTGATTCGCTTGTATTCTATTGGCCTTGTTTTATGTTTTCCTCTTACGTCCATTAGGTCCATGATCTCTTACATTATCCATTTTTGTTTTTTTTGTGTTTTATGAACCGGATGACTTCTTCTTGTATTTTTGTTATTATTGTTTTTAGTCCATGGTACTTCAATGTATGTCTGTATTAAGTTTTCGATCGTTTTTACTTCCTTTTCAAGCTTGATACTTATTTCTTTTTTGTGTTTAGGGTTCCTCAGTTGTGAGATGTCTATTGTTCTTGTCACTGTTTTCGCAGATTGTATGTACTTCTTAAAGGTGTTATTGAGCAAAATTAAGTCAATTTGATTGCTAACAATTCTCTTTTTTCCGTCTGCAGGTGATTTCCGTGTGTATATCTTTCTAGGATGTTGTTTGAAGAAGGTATTGGCTATTAACAAGTTGTTTTCTATGCAGAATTGTACCAGTCTATCTCCTCTTTTATTCCCGATACCTAGACCGTATGCTCCTATGTGGTCTCCTTCAGCACCACGACTAATTTTAGCGGTAAAGTCATCCATGATCATCGTTATCTTACCTGTTTTTGTCAGTCGCATTATTTCATCTATGTTGTTATAAAAATTTTCGATTTCTTCGTCTGACTTGTCACTTGTTGGAGCATATACCTGAATAATATTTAGATTTCTGTGAGTTGTTTGTAATTTCAACATTGCTACTCTATCATTTAGAGGGATGAAGTCTGTGACTGATGAGCAATTTTGTTCGACACTAATATAACAGTTTCATATTAGTGTTTTGGGTCGGTTTTATCTGAATAATATATGTATCCACGTTTTGCTTCTTGTACTTCTAAACCAGGCCATCTTACTTCACTCATCCCCAAGATGTCTATTTTCAGTTTTAACATCGCGTCTTCAGTGTTTGCCAGTTTCCCGGACAAACAAACAAAATTCCAGACCCCCCTCTATAAAGACGAAAAAAAAAAAGTTTCCCGGACATAAATAACCTGCGTACGTTCTATATAGCAATGCGTCATATATTTGTATTTTTTGTCCACTTTCTTAGGTAGTTGACGGGAGGATTCTTCGCAACCTCTCTCCATTTAAGGGGTGCCCCGGACTGAGGGCAATTTTTTTTTTCTCGTCTGACATTTAGATTTGTGGAAAATATAATGGGCTGGTTTTTCCGTTGGCTTCCTCATCGCAGTACCACAACCATTCAAACTGCTCCAGTCATGCTGGTGGTAATCCAGTTTCAAGCCGGTCAAGGATCATTTCCTCTACGCCTTGAACTGGTACTGATGATCGCTGCTGCCCTTTAACAGGGAGGGATACGAGGTAGAAAACTAGATTTTTGAAGGATAAAGGAATGAAAAATGATTTCTCTCAGTAAGGAATTGAGAGCAAAGGATGGTTCGCGTGGGCAGGGACACTTCCCTGACGAAGACCTATTTTCTACCAGGATCGTGGAAAAGTGTCTATATGATACCGCATATTAGTAAATAAAGAACTAAACATTATTATAGTTTTTAAAAGAACATTAAAATTTGAGACCTTATAAAGAGAATCAGACCAAAAAAAAATTATTATTAAAAAAGCATTGACAAAACACCTTTACAGCCATTTGGAGATTTACAGACCAAAAAAAATTATTAGTAAGAAAGTATTGACAAAACACCTTTACAGCCATTTGGCAATAAACTTTGTTCTCTAAAACGGGATAAGCAATATAATTGTTTAAAAACTACTTGAACTGTATAAAATCTCACATTATGAAATGTGATTTAAAAATGTTTTGATTATTTATTTTAATATTTATAAACAATTAAAAAACATGCTTACTTTCGGATTTTACATGCAATAACTTGTTTGTTTATATACATTTTTTAATTTAGAAAATCTCATTTTAAAGAGCAAGTATTTTCAAAAAAGTTATCTGGAAAGTTTTTATCTAAATGCGTAGTCTTTTCAGAATATTGAAATTAATAAAACAAGTCATTTTTTTTGCTTAAATGTCATGAGGCAGTAAAAGTTCAATAACCACGAGATAATACGCATTTTCTATTAACTTAAACTCAGATATTCAAAAAAAAATAGAGCCCAGTAAATTTTCGATTTTTAAAGTGATTCTTAAGCTCCGTTTCATGGTGTAATAAACACCAAAAATATCCTATTCAATACAATTTCAACCATATGTAACACTTATGATTTTATGTAATCTGGAAGGTCATAAATACATAAAACCGAAGTCTGGCAACGCCTAAATTGTTTCAATAAATTTTTTAATACTAACTATTTTCAAATACATTAAAACGTAACAATTAATAGTTTAGAACATTTTTTAATATAGTAATTACGTTATTAAGTGCTTAAAATGTGCTCAATTTGTGAGTTGGCAGCACCCTAATCGATGGTAAAAGGCGTCTACCACATTTCTCCATGATTGTCTAGAAATTATTCGAGATTCATTGATAACTCGTTGCCTTAGCTCTGCAAGACTTGCTGGTTAAGTTTTGTAAACTGAATTTTTCAAGGATCCCTAATAAAAATAATCTTTAGGATTGAAATCGGGTGAACGTGGAGGCCATTCAATTCTACCTTGTCTACCAATTTATCGTCCAGGAAATATCTCATCTAAATATCGCCGAACCTTTACACCAACTATCTGACGTTAAATTTCTTTCTACAAAAAATGACCCAATTGAATAAGTAACTACTATATCTGACCATACATTTAATTTTTGTGGTCTTTGAGTATGGTTTTCACGCATTCAGTCTTCAGTGTGAATTTACGTCTCACCAGTACCTTAAATTGTGTCGATTTACACTTCCACACAGTGTAAAAGTTGCTTCATCGGAAAAATATATTCTGTTAACGAAATTTTAATAATTTTCAATTTTATTCATTATTACCTCAGTAAACTCTAATCTACGACCAAAGTCATCTTCACTTAATTCTTGCAATAAGTTAATTTTGTATGACTTAAATTTATTTTTACGTAATAAACGTAAGACTGAAGAATGACCTACATCATGTACTTGTACAACCCTGCCTGGGGATGTATGTGGATATTCAACAAAACTTTGCTTATATCTGAAGTTTTGTTGTCATTGATAACTCGTTTCGGTCAATCTGATCGGTATCTATCTTTTACTTTTCCAGATTCCTCAAATCGCCTTACAGTTTTTTGTACCGTCGTCTTATGAATAGGAGAACTGTTTAGAGAACGGCATTTTAGAGAACGGCATTTTAGAGAAGCAATTTAAATTGCAGAACTTTTTGAACCACAACTACTGTCAATTTTAGTTCATAATTTAAATGGTGAACAAATGTCAAAATCACAGCATTCTCCATTTAAATATGTAAATTTATTAAAATCTACATATTTTGCACTGTTTTATGTATTTAAGATCTTTCAGACTACATAAAATCAAGTGAACATATGGTTGAACTTGTATTGAATAGCTGAACTCGTGTGAAATTCATACTGAATGCGCGAAAAGTTTACAAAACTGAACCAGCAAGTCTTTCATAGCTAAGGCAATGAATTATCGATGAATCTCGAATAATTTCTAGACAATCATGGAGAAATGGACAGTTAAGGACAGAGTTACTAGAACTACAAAAAAATTTAAGAAATATTTAACCACAGATAATAGCAACGCTGAAGTATCATAATCATCCACTGATGATGATTATCATTCAGATACATCACAAAAGTCCCAAAAATCTACTTTTGAATTACTTGGTTCCTTTCAAATTGGACGGATTCTTTCCGAGATATAAAAGAATTCAACGATTATTAGCAAAAACAGAGGCAGATTTTATATGTTTACAAACATTTGCCACAACAATATTACGGTTTGTAGCAAGTAGGTACCACCCAATTACAAACTTTCTAAAGAGGAGCTGTATGATCTAATCCATCATTTCTCCACTCCTTCTTGTAGGTGACTTTAATGCACATAATATTATGAGTGGTTCTGATAAAATATTTGGAAGGACAAAGTCATTGAAAATGTATTAAATTGTTTTAGCAGTTGCCTAATAAATACCGGATCAAGTACATACTTTAATATATCTTCTGTCACATTTTTCGCAATCAATTTGAGCTTTTCTGGCCGAAAGTCATTATCTTTATTAAACTGGCATATCTTCGACAGTCTCTTTTATAGAAATCACTTTCCAATTCTGATTTCCAATAGCGAGAATAAATCTAGCAATTTAGACAGCGAAGAGAACATAGACTAACTGGACCAACAGTCCAGTTGGTCTGTGTCGTTTTAACTGACAAGAACCACATGTTTAAGTCGAGCAAAGAATTATGTTGCTCTTTAAGTATTAAAATTGTTATCCATTGCCATCGACCTAAGGTTGCATTAGAATTTAAATTTAAATATGTAAAACCCTATATCGATATCATTGCTACAATTTAACTGTTAGCTTCAAGTACCAAAAGAAAGCAGTGAGGACGATCTGAGCTAGATCGAAAACGTTACGTTATGCAGCTGTAAATTTTGAACCTTTTAACAAGTTTTAAATTAAATGTTTTTATACCAAGATACAAATTTGAAGTTTTTTACTTCTGCATAAGTTTTTTAACTATGGTGTACAGCCAACTACTAGAATTTTCCCATTAATTTTTATAAAATCACGAAATTTAGCAGAAGAACGACAAAAGATAATCCCACTTTGACATACAACTGAGTATTACTAGATGATATTGATTATAATAAAGTCTTAGAACTGACCTTTTGGTCCAGACTTACTTGGAAGAGACACATACAGGAAACTAGCTTTGTCATGCAAAAACATTAAGTAATCCTGTGTCGACTATTATGATGAAAGCAAGTTAGAATTATTCAAAAATTGGTTTGAAACGAGGTTATTGTCAAATATACCACCAAATAGCATTGTTGTGATGGAAAATACGAGCTACTACAGTCGTAGGTGGAATAAAATTCCATGTTCTAATGACACCAAATGTATAATTCAGGAATAACGGATAATGATATACATTGTAATGAAAAATCCCGCAAAAGTAAATGATAAAAAGCTGAAGTTTCATGTTCTTCTTCTTCTTTAAGTGCCCTCTTTGCTACGGAGTTTGGCAATCATTATTGCTATTCGTATATTTGAATCTGTTGCTGTAAATAATTGGTTAGATGTGCACTGGAATCAGTCTCTTAAATTGCACAGCCAAGATATACGTCCTCTCCCTACGCTTCGTTTGCCCTAAATCTTTCCTTGGATAATTAACTGGA
The DNA here is from genome assembly GCA_918026665.1 of Diabrotica balteata. Lineage (NCBI taxonomy): Eukaryota > Metazoa > Arthropoda > Insecta > Coleoptera > Chrysomelidae > Diabrotica > Diabrotica balteata. Next base: position 60,283,631 of record OU898282.1, read on the forward strand.
GCAATCGGTACTTTTTCCCTCTCATCACATGACCAAGATATTCCAACTTTCTTCCCTTGATGTTGATCAACAGCTCTTGTTCTTTGTTTATTCTTCGAAGAACTACACTATTTGTTATTTCGTCTGTCCAAGGTACTTTTAAAGTTCTTCTATAAAACCACATTTTGAAGGCCTCTAGTTTATCGGTCTTGCTCTTGTCTAAAGTCCAAGTCTCTAGTATGTACAGCAGTATCAAAAAAATGTAGCATCTAACTAAACTCATTTTCAGGTTTAAGTTAATGTCATGACTTCCCAGAATGTCCTTCATATTAACAAAAGCAGCTCGAGCCTTTTCAATTCTAGTGTTTATTTCGTCTGTGATGTCATTGTTGTTATTAACACTTGTTCCCACGTATTAATATTTGTGCTCCCGTTCAATTTCGTTATTGTGAATATACAGGTTTGCATTCAATCTTTGTTTTTTTGAAATAATCATGAATTTTGTCTTCTTGATATTCATTGTTAAACATTTCTCTTCACTTTGAAAGGATGTCAGTTAGAAATTTAGCAATATTGATATTAGGTGAATTAATAGAGGACACAATAGGTCTCATGCTCAGTGTAGGTTTATGTATCTTTGGCAGACAATAAAATCTAGGAGCATATCCATCATAATTATGTAAAGTTTTAGCTAAAGGTTGATCTATGATCTTAATGTTTTTCAAATGTGTTAAAAATTTATTTATTTTATTTGTGAATTTAGAGCAAGGGTTAGTGGAAAGTGGTTGGTAATATCTATCATCATCTAACAGTGATTTACTCAAACTGAGATATTGATCTCTATCCATAAGGACAGTAGCATTACCTTTGTCACTCGTGTGAGTCACTCAACTCTGTTGAGTGATCCTTTTATATATATATATATATATATATATATATATATATATGTATATATATATATATACATATATATATATATATATATATATATATATATATATATATATATATATATATATATATATATATATATGGAATATTCATGACACTCTTATAGCTTGTTTTATTTTACGTGTCTTGTGGGACTTAAACCTGAATATTTGGATCTTATATAAATTTTAGGCAATATAGTTAAGGACGAAATAAACATTTAATTGTTTAAGGTAACACAATGTCTGGTACATACCAAATTTTACCAAGTGGACAAACAAAACCATTAATGGTTTTATGCGACATGAAAATTCAAGGAGGTGGATGGACACACATTCAGAAGAGATTTGATGGTTCTGAAGACTTTTATAGACCCTGGAGGGATTATAAATTTGGTTTTGGAAATCTTAAAGGTGAATTTTGGATGGGTTTAGAAAATATCCATCAACTTACAAGTAAGTATAGGTTATAGTTTTTAAATAACTTTTGCAATAATATATGCTTTCAAGATTTAAAAATATGATAAAGTTATTTTTTTTTTCGTTGTCTAACTTATTCAGTCCCTTTTTCATTGGTGAATAACTATGCAAAACCCTTTTTATTTTGGGCCATTCTAAATATTATGTAGTCGTCCTGCTCTTCTTGTTTCAGTCCATTCTTTGATAATTTTTAACCAGAAGGCTTTCTATTTACAATTTTCTTTTGTCGTTTAATTTTTATTATCCTAATAAGATTGAGATTATTATAGCCAATTGCGGTAGAATGTATCCAAAGTATGATATTTTTTTGTAATTGATCCTAATAATCCACTTAACAGTCACGACTGTTCTGCTAAAAATGAATTGTTTTGTTTATTTGCGTGACCGTACACGGATTTTTGAGTGTTCGTTTATATAATTACATTGATACGCCTCTAAACCAATAATATTGCGTATTCGTGTAACAATGGCAATACTTACAATGGATATTTATGTTTGACACAGTATGTTTTTTTCTATGATCAATTTCTGTATTTCTTAATATATTAATTAACTTGTGATGTACTTGATCAAATGCCTTTTCGTAATTAATGGAAACGACAGTGACATATTTGCATTGATCTTAAAACGTCTGTAGTAATATTTAAATGCAAATAGTGCTTTTTTGATTCCTAACCTGCTTTAACAAAAATATGTTTCATTTTGATCTTCACATTAATTTCTTATTTCATTGTGAATAATACGTGAAAAATCTTCAGTGGCTGATTAAGCTTATTGGTTTCAAAACCTTGATCAATATTTTACTCTTTCCTTTTGTTAATTGTTTTCCTGTTATAACTCTAAGTCACATGCGATACGAGTTTTTATTTTGTAGTTTTGGTCCAAGGAATCCTTAATATTGCAGCCCAGTTAGCATATTTGCTACACTCTTTCTACTGGTTTATCTTTTTCTTTAAGTGCCGTCTCCCAATCGGAGGTTGGATATCATCATCATCACTATCTTTACTTTATCTACTGCTACTCTAAAGAGTTCTATAGAACTGCATTTATACCAGTCCCTTATATTCCTTAACCATGACACTCTCCTTCTTCCTATACTCCTTCCTCCTCTTTTTTTTCCTGTATTATCAGCCTTAGCAGTTCGTATCGCTGTACCCTCATTACGTGTCCCATATATTGTAACTTTCTTATTTTTTTGTGTTTATTATTTCGCATACTATGCCCATTTCTCACAATACTTCCGTGTTAGTTTTCTTTTGTGTCCATGCTTTTCTAAGCATCCTCCTGTAACACCACATTTCAAAGGACTGTAACTCATTTATGTGTTCTTGCTTCAATGTCCAGCTTTCAAATCCATATTGCAGTATCGAAAACACGTAGCATCTCAGTGCTTTTACTCTCAGTTCTTATCTAAGAGCTTTGTTGCAGAGAATTGTTTTTATTTTTACAAACGCATTTCTTGCTATTTCTATCCTAGCTCTTATTTCGGTTGTTTTTCTGAAATCCAGGTTCCTAGGTATTTGTATTTATCAACCCTTTCTATCGGTTTATTTCCCAAATGTATGTTTGTTGGTATATTTGTTTTCTTTGTTATTATCATGTATTTGGTCTTTTTATATTCATTTTAGTCCATATTTTTCACAGAAACTGTTTGTTTTGTTTAGCAGTAATTGGAGTTGTTGAGCAGAGCTTGCAATAATCACGGTGTCATCTGCATATCTTATGTTGTTATTAGATCTTCCGTTAATTATTATTCGTTCACTTTATGATAATATTGCTTCTTCAAAAATAGCTTCACTATATACATTAAATAGTAATGGGGACATATTACATCCCTGCCTTACTCCTTTCCTGATTTCAATTTCTGGACTGGGTTCGTTATCTATTACGATTTGTGCTCGTTGATTCCAGTAGAGGTTTGTTATTATTCGTAAGTCCCTGTGGTCTATGTTTTTTGTCTTTAGAATTTGAACTAAACGGATTAACGTTTATTGTAATCTAGGCACTTATGTTGGTGTTTTAAGCAACGATCAATATTTTTCCATTACTTAAATTTCGTTTTAGGCCGTATTCTAATTCGTTCAGGGCTTCTCAAAAGAAGTTCTCTAAGTATATGTTTCATAGTAGAACTTTTCTGACTATGAAGATCTTGGATAGTGCATTTTTGAATCGCATTGTTGCTTTTGTTAAAGATATGTTATTATTGAGATTATTGTTATATATTTACCATCGATTGTAGGATATCAATTGATTTCCCATGTGGTACATAACCACAAAAATTTTTATTTTGAAAAACATTTTTATCATTTTGGTTAAAAACCATGTCATTTACGATAAATTACGATCATCTACATTTTTTATGTTTAGAATTCAATGGTCTCTTGATCTAATAATACTTTTAGGTAGCGAAACAAACGAGTTGCTTATAGAACTTACTGATCATAATATGTTAAACTATTATGCTAGATTTTTAGTTTTTAAAGTAGGACCCGAATACGAGGGATACGTATTAAAAACTGTAGACGGTTATAGCGGTAATGCAACTAATACAGCGGATGACTGTATGAAATGGCACGAAGGGCAAAAATTTACTACATTTGATAGGGATCAAGACCGTTGGAGTGAAGGCAATTGTGCCAATTTTTCAAGTAAGTTTATTTAAAATTTACATAGTAGTATTTTATATTAATTTTATTATTTTTATCTATTTTAGAGATGTATAGTTGTTTGTTCTGTTTAGTTGATTTTCCCGCTTTGCATAGAGTGTCGACTATTGACAGTTTGGTATCCAAAGGAGTAAATCAAATTTCTTCTTAATAAATCTGTTTTTTCTTTCTCCCTTTGGTTCACTTCCAGCATATTTTGAGAGTGTAGTAACGATTTTATTATTAAACTATGACACTAAACGTCATCCTCATTGCCTATTTTGGCTATTTTCTTTACTGTATTACCTTTATACAGCTAGCATCACATTTTCAAAAACAAGAGTTAATCTTACTATTTTCAAAAGTAAAATGCCCTTTTTGGTCAGAAATATCATTAAAGGTATTCTGATAAACCAATTGTCAACTTATATTGTTGATGTTTTGGTATTGAATCTGCTAATTGGACCACCCCGTCGCTGTAAGAATAGTAAGAATTGGTACTTTTGAAGGTAAATATTACTTTGGGAACTAGCAAACAAATTAAAGTCGTAGCTAAATACCAAAATACCACTGATTACAAAGTTTTTGAAGTCCCACTTATGTGGTTTTTTGGGATTATATGGATTTACCAGGCTTCGCGCTGTTGGTGGTATAATCTGTTCGTCTACAGCTAGAAATTCTTCTTTTGGAACCATAAGATGCCGTACTTTGATTTGGCTTAAAACAGGTCTGATTTTAAATAATCTGATCACATCACATCGATATTTGCTTGGTGACCAATATTGGCATTTCAATAGTGTTTTGTTGATGGAAGGTGAATTATCGACATGTAAATAGTAATTCCTGTCGGTCAGATAGCTCAGTGGGCTATGCGGCTGCCTCTCATTCGCTTCACTGTCGAATGGTTCAGTGGATGTGGGATAGAGCCCCAGCTCGGTGTACAGAAAACAAAAAGTCTAACGCAGCAGTTTAAAATTCTAGATGAATCTGCGGCTATGATTAGAATATGCTGGGATCTGATCGGCCTATGGTGGAGCAGTACGGCAAGAGATAAGGGCTTGCGGCTCGGTGATACTCCTCCATAGATCCCCACCGGACGGGCGTAACGCCTAAAAAACCGGATATATATATATATATATATATATATATATATATATATATATATATATATATAAATAGTAATTCCTATAAGTTGTTTTATTTCGTATTTTTTTATATTACCTGGTTTATTTGGACATTGTTGCACTGAGTATAAATTTAATTCTTCTGCGATATGCTCTAAAAGACTACCAAGAACGAGAAACTTAAAAAACTGGACCAAAGTTTTTTACTTGTAACATTGAGGAAGGTCAATTTTTTAGAACCAATAAATTTTGTATCATTTTATGATCTTATTAGAGTACTATTTACCCAATTACGAGATTTATTTCTTTTATATCTCAGTATTTTAAACAAAGTGTATCATCATTTGAGAAATCTGAGGATGTGACAGGAATGACAGTTTCCTTGACATTGCTTGGTAAATCTTCACGCTTCTCATTGCCACTATCTTGACAAAATATCATCTTATTTGTGCTATCTTTATTGGAGAGATCTGATTCTTTACTATTATTACTATCTGGTATTCGAACTACACTCATTTTACCATAAAAGAATTTCGGATCGATATCTACAAAAACAATCAGTAAGTCCATAACTTTATAGTGTACCACAATAGGATGAACCTTTTTGACGTTTTTATCATAAAAACAACCTCAAACTTCGAACACTGTTTCACGAGGTTCAGAATTTTAATAAGAATGAACTTGAAACTATGCACGGCTGCCTATCTCGCCGTCAAAACTATACCGCATATTAGTACGTACCAGATATGGACTGCCATATAGCTACGACAACAATTGAGTCAAAACATTTAAAAAATATTTTTTGGTTTGTGGAATTGATGGTACATAATGCGCTTAACAAATAACATAACAGAAAAATTTTCGGAGTAGCTTGGGAGAATGTCATCAGAATAAGTACTTTGGTCGTATCTTGGTAATTTTTCGAAAAATACTTCTCTTTCAAGTTATTTGCGTTTTTTTGTTTTAAATATGCCTTAATTAGTGAATTTTAGGATTTTTTTTTAAACTTCTTAATAAATTGCACTTCTACAAGAAGCCTTATAGTCTTTAAAACTTCATGTACAAGTAAGAATATTTTGAAAAGGATAAATGGTTTCTACCTTGCTAAAAACATAATTTTAAATTTAAACTTTTTCTATCCGCCGCGCGACTGTATTACTGCAACCTCACATACTTAGCAATATATTGCTCAAAATATTTGGTATATTTTAATCAAAATATTCTTACTTGTGAAGGTTTAAAGATTATAAAGCTTTTTAAAGAATTGCAAATTAGGACAGAGTTTTTCATAAAAAATTGCAAATAACCCAAAAAGGAAGCATTTCTAGAAAAAGTATTGGTTTTGTGAGATCCCTCTAAAAAAATTTAGTCAAAGTGATTCGGAAATTTTTAATAATTTATTTAACAACGTTAGATATTTCCTAAAGTTTTTTATTATTAACATTTTTCGGCACTCTTGGAAAACTAAAAAAATACATTTTTACTTGAAAAAAATTATAAAAATGAATAAAAAAGGTTGCGTGTGTTGTTGTTGTTTGTTTGTGTTTAAATGACTGCGGACACTAAATCCATTCGCCAATCTTACAATTTGAGGTGTAGTGTGTGTGTGTGTGTGTGTGTGTGTGTGTGTGTGTGTGTGTGTGTGTGTGTGTAGAGTAATTGTCTTGATACTTAGCAAAGTCGACGTCATTGTCTTTGCTAAGAGACGCTAATTGTATCCGAACGTCTGCGGCCCCTCCAGTGTGTACCGATCACACAAGGATAGAAATTATTTTCACTTATTAACTTTTTTTAATAAACGAAAATTTCCACCCAGGTGGGATTCGAACTCACGAACTTTAGATTTAAAGGCAGGCGCTCTTACCACTGAGCCACAGAGGGGGTTATTGCGTGTGTTCGAAATGTAAAAAAAATGTAAAAGATGAAAAAAAAACTGGACAAAGTTCATTTAAGAAGAACAAAAACCTAATCCACTTAATGAGTTTATTAAAACGGTGTAACCTTATGGTGTAACGCTATTTTATGATATATGAATGAATTAATTAAATAAATAAATATTCGAAAAAGAATATTTTACCAATATATTTTAAAATTAGATACGTACATTGGCGGCCGCAAATCAAGAGAATCCTGGAGGTTTATAAAAATCATCAGATCCAACAAAACAGAACAAATAGCCATACACTCCATAGGGCCCAAAAATGAAAAAAAAAACACTATAAAACACTGTTGAAAGAAAAAAAGACCGGAATACAAAAACATAAAACAACATCAAGTCCTGATTCAAGGAGAGCCACCAACAATTAACATCGAAAAAACTAAAAAAGCTGTATTATTGTTGAAAAATGGACGTGCTCCGGGTCCAGAGGGGATATATGTAGAGTTAATAAAAAATGGAACCAACAAACTATTTGAGATACTAACAGAAGTTTCCAATAGATACTTGCACGGAGAACCAGTGCCACAAAGTTGGAAAGAAGAATGGATTACATCTATTCATAAAAAAGGAAATAAGGAAGATTGTAATAACTATCGGCGTATAACTGTTACTAGCATGCTTAGCAGATTATATGGAAGAATTATAAAAGAACGCATAGGCGAAGAATACGGTCCTTTTAAATCAGAAAACCAAAACGGATTCGGAGCAGGACGATCCACAATAGATAGTATTTTCTGCTTATCCCAAATACTCGAGAAAAGAACACTGAGATCTCGAGAAGTGCATCTACTTTTAATAGATTTAACAAAAGCATATGACACGGTGCCTGTTGTGTTGCTGTGAAATTGAAATTGAAGTATTGGAGAAAACCAGTATCAGCGTTCCACTAATCGACGCTATTAAAAATCTATATAACAACACAATATCAAAAGTTAAAATGGGCAATAAGGTTTCCAATGGTTTTATCCATATGGCTATTTAATATATATATATGCAGAAGCACTCAGGCACTGGAAAAAAAGTGTAAAGGGATGGGGCTATCTATTGGGGATGAAACGTTATACACGTGGCACTATACAGATGACCAGGTAGTTATTGCCCAAGACAAGGAAGACCTGGAGTATATGGCTACAAAACTAATGGAAGAGTACAAAAAATGGGGCCTCGAAGTAAATTTACAAAAAACGCAATATCTTTGAATAGGAGGAGATAATATTGCAGATGACCTTGACTTAGAAGACGGGAAAATTAAGAAACGCGATCAATGTATATATTTGGGGATAAAACTAATTAAGACAGGAAGAACTGATGAAGCCATAAAAGACAAAATAACCAAAGGAAAACGAGTTATAGGTGCATTAAATTCAGTACTTTGGCAGAAAAAATATAAGACCATAAACGAAAAAAATAATATATAATACCATATTGAAACCAGTAATCGCCTATGGCTCAGAAGTATGGCAGTTATCACAAAAACTTAAAGGTAACCTACTGGCAGTTAAAATGGATTTTTGGAGGGAAGCAGCGGGAAACTCTAGATTCGAACATGTGAGAAATGAGGACATAAGGAATCAAATGAATATACAAAGATCAATTATAGAAAACATCCAAAAACAACAACTGACATGGTACGGACATGTTAGACGTATGAGGAAAAAAACACTACGAAAAAAATATTAGAATGGGTACCACCAGAGAAAAGAAAACGAGGACGACCACCAACAACATGGATGCAAGGAATCTCAAAAGCAATGTCAGCAAGAAATCTATCTGAAGAAGACTGGCAGAATAGACAGGCTTGGCGAACGGGAACCGAAAGGCGGATTATGCTATAATATATATATATATATATATATATATATATATATATATATATATATATATATATATATATATAGTTATGATATGTAAAATCGAAAATAATATTGGTTTGCCTAATATATTTCAAAATTCAAAAACAAAATAAAAATAATTCGACTAATAAACTACAAAAGATATTTCGAAGGAGTGAAAGTACCTTATCTTTGGATTACCTGTAGTAAACAAAATTTAAGATATGCATAAATTATTTTCTTTGTAAAATATATTCGAGTGACGTTAGTGAAATTAGTGAAGCCAGGACACAATGCGAGCGGGTTTTACAAATGGAGTTGTACAGTAATTGGGACAATAGAATAGATGTTTCTTCTTCTTCTTCTAGTTCCATGACCGTTATCGATCGTTGGATATCATGTTGGCTACCATATTCGCTATCGTGACTTTATTGACAGCAGCTCTAAATAACGATGTAGTTGATTTTCCATACCATTGCCTTAGATTTTTCAGCCATGATGTTCTTCTTCTACCAGGACCACGATTACCTTGGATCTTTCCCTGAATGATCAGATGTAAAAGATCATATTTTTCAGGGTGTTTCATAATATGACCGAAGTATTCCAGCTTGCGTTTCTTTATTATATTGACCAGTTGTGTTGTTTGGTTCAGCCGTCTAAGGACCTCCTCATTTCTAACTCTGTCGACCCAGCTTATTTTCAGTAGGCGTCTGTATACCCACATCTTAAAGGCTGTCAAGCGTTTAAGCATAGCCTCAGTTAGGGTCCACGCTTCTACTCCATACAGCAGGACAGGAAATATGTAGCAAGATATCATACGAACTCTAAGGTCAATGCTAAGATCATGACTGCAAAGTACGTTTCTCATTTTTACAAAGGCAGCTCGGGCTTGTTCTATTCGGCTTTTAATTTCTGCGGTGGGATCCCAACTCTCATTGATATTACTGCCGAGATACACGAGTTTTTCTACTCTGTCCAGTGTTGCATCTCCGACTTTTATACCGTCATCATGTATATAATTTTGCTTGCTAACTATCATATATTTAGTTTTCTTAACGTTGAGTTTTAATCCATACTGATCACAAGTCTGTTTTATTTTGTTCATTAGATTTTGAAGGTCTTCTCCGCAATTGGCAAGGACTAAGGTATCGTCGGCATATCTAATATTGTTGACGGTTACTCCATTCACAATAATACCTTCGGTTGTCTCCATTAAGGCTTCCTTAAATATTTCCTCCGAATAAGTTAAAAAGTAAAGGCGACAATATACAACCTTGTCTCACTCCTCTTTTTATATTTATTTCATCCGACAGTTCTTGTTCAACCTTTATTCTTGCCACTTGATGCCAGTATAGATTTGAAATTATTCGTAGATCTTTATCGTCCAATCCAGCTGTTTCCAGAATAGATGTTTAGAAATATATTTCTCCGTTAGTTCTTAAGAATTAGTGGAAACCGATTAGTTTGTTAATAGTTTTTAGGAAATTTATAATTGTAGGTAAAATTGTTTTTTGTTATCTAAATCAGGGTTTCCCAACCTTTTCTTTGTTGGGGCTCAACAGACTATAAATTAAATTTTCACTTTGCAGCAGTAAAAAAGTAAAGCCCCCCTTTACTTTTTTAATAAATACAACAAAAAACGCACATTATATATTTAAAATTTTATTTTAATTCTAACAAACAAATTTTAAAAGTTTAATTTAACTAGTACATGTTTTTAATAAAAAAATTAAATTTAACAAAGTAAATATTAATGAGACACTTGAGATTGCATATTCTGTACTATTTGGTTGATTCTAGGATCTGTTTTTGCCATAGCTATCATCAGGTCGCTATCGACATCAAGACGATTTCGCTGTTTAGTTTTAATTAAAACTAGAGGAGAAAAGCCTGTCTCACATAAGTAAGTTGAAGAAAAAGGAACTAGTATTCGTAAAGCAAGAGAGGCAACCTTTGAATTAACAGGCAATCTTTTAATCAAAAATTTCTCCAATGTCAAGAGATGGAAGTCATCTTTCATGGACGAGTCAGCTATCATATCTAGAAATTCTTCCTGAATTTCTTCTGGTAATTGGAACACATCAACAACAAATGGATTTCTTGTCATACGCCATATTGGTGACTCTGAATTGATGTCTCGATAGTATCGGCGAAATTCGTCTTTCAGCGCTTGCAAATGAGTTTTTATGTCAGCTTTCAAATTTGCGTTAAGTATATTATTTTTAATTGCTTCGAACAGCCGAGAAAAAGACATAACATTTTCAGAAGAGATTTTTTGATTCCAAAGTGGAAGCTTTGATAAGAACCCCTGAATATAATCATAATTGCTTATTATAGTGCCGTTACTGCCCTGAAGTTTTAAGTTTAGTTCATTTAAGGCATCGAATATGTCAGCCAAATAAGCCAACCTCCATTGAAATGTGTCATCTTTGAACATTGTGAAGAAATCGTGTTTTTCTTTGAACTCTAGAAAAAGAATTACTTTTTCTTTCAATTCATAAAGGCGAGCCAACATGTTGCCTTTGGATAGCCAGCGTACTTCTGTATGGAACAGAAGAACTTTGTGATCAGAATCGAGATCCTCGCAAAGTAAAGTAAATAAACGACTCTTCAAAGCGCTGCTCTTAATGTAGTTTACAATCCTTATAGCCGAGTCCAAAGTCTGGCGTAATTTCTGTGGTAATGTTTTGGAAGCCAAAACTTGCCGATGAATAACACAATGTGTATTAACCATTGCGGGATTTTTTTCTTTGAGCTTTTTAGCTAAGCCCGATCGTACACCTATCATTGCAGGTGCGCCATTTGTGCAAAGTCCAATCAGTTTATTCCAATCCAAGTCATGTTTTTCAACAAAATTTGATATTGAATTAAATATATTCTCAGAAGTAGTACCTGCTGTCAAAGATTGGGAGTACAAAATCTCTTCTTCAATGATATTTCCGCCGATGTAACGAACATACACTATTAACTGTGCACAATTATCGATGACGGTGGATTCATCGCAACTAATTGCAAAAAATGGCGATAATTTTACTTTGTTGATTATTTGTGACTTTATGTCTGCTGCAATGTCATCGATTCTATACTTGACTGTATTATCCGAAAGAGAAATAGATTTTATTTTTTGCTCTGCATCTTCTCCTAAAATTATCTGCGTGGCTTTTAGGACACACGGTTTTATTAATTCTTCACCAATAGTATGAGGTTTCTTTTGCTTTGCTATCATAAAGGCTATTTCAAATTTAGCTTTGAGAGACGCTGCGATACACCTTTGTGATAACTTCCCGATTTATCCAATCTCATCCGCTCGAGTGATTCTGCTTTAGAAGAAAAAACTCTTGCGTCCTCAAAACCAGAGTAGGATGTTGTACCTTCAAATGTCTTTCAACGCGATTGGGCCTCATGCTATCATTACTTAAAACTTTCATACATATCACACACTGAGGTAACTGTAACTCGTCTTTTTCTATGAAGGTAAATCCAAACTTAATATAATCTTCGGAAAACTTTCTTTTGTTCGCTGCCATTTTGCAATCTATAACAATAAAACAGTAATAAATAAACAAGCAAAATACCTATATGTTTTTACTATTTATAAATGCCCATTTATCTTAATAACGTAATGTATTTAACGTTTTAAAATTAATTCGCCACGTAGGTTTGATTGTAATGTGTTAAAAAAGATCCAATGATCGATCTACGAACGCATCTTAGCTCAATCAATAATTTAGTAAATTAAATAAAAATGACAACTGTAGTTTGTAAATACACAAACTTACCTTTAAACAGTGAAACACAATAATTATACACACTCAAACTAATTTCTCAGCAACAAATTGATACCGAAACGTCAAATTTATCGTAAATTTCTGTGAATGAATGTCACAGATGCTCATGCACGTCCGGTAGGTACTCAACTATTTTCTATCTACCTATGATCTAATATCTAATCCTAATTCCTAATGGACGTTATGCGGAATCGGTGCGGAGGGGTTGCGCGCGGATTTCATGTAGTGGCTTGTCGAAACTTATATAAACTGCGATTGACGACGTTGGTGTCGGGTTTTGAAACGGTTGTTGACATATTTAATTTCATTAATTTTATCCGTGTAAATTAAACATTACATTGTAATATTATTTGTAAATGTTGTTTGATTATTTTTTTTTCCTTCTAAAATCGCAAACGTCTTCCGCCCCCCTTGACATCTCTCTATGCCCCCCTTGGGGGGCATGCCCCCCTGCTTGGGAACTCCGGATCTAAATGAAGAGACGGGGATGTATCACGAGCTTTGATTGGAGGAGATTGAAAAAGTGGGATATGGTTTGTAAGAATGATAATTTAGCTGGTTGTTTGAGAAAGAAAAGAGAATGAGTTGTTTTCCAAGTGTGCAAGGTGAACAGTCATTGCTCTCTGGTGGTTCCCAAAAGGTAGCAAGCAGTAAAAGTACATGTTAGTGAATTTTTCGTGGAGTTAGTGTATCTGACAGAAGCTGATCCAGTAAAATATTGTAAGTTATATTTTTCTACTTATATTCCTAAAGTAGCTGTTCAGGCCAGAACGAGAGATTCAGTTTGTCGAGAGGAGAAGTGGCTAGCATCATTTGAACGATATGTGCATTTGAAGGAGATCATTAAAGACGATAGGCTCGCAACAATTTGTTGTAAGATTGTTGATTACCTAGGGGACTGCGAAGAATAGATAGAGTAGGCTACAAGGAACAAGGATTTGGACAACTCGTCGTCAGAGAGATAGTTTTGCTATTCATTAGTTTTCTTTATTAACAAATCTTTGTGTTTCAGTGATCGTAACAAATTTATCCTAGGCTTACATGTCTTTTTCAAATATTCTAAATGTATCTTCCAAGTTAGTTTTTGGTCAAAGATCAAACCGAGGAATCTAATTTTGTCTACTGTTTGGGCTGTTCTTCATTAGCGTATAAAATATTTGGTTGTTTTTGGTTGTGGTTTTTTGGTAATCACACTGCTTTGAGTTTGAGAGTATTGAACTTAAGTCCACTGGTGAATAACCATTCTTTAAAATTGGGTTATAACTTGTTCGAGATGGTTATGGATGGTTATTAGCTTCTTCCATCTAGAAAGCAGAACTAAATCACCTGCGTATAGTCTACCTTTTACAGGATCTTTAATATGTGAGGTAATAGAGTTTATAGTTTCAACAGAATTGTGCGAAGGTTCGAGCCCTGTGGTATACCATTTTCTTGATTGTTAAGGAATATACGCCGTCTATTCTCACTTAAAACTGTCTATGTTTTAATAAGTTTGATATGTATTCGAGTATATTACCTCTAATTTTCCATTCGTTGAGCATTTTTAAAATTGAGTATTTCCATACTGAATTGTAGGCTTTACTAATGTCTAAAAATATTCCGATACAGTGTTGTTAAATTGCGCAAACTTATTACAAATTTTATTATAAACATAATACTTATAAGTAAACATATTTTATTAAATAATTTGATTAAATGATCATAAATATTATATTTTATGTACATAATTATTATATATTATATTTTATTTAATTTTAGATGGTGCATGGTGGTATAATAATTGCTACTGTAGTAATTTAAATGGATCACCTCGAAATATGCCTCACACGAATATACTGCGTCCAGGAATGAACTGGGACAGAATAACGCTTACACAAAAAAATTATTTGTACGGAACCAGAATGTTAATAAGACCAAAGTTATAATTCACCTAATGTGCTTGGAAATAAAGTTTTAACTATTAACTTTTATATTTATTTTTTCACACTTTTATTCGCTCTGTAGAGCTAAATAAGTATCGCCCTTTTTAGTTTAACATATCATCACCATAAGGTTCATACTATTGAAAACATTTATAAATCTGCAGAAATAAAATCAAAAATTTTTAATTATCGTAAATATTGTTCATATATTAATTACTTATATATAAGTAATATTATCGTAGTATTTATGTATTACAAATAGATTTTTGACAGTTGTAAATTTGGATATTTTTATATACACATAAAGGTACTTTTAGACGGTCAGATTAGTTCTCCGTTCAGTATCAGTTTTAGTCGAACGGTCAGTTATCTGAATGTGTAAACACAAAAAACTGACGGAAAAACTTGAACCGATACTGAGCTGTGGCTCGATGCGTATACTAAAACTTATCGCATCAGTTGTCAGTTAAACTGATGTATAAACATAATTGTCCGATCAAGTCTTAGTCATGATACTATAACAAACAAGATATGCTCACTTGCCGTTCTAATTTTGATCGACTTTGCGCATGTCGCCATGGTGAGACAAAGCCAGCGGACTTGTTTGTATCATGTTTTAACGATGCAACATATGGCAATGTTGTTCCATTACTGTAATGAACAACTTCAAAACTTAAACTGCTAACGGTAAGTATATCTCGATGCCATATCTTGCACTAATAAGTCATAAGTAGTTACTTTCTGTAAAAACGTGTTTTGAAAATTAATAAGTAATTTGTAAAATTAATTAAAGAAATATATGAATCTACGATTTGATTGTGTGTATTACAAACAAAATAAATATTGCTACAAAACAAATTAAATATAAAAGGCCGACAAAATGTAAAGAATTTGACCATAAAAGAAAAGCGGGTCAAACTTGAGACTTTAAGAATATTATTTAGACATTTATTTTACAATCTTTGTGATTTTTCTTTTGTAGTATTGTAATTATCTTTAATATTTTGATTTAGAATTTGTATTTTAAAATACATTTTACATCTAAAAAAAAGTAATTTTACGTCTTCGCTAACATTTACATATTTTGCAGCTTCTATTAAGTTTTTTCAACAATTTTTTGTTATTTTTAATGTGTCGCCATTATAACTACGAAAAATATGTTCCAGTTCACTACATACATCCAAAGTAATTTTGTTTAAAGACCTATCAAAAGTAAAGTATTACTTCAAGTTCTATTAAAATGGGCATTAGTATATATTATTATCTATAGAAACATTTATTATTATCTATAGAAACATTAAATGTAAATTTAATAACTAATTAATAAGTAAAGTAAATTTTACTCTGCTGTTATAATATTGATATATTAATTCTCTGCTGTTATTAATATTAATTCTTTTTATTTATAAAACTAGAATTGCATCAAATGAAAAATTTATATTTAATTTTAAAGTTTAATTTGCTGTCATTAATTTTGTCAATTTGTCATTTTGACAACTTGTCTCAGGCTTACGTCACAAGAACATGCGCGTTGACTTATCTTGTTTTGTTATAGTATCATGAGTCTTAGTCATATAAAATTATCGATCAGCGTAGTGTGTACCTGGCGCCATGGCAAACCATGAAATTATTACTGAATTTATCGAACTTTATAAGCAACACCCATATCTGTGAAACAATAAAGATCCACAATACCACATCACAAACAAATGACAAGCTGAATTGAATTGAAGACAAAATTATATTTATATATTATTGTAATAGTTTTATTATTTTACGGAAACCTTTTATAACATAGTTAATAGATTGTAACGATATGTGGAATTTAACTTACAGTAATTTTTACATAAAAGTTACTTTCTATATAAATAATTAATACCTTATAGCATCATAAACAATCCACAGTTTACATTGATGCATTTTATTAGTTTGACTCGGAAAACGATAAAAAGTGCAACTTTTACTTTTACTGTAGCAGTTTGCAACGCAACAAATATTACTAGCGTTTTGAACAATAATTATAATGTATAATTATGAGTTAGAAAAACCTTACGATGGTGACAAATTTGGCCGATATGAGCGCTTTAAACGTGACGTATTCGCCCCGTGCGCGACGATGGTAGGGGTACATTGAAACGATGCCAGCGTGCGTTGCGGCGAAATATGACAAAATTGGAATATAGGACAAAATATTTTCACTCATAAATTTTATCAAAACTGTGTGCTAATAATATTTCATTGTGCTAATAATAGCAAAAACAGTGAGTGTAGTTTTTATAGGTTCCCAAAGATTACATATAAATTAGAGAAAAGAAAAAGATGAATTCGTGCTATTAATATGAAAAAGTAAATATTACATAATTTCATTTTTATGCAATTGAAATAGGAAAAATTTAAATAATTTACCTTGAATGATATTTCATAAGCCTTCTAGGTTAATGCAGATGACTTTAGCTTTTATATCATAACTTTTACTATTATTGTTTTTAATTATAAGCTCTTTTGCGTGAAAAACTTGATTTGCCAGTACTAGATTTTTCCCTTTCTTTTCCGTTTGGAGTTGAAAAGATATATTATGATGAATTTTGAGAAACCCAGTTTTTAATACTACATTTATTTTGTACACAAACTGAAAAAAAAATAGTTAAAAAACTAATTTATTAATAATTGTCAATTTCGCATGTATATAACAACGTCAAACATATGTCATATGTTTAACCTGAAAATTGGGAGGTCCCAAATTGTCAGATGAAGGCGGTAGGTGTCGCGTCAGTCACGCACGGAGCGAATATATCCTCTTCCGTCAGCTGCACAGACCGAATAGCATACATACTGAAAAATATATCATATATGAAGGGTACAGGGGAAAAAGAAGGAATGTCAGGTATTTTCATTTTTTGTTTTAATAATTCATTAGATATGTTATTCTGTACTTCACTGTAGGTAAATATCACCGATTGAGATTAGGTTGTGTCATAATATAACACGAATAATAAAATACCACAACGGCAGATCACGGCGGAGAAGCAAACCTTCGGTACGGTGTGGATGGCGGAAGTGGCAATCCCGTGATTTTAGGGCTGGTATAAAATCAAGCAGCGTCTGATCCAGAATGGACGGCTGCAAACAGCGTCTGACTCCAGGATGTGGCTGAAACCTAAACTCGCCAATCCGCTCGGCAAGCGTGGCGTTTTAACTGCCATTTCCCTTTAATATATTCATGCATAAATCGAAATTTAAAAATATAGTACCCCAGGTGGGTAGAGTTTATATCTCAGAATCCCACTCCACTATGGACTGCCTCACGGATTCTGGGGGAGGCAGAAGATCGAAAATACATGACAAAAATAAACAAATTAATTCTCAAAATTTTAAAATTGCTACATACAACATTAGAATTATGAGAACGAACGACCATCTAGAGGAATTAGAGCAGGAACTAAGGGCTATTAAATAGGATATTGTAAGCTTATGTGAAACGAGACTTCAAGGAGAGAAAAAGACCACCCTAACATCTGGGCACACCCTATACCAATATAATTCAGAAGAGAACCACAGCCAAGGAGGAGTGGCTTTCATGGTCAACCAAAGAACAGAACACCAGATTGTGAAATACTCAGCAGTGTCGGAAAGAGTGATATATCTTGTATAACCACTGAATAAACGATATAGCTTACAGATAATACACTGCTATGCTCCAACTTTCACTGCAGATGACAAGTCAATTGCACAACTCTACGAAGATATAACGCGAGCTAAAGACCTAGAAAAAACACACTATGTTATCATCACCGGGGATTTCAATGCAAAAATAGGGCGGCGAATACAAGGTGACTCAGACTACATAGGAAATTTCGGTCTAGGCAACAGAAACACCAGAGGAGAGACATTAGTAAATTACGTAAGCACCGAAAAAATGTTTTACCTGCACACGTTCTATAAAAAACAAATACAAAGAAAGTGGACATTGCGTAGCCCTGACGGTCAGGTTAAAAATGAAATAGATTTTATCCCTTTTAGTGATAGATCAATATGTAAAAACAACGAGGTATTGAACAAATTTAACACCGGCAGTGACCATAGACTAGTTCGTGCTGATATACGTATTAACGCAAAGAGAGAAAGACGAAAACTATTAACAACAAACCCTTTACCGACGGCAGACATTCTAGCCAGTAATAAAGAAAAATACCAAGAGAAATTAGCACGAAAACTAGTAGCAAATTCCTTTAAGCACAAGAATATAGATGAACTAGCTGAGAAAATAACTAAAGACATACAAACAGTCACTAAGAAACTTTGTTGCAGAATAAGAAAACAAAAGGAAGCTAAACTAAAACCCGAAACTCTACAACAGATAGAGAAAAAAAGAAGAACGAACAGAGATAACCCGGACTATAAAGCTTTATAAAGTTTACAAAGTTTTACAAAAAAAAAGTTTATAAAGTTTCAAGAAAAATATTCGAAAAGAGCTCAGAGCTTATAAAACAAACCAGATTCTTGAAACCATAGAAAACAATAAGAACATGAAAGTAGTAAAAACATGTAAATCCACTGGCAAGAATAAAATCATAAACATAACATTGTGCTCGCATAAGGAAGAGATCGTTAGAGAAATTCGAAAATTTTATGAGAAGCTGTATACTTCTACTATTCCGAACCCCGGTATACCAATAAAACATATCTTAAATGTGGGCTCAGAGGACTTCCTTGAAATAACAACATCAGAAATTAGAGCCGCCCTAAAACAAATGAAAAATGGGAAAACACCAGGAGAAGATAAAATTACTTCAGAGCTGCTAAAAATGGGAGGCATTGCATTAGAAGAGGCAATAAGAGCATTATTGAATAAATGCCTATTGGAAGGACAAATACCGAAGACATGGAAAAATGCGGAAGTCATTCTATTCCATAAAAAAGGGGACGCCGCAAATATAGAAAACTACCGACCAATAAGCTTATTGTCACACCTTTACAAACTACTAACCCGAATAATAACAAATAGATTGACAGCTAAACTAGATGCATATCAACCAGTGGAGCAAGCAGGCTTTCGTAAGGGTTTTAGCACTATCGATCACTTGCAAACAATTCGGACAACTATTGAAAATTGAAAAAACAATAAAGTACAACATACCACTACATCTGGCATTTGTCAATTATCACGAAGCATTCGACAGTATCGAGAAATGGACTTTCTTAACAGCATTGGACGACGCCAGAGTAGATTCAAGATATGCTGCCTGCCTTAAAAATATATACGATGATACTACTTTTCACGTAAAAATAGATGATGATCTGGAAACTATGAAAATAAACCTTGGCAAAGGTGTGAGACAGGACGACACCATCTCACCCAAGTTATTTATTTTGGCATTAGAAAATGTTTTCAAACAACTAAATTGAGCCGAAAATGGATTAAAAATAGATGGAGTATATCTTAACCATTTGCGTTTTGCAGACGACATAGTACTAATAAGCACAGATATCCATGAACTAAAATCAATGCTACAAGATTTAAATCAAAAATCGAATCAAATAGAATTACAAATGAATCTCGACAAAAAACAAAGATATTAAGCAACAGCCTAGAAAACATCACGATAGATAACATCAATATAGAAAAGGTAGAACTATATATATATATATATATATATATATATATATATATATATATATATATATATATATATCTAGAACATGCAATTAAAAAAGAAAAGGAAAATCAAACCCTAGAAATTAAAAGGACAGAATTATCATGGGCTGCTTTTGGTAAGTTGAGCTTCATTTTAAAAGACAGAAAAATTCCAATTCACTTAAAACGAAAAACCTATGACGCTTGTATACCAGTTGCAACTTATGGATTGGAAACTATGGCAATAATAAGAAAAATGGCAGAACAATTAAGAGCAACACAATGGGCCATGGTAAGGGCCATGTTAAATATAAGCCTAAGAGACAAAATTTCTAACACCGAAATACGTCGAAGAACTAAAGTAACCGACATCATGGGAAAGATGGTCTTATAAAAGATGCAAAGATGGAAAAAACAGATGGTCTCATAAAGTGACATTCTGGAGATCTCGAGAAACAAAAAGAAGCGTGGGAAGACCTAAAAATAGATGGATAGACGATATAACTGCTGTAGCTGGAAAGCAGTGGATGAGATTTGCAAAAGATAGGGAAGCGTGGAAGCAATTGGAGGAGGTCTATGTCCAACATTGGATAACTGAAGGCTGAACAAGAAAAAAAAGAAGAATAAAATACCTATACAAAAGAAGATAGGGGAATGTCAGGATGTTACCGGTTAAGAAGAGGAATGTCAGTTGGGAATCACGCAGACACAAATTAAGATGCTTTTATTGTTACTCATTGTTTTCGTGTGCTGCTTTGAGGTGCAATATTTAAGGTTGGTTGCTTCAAGTTAGTGATACAAAATCTTTTTGCTATGCCAAGTGATGAAGCAATAAGTTTACGGATGTAAGTAGCTCAGCAAATGTAAAGTTAAGTAAAAAAAAACTTAGATTACAAAGCCATGTTCCAGGGCCAGACTTTTACTGTAAAAGATTGCAATGTTTTCAAAATGTTTCTAAAGGCTGTAGGAACAGTATTTTAATGCAATTTAATTTAACGTTTTCTGTTGATTAACAAAACTCATATTTATGTGGTCCTATTACCACATAACAAAATTCAAAACCGACGTTCACATCAAATGGAAGAGAACGCTAAATTTAAAGATGCCGTATGTAGTTATACAATAAACTTTATAAATAACAAGTATACAATAACGAAAGTTTAGATTTGCTTTAACGATTTTATGGCTATCCATGGTACATCCAAGAAAAAATAAAGGTCCTTCAAAAATGTTTAAAAATAATTTGGCATGTTTACAAGAGATCTTTTCAAAGAACAAAAAGAAGCAGTAGCGAACCACATTAGTTCGTTTAAAGGCAGAAAAGGCCGTTATATCTTGGAAGAATCTTCCAAAATATACTTACTTCAATATACTTAAATGTATATTGAAAAATATTCAATTTTAAAAGTGTCTTACGAAACTTACAGAACAATTTTCCCAACTGAATTTAATTTGTCATTTGGGTATCCAAGGAAAGACACATGCAGTACATGTAATGAGTTGCAAGTGAAACTAAAGAACCTAGAGGTTGAAAGAGGAGTGAGACAAGGCTGTATATTGTCGCCTTTACTTTTTAACTTATATTCGGAGGAAATACTTAAGGAAGCCTTAATGGAGACAACCGAAGGTATTATTGTGAATGAAGTAACCGTCAACAATATTAGATATGCCGACGATACCTAAGTGCTTAATAATTGTAGAGAAGACCTTCAAAATCTAATGAACAAAATAAAACAGACTTGTGATCAGTATTAATTAAAACTTAACGTTAAGAAAACTAAACATATTAGAGTTAGCAAATAAAATTATATACAGGATGTCGGTATAAAAGTCAGAGATGCCACACTGGACAAAGTAGAGAAACTAGTGTATCTCGGCAGTAATATCAATGAGAGCTGGGACGCAACCGCAGAAATTAAAAGCCGAATAGAACAAGTCCGAGCTGCCTTTGTAAAAATGAGAAACGTACTTCGCAGTCACGATCTTAGCATTTACCTTAGAGTTCGAATGACATCTTGCTACATCTTTCCTGTTCTGCTGTATTGAGTGGAAGCGTGGACTCTAACTGAGGCTATCCTTAAACGCTTGACAGGCTTTAAGATGTGGGTATACAGACGACTACTGAAAATAAGCTGGGTCGACAGAGTTAGAAATGAGGAGGTCCTTAGACGGCTAAACGAAACAACACAACTGGTCAATTTAATAAAAAAACGCAAGCTGGAATACTTCGGTCACATTATGAGACACCCTAAAAAATATGATCTTTTACATCTGATCATTCAGGGAAAGATCCAAGGTAATCGTGAACCTGGTAGAAGAAGAACATCATGGCTGAAAAATCTAAGGCAATGATATGGAAAATCAACTACATCGTTATTTAGAGCTGCTGTCAATAAAGTCACTATAGCGAATATGGTAGCCAACATGATATCCAACGATCGATAACGGTCATGAAACAAGAAGTAGAAGAAGAAGTTGAAAAGGATAACATTGTTCAGGAGATAATGATGGTGCTCTTAGGCTGGAGAATGAAATAAAGCACTAATAAAATAAAAAAAAAACTTCATAAATTAAAAGCAGACACATTTTATAAGAGGAAACGAGAATCTACAAAAATAGACAGGAAAAGCAGCAATGAA
>OU898282.1:60911542-61214042 GCA_918026665.1 Diabrotica balteata
AAATTTGATTTTATAAATGAAAGTTCTTGTTGAAGCAAGTTACTCTGAAAAGTTTGTTTAGAATCCAAAACAGATTGGGAACTTTCATCTGTTAACGTATCAATTATGTTCTTTATTTTAACAAAATGATCTGCATAAAAATTAGCTGCTTCTAACCATGTTCCCCATCGCGTTAAAGTAGGTTGTGGTGGAAGAGGAATGTTAGGTAGCATTTCTTTATAAAGTTGAATTCTTATAGGAGATTTAAGAAATACTTTTTTGACACTGAATATCATGGTATTTACAAGAGGAAACTTTTTTCGTATTTCCTCTGCAACTCTGTTTAATCCATGCGCTACACAAGTAACACGTATTAAATCTGGGAAAAATATTTTTAAATTTTGTCTTGCTTTCACCATATAAGGAGCAGTATCCGATAAAATAAGCAGTAATTTATTAGAAGGAATAGTTGTCGGAAGAAAAAGAGTTGCTAATGTTTCTTGTATAAAACGCGAAATTTTTAAAGCATTTGTTTTCTCAAGTTGCTGGCATGAAATAAGATGAGATTTTGGTAAGGTATCTTCTTTAAGAACACCAATCAATAAATGAGCAATATACTTTCCTACTTTCCTGAGGAATCAGTGGTTTCGTCTACAGATATGTAAAAATAATTATCTGCAATTTCTTCCTTAATATTAATTAACACCGACGAGTATAGCCCGTTCATATTATTTCTTCTTAGAGACCGATCACTTGGAACATTAAGTGTGCAATATTTTTTTAGAAACGAACTAAAATTTACATTTGCTAATTTTGAAAGCGGTATGTTTGCAGACACTAATGCGCGACACAAGTCTTCATTAAAAGTTTCTTGCTCATCTGAATAAAATCTGAACTTTTATGCACTTTGTGCAAACTTTTATACAAATATGCCAAAATATGAAATATTTGCATAAAATATGCACAATATGCAAAATATGCAATATGCATATTTGCTGAAGTCTAGTGATGAGTATGTGTTTTTTATATTTTTTTTTTGTAGTTAATAATAATTATATTTTGTTGTGACGTGATTATGATTTCACTACAAGAAACACTAAGGATTTCATATTCCTTTTAAGATCCCAAAATTGTAAACATCCAATATTCTTTATCCGATTCATCAAAAAAATCCAGCTGTTACAAGTTAGGCTCTCTGTGAGGAAGGTAATTTTATTTCATCATTTGATTCAATGTCAAAGTCAAATTTTAAATTTGGAATTAACATATAATATTGTCACTGTTTCCTAATCGTTGTGCTAGTTCACGTAGTACAGCTGAGTCAATGAACAATCTTGTAATTACATATGAAATAAATCACCAACATTTTGGTATCTAGTTATAGAATCGCAGATTGCCACATTTTTCATTTTTAATATGCTAAAGTTACACGTAGATATCATACTTAATGAAAAAATAAATTATAGACGAAATAAATAAATCATTCGGATTTACAGTGTTGTTATTACGTAAATGCCAACGGACCATTTTAATAAAAACCGTTGTCGTATATGTACTCGATCTGATTTATTAATAGTTAAACTTGGAGATAGCATTATAAATAATAGTGTTAGTTAATGTTTTAAGAAATGCCGTTTAGTTTCGGAAGTAAAATAGAAGTATCTTTATCTAGGTTAACAACTCTACATAATAGGTAAGTATTATAGTATCTACAAATATAGAACTATAATATAAATATATTAGGATAAATTTATATTTTATATTTTTCTTAATTAAAGCGTCCAATTTGAGAGTAGGGACGATAATACAGATTGTATTAATTTATTTTTATGGTATTGTTAATATTAGCGGTTGAGAAAATATAGTATTATTATTTTATTTACTATTATCTCATTTTTTCAAAAAATATAATCTTTATACCTATGTCACCTTCATCAGTGAAGATTGGTAACAATTGTGATCTGTATGTAATTTTGTGCCGTTCTCTCATGTGGATTACATTTGAGACCTTTCCTCGGATGTATGTTCTTCAATCAGGACTATTGCCTACAGTAATATCCTCTAAGGGTCTCTATTTTTCCTTCTACAATTTGTAAAAGCTCATATTTCTAGATGCGATATTTCTGATAAAAGATACATTTTGAGTAATTATTGAGCAGCATTGGGGATTCATTTTACTCTATGGTTAATAGATGTTTCTATAGTTAGGCCTCTTGTTACCTATATAGGTAAAATAGCGTGTCTATATCGTTGTGTGTCCTTCTGTATACATAAATTACATAAAGTCAGCGTAATTCTCACATTTAAATACTTTTACGTAAGCTAGAGTGTATACTTACTTCCTTTGGTTCTTGAATTTTTTTAGGAGAACCGACATGCTGAACAACGCTTAACGCGTCTTGAGGCCGGATCTAAAACCGGATCTGTTTCATCGGTGTCGCTTGTTCGTTATACTCTGCGATATTTATATATCGTTCTATGATTTGTTTCTTCTTACGGAACACTTCCTTTTTACTCCTTGATTCTTTCGAAACATGTGTGGAAATCCAGTTTACCTAATTTGTAAGTAATATAAAAAGACGAAATACATTATAATTACAAAAAAACATTAATATACAAACAAGCCTTCATTTGGGATATACACCGATAAACAGGATTGAATAATACAAATACCTAGAAACCTGAAATTTAGAAGATAATGATTAAACAACAAAACTAACTAACAGGATACAAATAGCAAGAAATGCATTTGTAAAAATAAAAATAATTCTTTGCAGCAAACAAAAACAATTCTCTGTAAGAAAGTTACAATATCTGGGACAAAGAATTTATTTGAACATAAAAACAGACTACATGTGTTTAAGCCAGTTTAACAATGAAATTTTACTGAATAGAACAAAATAATATCTTTTGACTTTGAAAATTAAGGCAAATATCGAGCACAAATTTAATAATCAAATCTTGCCCAAGTACTTTCGCTTTCTACAGCATCATCAGGGGCATCTGAAATAAGCCAGGAAACGTTTTTTTTTTATGAAGAAAACTAATTATTTTCGATTAAAAACTCGAGGTTAATGAATGATAAAAGTTTTTTGTGGTAAACGTTTTAGACTTACTTCGTCAAATTTGGTCTATCCAGCAAGCGCAGAATGTAATAAACATGAAATTAGACATAAATTGTACATAACACTACATTAAAATAAGGACAAACAGTTTAAAATTATTAAGAATTATTCTACGCTCTACATTCTTGTCGGCAACAGAAGAGATAATGGTATTTAACGAAAATTAAGGTGACATATTATACCTTTGATGGGCTGCCACAATCATGGATATGTAATATGCTCTTCTTCTTCTTCTTCTACTTTTTGTAGATCTTTCGATCTGTTTAATTCTGAAGCTGCCTCTGGTTAATTTCTTGGGAGGTAGATTGCCAACTATCCCTCCATCTTTTAGGTGGTCTTCCGGGGGTCTTGAACCAGGCGGATTGTTTTCTAGGGCAATTTTTGGGAGTCTATTCTCATCCATTCGTCTTACATGGTTGTACCACATCCTCTTGCGCTGTCTTCCCCATCTTACAATATCTTGAATTTTGCACTGCTCTCTAATGTTTGTATTTCTCACTCTGTCCCTTCTTGTTTTCCCCATTATTGTTTCTTAGGGTTTTCATTTCGGCAACCCTTAGCATCTGTTTCGTTTTGTTGGTATCTTCGCGCACTTCTATGCCATATGTCATGATCGGTCGTATGCAAGTCTTATAGATTCTAATTTTACTATCTGTGCGCATATACGGATTAGACCAGACTATCTCCCGCAGACATCCTGACAGTGCAGATGCTTTGTTGATCTGACTCCTCAGGTCCTTTTCTGGGTCATGGGTGCTTGATATATCTATGCCCAGATATCTGAATTGCATCACCTGTTCTATGGGGTTGTCCTCAACCACTAACTTACATCTGTGATATGCGATATGCAAATATTAAAATTCTGTCTAAGTAAACTGGCATTGACCAAAGGTCCAACTAACACTACTATAGAAATCAGCTTATGAAATATAAAATGTAGAATATTTTGATTTAACTATATTGCATGATCCAGATCTCACACTCACACCCGTCTGTAATAATAAGGTTGTAAGTTTGAGAGCAAATGAAGTGGACATAAAGTGTGAATGAAATAAATAGACTAAACAATCTATTAGACAGTGGGTGGTTGATTACAATAAAATGGTCTACCAGGCACTATCAATACTGTAAGAAAGAGAAGAAATCTGACTATGAAATTGAAATACTAAAAATTAAAACAAAATTGAAAGCAGTGTATAAATGGGATATAATTCAAGTAGTTCAGTTAAACCCCTAGTCAATGGGAGAACTGTAAAACTAATGCAAAAGCTTTACTAAAATCCAACTGACCAACAGTGGCAGATGTTGAAATATACAACTGTGGAATTGGTATATCTAAATTACGCAGAGGCATGAAGAGTGAAATTAACGCCAACTATAGATCAATTGAACCTGAGCAAGCTAGTTGTGTAAATTGTTCAAGAATACAAAAGGAATGTTGATCAAAGTATGAAATTAATAAATTCTTAATGGATATACTTAGTGTAGGAATTCTAAACAGCCAAGCTGGGTCCACTACGAGGTGAAGCTGCAATAAAGTTTTTAAAAATAGGTTTAAATTTAGTACAATTTAAATTAATTTGAGTATTAAGACAATAAAAGTTTCCATTTGTTTTCTTTGTGATCTCCAAATCTTCCAATCAATTCAACTCCAAATAGTTTTTCTTTCTACTGATGTCATGTAAAATAGATGAACCAGTATTGATGTTGAAATTGTGTTAACTATATAATAAATGTTGACCAAAACTTGAAGAGTTTGGTCTTTTTAAATGTTCTGAAATTGTGGTAAATAGCTTTCTCATGGTTCTACCTACATAAGACACATCACAATCATCACACTTCAATTTGTAAATACCACTTTTGTCAAGTGTGTTTATCCTATCTTTGGTGTTGATTAAAAAGGAACCTACAGTGTTGTGTGACTTGAAGGAGATTTTAATGTTTTCAACTGCAGAAGTAAAAAGTTTAGCTATTTTATTGGAAATGTTGCTAATATAAGTAAAAGAGAAATATGTCGTTAGAAGTATTAGGTTGAAGAAGACATTGTGATGAATATGCAAGCTTTTCTGCAATTTTGAGTTTAGCTCTATTTAGAAGCATATGGATAATGTTGGGATCATAACCATTATTGAAGGCAATTTGCTTAAGAGTATTAAGTTCCAAATTAAAGTTATCATTTGACAGTGAAAATTTGAGTAACCTGTTAATATAACTATTGAAAGCAGCCATTTTATGTTGGGTTGGATGGTTAGATGTCTCATGTATAATATGATCTGTTTGGGTGGGCTCTCTGTAAATATTGTACTCAAGAAAATATTTATAACGAGATATAGTCATATCTAAGAAGTTCAGCTTCTTAGATATGACAAAAGATGTTAGTATGGATGTTATTAACATCATTCAGAATCTGTAAAGCAGCATCTTGGGTTCCTTGGATGAGAGCTATACAATCATCAACATACCTTGACCAAAAAACTATTTTGTTGTTGTTGTTAACAAATTTCTGTTGTAAGTTGTAAAAAAAAATATCAGCTAGAAAAGGTAATAATGGGGATCCCATTGCTAAACCTATTGATTGTTTATATATTTTTTTCTTAAATTGGAAGAAGTCCTGATTAAGACAGAATTTGAGCATATTTGAGACAGCGTCATTGTCTTTAGCCGGTATGTTGCAATTGTTTAAAAGGCTGTGTACTAAAGGTAATGTTTCATCTCTGGGTACAGAAGTAAACAAATTGGAAACATCAAAAGAAACTAAATAAAAACTCTCTTCTATTTTAATGTTATTTAAACGTTCTATTAGATCTAAACAATTTGTAATGGAAAACTTAGGTTTAAAATTAGTGATAGACTGAATTGTCTTATAAACAAACTCTGATAATATAAAAACTGGAGTGTTACAAAAACTTACAACAGGCCTTATGGGACAATTGTGTTTATGTATTTTAGGAAGTCCATATTAACCTAGGTGTTATAGATTTAGATACAGTTAACTTTCTGTTGCTATATTTGGAAATAGTATCATTAAACAATTTAACCATTGCTTTTGTTTTATTAATAAAGGTGTTAAGTGGATTTTTTTCCAAAACTACAAAATTATTATTTGAAAGGAATGATTCTACTTTCTCTATGTATTGAGTTTGTTCTAAGATTACAACACAATTTCACTTGTCAGTCTTGCTGAATACTAGGGAATCTCTATCGATTTTCTGTTTGGCTGATTTTAGCAAATCATTGTGTTTTTTAAAGTTTGTTTGAACAAATTATTTTGTTCTTTAAAAAACAAAGTTGTTTGTTTTTTAAATGATGTCTTTTGTCTTATGTCTTATTATGTCCCTGACAAACAAAAACCACCTGAACAAAAAACCACCTGAAAATTCAAATGCTGTAGCTAATAATTGTAGTCGAAGTCGTAGTAAAACTCAATCAATCAATTAATTTAGGAAGTAATGAGTGCCAAAAGGCCCAAGAAAGGGTAATTATCATTATAAATGTATATATTTTATTAATATCACTTATAATGCTACCTAAAGTTAAAATCAAAGCTTAATATTCATTAAATAGTTGGAAGTTATCTATTATTTTCTTGGTTCTTTCTCACTAATTAACATTAAATAACATTTAATTTACTTTAGACCACATGGTCATTTGCTGTGCAAATTTTATAAGTTCATATATGTTGTTAGTTACTTAATTGTTTATAGTAAATCAGCGTATTATGTCCATTTACTTAGTTTCATTCACATTATTGTTAATAACATTGACTGCTACATGTCTTTAAGGTAACAATTAACATCGTTTCCATGATTGTGTGGTTCTCATATTGTAATTTTTTAGATGAACTGATGATGCTTTCAAAACTCGAAAGCAAAACGTCTTCAAAATAGATAAAGTAGCCTATCAACTTTGTCTTTTATTTCTCCACCTAGAGACCGATATAAGAACCCACCACTCGTTTGAGTGATCCTTATATATATATATATATATATATATATATATATATATATATATATATATATATATATATATTATATATTGGATTGACGGTCGTACTCCTTTTTCCGATATATATATATATATGAACTTCAAAAAATTTTAAGGCTATTATCGAGCACAAGTTTAACTAAATCAGGCCCAAGTACTTTCGCTAGAATAGCATCTTCAGGGGCATCTGAAATAAGCCAAGAAAACGTTTTTTAGAAGAAAGAAATTAGTTAACTTCGATAAAACTCGAAGTTAATGGATGAAAAAAAGGTTTTTTGTGATTGACGTTTTAGACTTACTTCGTCAAATAGGGACTATCCAGCAAACGTAGAATTTAAAAAACATTGAAACTAACATAAAATTGCACAAACAACACACTGAAACAGGGACAAACAGTTTAAAATTAAAATCAAGACTCTACGCACTACATTTTTGTCGGTGTCTGTATGGAGAATGATATAAGCGGAAGTGATAAGGTGACATGTGACATATGACAACTTTGATAGGCAGTCACAGTCATGGATCTGTACATATCAAAATTCTGTATAAGTTGTCATTGGCCGAAGGTCAAACTAGAACTACTGTAAAAATCAGCTTATGAAGTGTGACATATAGAATATTTTGAATTAAACTAGATTGGATGGTCCAGATCTCACACTCACACCCGTCTATAATAATAAGGTTGTAGATTTGAGGGTAAATGAAGTGTACATAAAGTGTGAATGAAAGAAATAGACCAAACGATCTATTGGACAGTGGATGGTTGACTACAATAAAATGGTCGACCAGGCAATGTCAATACTGCAAAAACGAGAAGAAAAATTGACTATGAAATTGAAATATTAAAATTAAATCAAATTTGAAAACAGTGTATAAATGGGTATAGTTCAAGTAGTTCAGTTGGACCTCAAGCCAATGGGAGAAATGTAAAACTAATATATAATAGCGTTACTGAGGACCAACCGACCAACAGGTGTTGAAATATAAAACTGTGGAATTAGTATATGTGGATTATGCAGAGGTATGAAGAATGAAATCAACTCCAACTGTGGATCAACTGAACCTGAGCAAGCTAATTGTGTAAATTGTTAGTGAATACAATAGTAATGCAGAACAAAGCATGAAATTAATAGATTCTTAATGTATATACTCAGTGCAGGAAGTCTATACAGCCGAGCTGGGTCCACTACGAGGTGAAGCTGCAATAAAGTTTTTAAAAATAGGTTTAAATTTAGTACAGTTTAAATTAATTTGAGTGTTAAGACAATGAGAGTTTTCATTAGTTTCCTTTGTGATCTCCAAATCTTCCAATAGATCTAACTCCAAATAGTTTTTCTTTCTACTGATATCATGTAAAATAGCCGAACCAGTATTGATGTTGAAATTGTGTTTACTAGACTCTAAATGTTGACCAAAACTTGAAGAGTTTGGTCTTTTTAAATGTTCTGATATTCTGGTAGATAGCTTTCTAATGGTTCTACCTACATAAGAGGCATCACAATCGTCACACTTTAATTTGTATATACCAATTTGGCAAGTGTGTTCAATCTGTCTTTGGTGTTAATTAAAAAGGAACCTACAGTGTTGTGTGACTTGAAGGAAATTTTGATGTTTTCAACTGCAGAAGTAAAAAGTTTAGCAATTTTATTAGAAATGTTGCTAATGTAAGTAAAAGAGAAATATCTGATGTTGTTAGGAGCATTAGGTTGAATAAGACTTTGTGATGAATATGCAAGCTTTTCTGTAATTTTGAGTTTAGCTCTATTTAGAAGCTTATGGATAATGTTGGGATCATAACCATTATTTAATGCAATTTGTTTGAGAGTATTGAGTTCTAAATTAAAGTTATCATTTGAAAGTGGAAATTTAAGTAATCTGTGAATATAACTATTGAAAGCAGCCATTTTATGTTGGGTTGGATGGTTAGATCTCTCATGTATAACATGATCTGTTTGGGTGGGCTTTCTGTAAATATTGTACTCAAGAGAATCTCTATTGCGAGTTATAGTCATATCCAAGAAGTTCAACTTATTGTCAGATTCTGGTTCCAAAGTAAAAGAGATGTTAGGATGAAGGTTATTGAGATCATCCAGAATCTGTAAAGCATCATCTTGGGATCCTTGTATGAGAGCTATACAATCATCAACGTACCTTGACCAAAAAATTATTTTGTTGTTGTTGTTAACAAATTTCTGTTCTAAGCTGTCCAAAAAAATATCAGCTAGAAAAGGTGATAATGGAGATCCCATTGCTAAACCTGTCGGTTGTTTGTATATTTTTTGGTTAAATTGGAAGAAGTCTTGATCAAGACAGAATTTAAGCATAGTTGAGATAGCAACATTGTCTTTAGCCGGTATGTTGCAATTGTTTAAAAGGTTGTTTACTAAAGGTAATGTTTCATCTCTTGGTACAGAAGTAAACAAATTGGAAACATCAAAGGAAACCAAATAAAAACTCTCTTCTATTTTGATATTATTTAAACGTTCTATTAGATCTACAGAATTTGTAATGGAGAACTTAGGTTTAAAATTAGTGATAGATTGAATTGTGTTATAAACAAACTCTGACAATATGGAAACTGGAGTGTTGCAAAAACTTACAACAGGCCTAATGGGACAATTGTGCTTATGAATTTTAGGAAGTCCATATAACCTAGGTGTTATAGGGTTAGATACAATTAACTTTCTGTTGTTATATTTAGAAATAGTATCATTAAATAATTTAACCATTGCTTTTGTTTTATTAATAAAGGTGTTAAGTGGATTTTTTTGCAAAACTACAAAATTATTATCTGATAGGAAAGATTCTACTTTTTCAATGTATTGAGTTTGTTCTAAAATTACAACACAATTTCCCTTATCAGCCTTGCTGAGTACTAGTGAATCTCTATCGATTTTTTGTTTTATTGATTTTAGCAAATCCTTATGTTTTTTAAAAGAATGGTGGTTTCTATGAAAATTACGTTTGTACTTACATTGTTGTTGTTGAAGTAAGCTAATGCAAGAGTTTCTCAAATATTGTTTAATATCAGCATTGTTTGTCATACCTTCTATTAGAGTATCCAGCTCCACTGCAAATCCTCCCAGCACTGAGTCATTTAACCTAAAATTCTGACAAGAAAACTTAAGGCCTAATCCTAAAAAATACAATTCATCCTGTGAAAAGTTGGTGTTACTTAGATTTAAGACTCTAGGATGAAATTGATGATCTGAATACTTATGAATAAGTGTTGAGTTATTTCTTTGTTGTTTTTGCAAAATTAAACGGTTTAATTTGTTGTTGAGACATCTCTTCTTGGTGGATTGTAAACGGGAGACCTCATCTTCTATGTTGTTGAAGGAGTCATTGACAAGGAACCAAGGATGTTGTTGTAAAATTTGGTCATAAGTAATCTTAAGATTTACATTAATATAATGAAGTTTTGTATAGTGCTTCTTAAGTTCTCTTTTCAGGATCTTTTTCTCTAAAATCTGTCTTTCCTTATCAGGTACATTTTTTGATGTTTTAACCTTGGCAAAAGTAGGAGTGACTTGATGTAAAATGCACTGCCTAACGAACCAAATGTTCAAGAATGTGATCATTCTCTTGCAGGATAGTCTTCTGTAAAAATCAACCAGGACTGCCATAGTCAATAAATAATTGAAATAAGGTTGAATGCTCGAATAAATGAACTTCAAAAAATTTTAAGGCTATTATCGAGCACAAGTTTAACTAAATCAGGCCCAAGTACTTTCGCTAGAATAGCATCTTCAGGGGCATCTGAAATAAGCCAAGAAAACGTTTTTTAGAAGAAAGAAATTAGTTAACTTCGATAAAACTCGAAGTTAATGGATGAAAAAAAGGTTTTTTGTGATTGACGTTTTAGACTTACTTCGTCAAATAGGGACTATCCAGCAAACGTAGAATTTAAAAAACATTGAAACTAACATAAAATTGCACAAACAACACACTGAAACAGGGACAAACAGTTTAAAATTAAAATCAAGACTCTACGCACTACATTTTTGTCGGTGTCTGTATGGAGAATGATATAAGCGGAAGTGATAAGGTGACATGTGACATATGACAACTTTGATAGGCAGTCACAGTCATGGATCTGTACATATCAAAATTCTGTATAAGTTGTCATTGGCCGAAGGTCAAACTAGAACTACTGTAAAAATCAGCTTATGAAGTGTGACATATAGAATATTTTGAATTAAACTAGATTGGATGGTCCAGATCTCACACTCACACCCGTCTATAATAATAAGGTTGTAGATTTGAGGGTAAATGAAGTGTACATAAAGTGTGAATGAAAGAAATAGACCAAACGATCTATTGGACAGTGGATGGTTGACTACAATAAAATGGTCGACCAGGCAATGTCAATACTGCAAAAACGAGAAGAAAAATTGACTATGAAATTGAAATATTAAAATTAAATCAAATTTGAAAACAGTGTATAAATGGGTATAGTTCAAGTAGTTCAGTTGGACCTCAAGCCAATGGGAGAAATGTAAAACTAATATATAATAGCGTTACTGAGGACCAACCGACCAACAGGTGTTGAAATATAAAACTGTGGAATTAGTATATGTGGATTATGCAGAGGTATGAAGAATGAAATCAACTCCAACTGTGGATCAACTGAACCTGAGCAAGCTAATTGTGTAAATTGTTAGTGAATACAATAGTAATGCAGAACAAAGCATGAAATTAATAGATTCTTAATGTATATACTCAGTGCAGGAAGTCTATACAGCCGAGCTGGGTCCACTACGAGGTGAAGCTGCAATAAAGTTTTTAAAAATAGGTTTAAATTTAGTACAGTTTAAATTAATTTGAGTGTTAAGACAATGAGAGTTTTCATTAGTTTCCTTTGTGATCTCCAAATCTTCCAATAGATCTAACTCCAAATAGTTTTTCTTTCTACTGATATCATGTAAAATAGCCGAACCAGTATTGATGTTGAAATTGTGTTTACTAGACTCTAAATGTTGACCAAAACTTGAAGAGTTTGGTCTTTTTAAATGTTCTGATATTCTGGTAGATAGCTTTCTAATGGTTCTACCTACATAAGAGGCATCACAATCGTCACACTTTAATTTGTATATACCACTTTTGTCAAGTGTGTTCAA
Source organism: Diabrotica balteata (assembly GCA_918026665.1). Classification (NCBI taxonomy): domain Eukaryota; kingdom Metazoa; phylum Arthropoda; class Insecta; order Coleoptera; family Chrysomelidae; genus Diabrotica; species Diabrotica balteata. The sequence goes on from OU898282.1 coordinate 60,923,751, forward strand.
TCTGTCTTTGGTGTTAATTAAAAAGGAACCTACAGTGTTGTGTGACTTGAAGGAAATTTTGATGTTTTCAACTGCAGAAGTAAAAAGTTTAGCAATTTTATTAGAAATGTTGCTAATGTAAGTAAAAGAGAAATATCTGATGTTGTTAGGAGCATTAGGTTGAATAAGACTTTGTGATGAATATGCAAGCTTTTCTGTAATTTTGAGTTTAGCTCTATTTAGAAGCTTATGGATAATGTTGGGATCATAACCATTATTTAATGCAATTTGTTTGAGAGTATTGAGTTCTAAATTAAAGTTATCATTTGAAAGTGGAAATTTAAGTAATCTGTGAATATAACTATTGAAAGCAGCCATTTTATGTTGGGTTGGATGGTTAGATCTCTCATGTATAACATGATCTGTTTGGGTGGGCTTTCTGTAAATATTGTACTCAAGAGAATCTCTATTGCGAGTTATAGTCATATCCAAGAAGTTCAACTTATTGTCAGATTCTGGTTCCAAAGTAAAAGAGATGTTAGGATGAAGGTTATTGAGATCATCCAGAATCTGTAAAGCATCATCTTGGGATCCTTGTATGAGAGCTATACAATCATCAACGTACCTTGACCAAAAAATTATTTTGTTGTTGTTGTTAACAAATTTCTGTTCTAAGCTGTCCAAAAAAATATCAGCTAGAAAAGGTGATAATGGAGATCCCATTGCTAAACCTGTCGGTTGTTTGTATATTTTTTGGTTAAATTGGAAGAAGTCTTGATCAAGACAGAATTTAAGCATAGTTGAGATAGCAACATTGTCTTTAGCCGGTATGTTGCAATTGTTTAAAAGGTTGTTTACTAAAGGTAATGTTTCATCTCTTGGTACAGAAGTAAACAAATTGGAAACATCAAAGGAAACCAAATAAAAACTCTCTTCTATTTTGATATTATTTAAACGTTCTATTAGATCTACAGAATTTGTAATGGAGAACTTAGGTTTAAAATTAGTGATAGATTGAATTGTGTTATAAACAAACTCTGACAATATGGAAACTGGAGTGTTGCAAAAACTTACAACAGGCCTAATGGGACAATTGTGCTTATGAATTTTAGGAAGTCCATATAACCTAGGTGTTATAGGGTTAGATACAATTAACTTTCTGTTGTTATATTTAGAAATAGTATCATTAAATAATTTAACCATTGCTTTTGTTTTATTAATAAAGGTGTTAAGTGGATTTTTTTGCAAAACTACAAAATTATTATCTGATAGGAAAGATTCTACTTTTTCAATGTATTGAGTTTGTTCTAAAATTACAACACAATTTCCCTTATCAGCCTTGCTGAGTACTAGTGAATCTCTATCGATTTTTTGTTTTATTGATTTTAGCAAATCCTTATGTTTTTTAAAAGAATGGTGGTTTCTATGAAAATTACGTTTGTACTTACATTGTTGTTGTTGAAGTAAGCTAATGCAAGAGTTTCTCAAATATTGTTTAATATCAGCATTGTTTGTCATACCTTCTATTAGAGTATCCAGCTCCACTGCAAATCCTCCCAGCACTGAGTCATTTAACCTAAAATTCTGACAAGAAAACTTAAGGCCTAATCCTAAAAAATACAATTCATCCTGTGAAAAGTTGGTGTTACTTAGATTTAAGACTCTAGGATGAAATTGATGATCTGAATACTTATGAATAAGTGTTGAGTTATTTCTTTGTTGTTTTTGCAAAATTAAACGGTTTAATTTGTTGTTGAGACATCTCTTCTTGGTGGATTGTAAACGGGAGACCTCATCTTCTATGTTGTTGAAGGAGTCATTGACAAGGAACCAAGGATGTTGTTGTAAAATTTGGTCATAAGTAATCTTAAGATTTACATTAATATAATGAAGTTTTGTATAGTGCTTCTTAAGTTCTCTTTTCAGGATCTTTTTCTCTAAAATCTGTCTTTCCTTATCAGGTACATTTTTTGATGTTTTAACCTTGGCAAAAGTAGGAGTGACTTGATGTAAAATGCACTGCCTAACGAACCAAATGTTCAAGAATGTGATCATTCTCTTGCAGGATAGTCTTCTGTAAAAATCAACCAGGACTGCCATAGTCAATAAATAATTGAAATAAGGTTGAATGCTCGAATAAATGAACTTCAAAAAATTTTAAGGCTATTATCGAGCACAAGTTTAACTAAATCAGGCCCAAGTACTTTCGCTAGAATAGCATCTTCAGGGGCATCTGAAATAAGCCAAGAAAACGTTTTTTAGAAGAAAGAAATTAGTTAACTTCGATAAAACTCGAAGTTAATGGATGAAAAAAAGGTTTTTTGTGATTGACGTTTTAGACTTACTTCGTCAAATAGGGACTATCCAGCAAACGTAGAATTTAAAAAACATTGAAACTAACATAAAATTGCACAAACAACACACTGAAACAGGGACAAACAGTTTAAAATTAAAATCAAGACTCTACGCACTACATTTTTGTCGGTGTCTGTATGGAGAATGATATAAGCGGAAGTGATAAGGTGACATGTGACATATGACAACTTTGATAGGCAGTCACAGTCATGGATCTGTACATATCAAAATTCTGTATAAGTTGTCATTGGCCGAAGGTCAAACTAGAACTACTGTAAAAATCAGCTTATGAAGTGTGACATATAGAATATTTTGAATTAAACTAGATTGGATGGTCCAGATCTCACACTCACACCCGTCTATAATAATAAGGTTGTAGATTTGAGGGTAAATGAAGTGTACATAAAGTGTGAATGAAAGAAATAGACCAAACGATCTATTGGACAGTGGATGGTTGACTACAATAAAATGGTCGACCAGGCAATGTCAATACTGCAAAAACGAGAAGAAAAATTGACTATGAAATTGAAATATTAAAATTAAATCAAATTTGAAAACAGTGTATAAATGGGTATAGTTCAAGTAGTTCAGTTGGACCTCAAGCCAATGGGAGAAATGTAAAACTAATATATAATAGCGTTACTGAGGACCAACCGACCAACAGGTGTTGAAATATAAAACTGTGGAATTAGTATATGTGGATTATGCAGAGGTATGAAGAATGAAATCAACTCCAACTGTGGATCAACTGAACCTGAGCAAGCTAATTGTGTAAATTGTTAGTGAATACAATAGTAATGCAGAACAAAGCATGAAATTAATAGATTCTTAATGTATATACTCAGTGCAGGAAGTCTATACAGCCGAGCTGGGTCCACTACGAGGTGAAGCTGCAATAAAGTTTTTAAAAATAGGTTTAAATTTAGTACAGTTTAAATTAATTTGAGTGTTAAGACAATGAGAGTTTTCATTAGTTTCCTTTGTGATCTCCAAATCTTCCAATAGATCTAACTCCAAATAGTTTTTCTTTCTACTGATATCATGTAAAATAGCCGAACCAGTATTGATGTTGAAATTGTGTTTACTAGACTCTAAATGTTGACCAAAACTTGAAGAGTTTGGTCTTTTTAAATGTTCTGATATTCTGGTAGATAGCTTTCTAATGGTTCTACCTACATAAGAGGCATCACAATCGTCACACTTTAATTTGTATATACCACTTTTGTCAAGTGTGTTCAATCTGTCTTTGGTGTTAATTAAAAAGGAACCTACAGTGTTGTGTGACTTGAAGGAAATTTTGATGTTTTCAACTGCAGAAGTAAAAAGTTTAGCAATTTTATTAGAAATGTTGCTAATGTAAGTAAAAGAGAAATATCTGATGTTGTTAGGAGCATTAGGTTGAATAAGACTTTGTGATGAATATGCAAGCTTTTCTGTAATTTTGAGTTTAGCTCTATTTAGAAGCTTATGGATAATGTTGGGATCATAACCATTATTTAATGCAATTTGTTTGAGAGTATTGAGTTCTAAATTAAAGTTATCATTTGAAAGTGGAAATTTAAGTAATCTGTGAATATAACTATTGAAAGCAGCCATTTTATGTTGGGTTGGATGGTTAGATCTCTCATGTATAACATGATCTGTTTGGGTGGGCTTTCTGTAAATATTGTACTCAAGAGAATCTCTATTGCGAGTTATAGTCATATCCAAGAAGTTCAACTTATTGTCAGATTCTGGTTCCAAAGTAAAAGAGATGTTAGGATGAAGGTTATTGAGATCATCCAGAATCTGTAAAGCATCATCTTGGGATCCTTGTATGAGAGCTATACAATCATCAACGTACCTTGACCAAAAAATTATTTTGTTGTTGTTGTTAACAAATTTCTGTTCTAAGCTGTCCAAAAAAATATCAGCTAGAAAAGGTGATAATGGAGATCCCATTGCTAAACCTGTCGGTTGTTTGTATATTTTTTGGTTAAATTGGAAGAAGTCTTGATCAAGACAGAATTTAAGCATAGTTGAGATAGCAACATTGTCTTTAGCCGGTATGTTGCAATTGTTTAAAAGGTTGTTTACTAAAGGTAATGTTTCATCTCTTGGTACAGAAGTAAACAAATTGGAAACATCAAAGGAAACCAAATAAAAACTCTCTTCTATTTTGATATTATTTAAACGTTCTATTAGATCTACAGAATTTGTAATGGAGAACTTAGGTTTAAAATTAGTGATAGATTGAATTGTGTTATAAACAAACTCTGACAATATGGAAACTGGAGTGTTGCAAAAACTTACAACAGGCCTAATGGGACAATTGTGCTTATGAATTTTAGGAAGTCCATATAACCTAGGTGTTATAGGGTTAGATACAATTAACTTTCTGTTGTTATATTTAGAAATAGTATCATTAAATAATTTAACCATTGCTTTTGTTTTATTAATAAAGGTGTTAAGTGGATTTTTTTGCAAAACTACAAAATTATTATCTGATAGGAAAGATTCTACTTTTTCAATGTATTGAGTTTGTTCTAAAATTACAACACAATTTCCCTTATCAGCCTTGCTGAGTACTAGTGAATCTCTATCGATTTTTTGTTTTATTGATTTTAGCAAATCCTTATGTTTTTTAAAAGAATGGTGGTTTCTATGAAAATTACGTTTGTACTTACATTGTTGTTGTTGAAGTAAGCTAATGCAAGAGTTTCTCAAATATTGTTTAATATCAGCATTGTTTGTCATACCTTCTATTAGAGTATCCAGCTCCACTGCAAATCCTCCCAGCACTGAGTCATTTAACCTAAAATTCTGACAAGAAAACTTAAGGCCTAATCCTAAAAAATACAATTCATCCTGTGAAAAGTTGGTGTTACTTAGATTTAAGACTCTAGGATGAAATTGATGATCTGAATACTTATGAATAAGTGTTGAGTTATTTCTTTGTTGTTTTTGCAAAATTAAACGGTTTAATTTGTTGTTGAGACATCTCTTCTTGGTGGATTGTAAACGGGAGACCTCATCTTCTATGTTGTTGAAGGAGTCATTGACAAGGAACCAAGGATGTTGTTGTAAAATTTGGTCATAAGTAATCTTAAGATTTACATTAATATAATGAAGTTTTGTATAGTGCTTCTTAAGTTCTCTTTTCAGGATCTTTTTCTCTAAAATCTGTCTTTCCTTATCAGGTACATTTTTTGATGTTTTAACCTTGGCAAAAGTAGGAGTGACTTGATGTAAAATGCACTGCCTAACGAACCAAATGTTCAAGAATGTGATCATTCTCTTGCAGGATAGTCTTCTGTAAAAATCAACCAGGACTGCCATAGTCAATAAATAATTGAAATAAGGTTGAATGCTCGAATAAATGAACTTCAAAAAATTTTAAGGCTATTATCGAGCACAAGTTTAACTAAATCAGGCCCAAGTACTTTCGCTAGAATAGCATCTTCAGGGGCATCTGAAATAAGCCAAGAAAACGTTTTTTAGAAGAAAGAAATTAGTTAACTTCGATAAAACTCGAAGTTAATGGATGAAAAAAAGTTTTTTGTGATTGACGTTTTAGACTTACTTCGTCAAATAGGGACTATCCAGCAAACGTAGAATTTAAAAAACATTGAAACTAACATAAAATTGCACAAACAACACACTGAAACAGGGACAAACAGTTTAAAATTAAAATCAAGACTCTACGCACTACATTTTTGTCGGTGTCTGTATGGAGAATGATATAAGCGGAAGTGATAAGGTGACATGTGACATATGACAACTTTGATAGGCAGTCACAGTCATGGATCTGTACATATCAAAATTCTGTATAAGTTGTCATTGGCCGAAGGTCAAACTAGAACTACTGTAAAAATCAGCTTATGAAGTGTGACATATAGAATATTTTGAATTAAACTAGATTGGATGGTCCAGATCTCACACTCACACCCGTCTATAATAATAAGGTTGTAGATTTGAGGGTAAATGAAGTGTACATAAAGTGTGAATGAAAGAAATAGACCAAACGATCTATTGGACAGTGGATGGTTGACTACAATAAAATGGTCGACCAGGCAATGTCAATACTGCAAAAACGAGAAGAAAAATTGACTATGAAATTGAAATATTAAAATTAAATCAAATTTGAAAACAGTGTATAAATGGGTATAGTTCAAGTAGTTCAGTTGGACCTCAAGCCAATGGGAGAAATGTAAAACTAATATATAATAGCGTTACTGAGGACCAACCGACCAACAGGTGTTGAAATATAAAACTGTGGAATTAGTATATGTGGATTATGCAGAGGTATGAAGAATGAAATCAACTCCAACTGTGGATCAACTGAACCTGAGCAAGCTAATTGTGTAAATTGTTAGTGAATACAATAGTAATGCAGAACAAAGCATGAAATTAATAGATTCTTAATGTATATACTCAGTGCAGGAAGTCTATACAGCCGAGCTGGGTCCACTACGAGGTGAAGCTGCAATAAAGTTTTTAAAAATAGGTTTAAATTTAGTACAGTTTAAATTAATTTGAGTGTTAAGACAATGAGAGTTTTCATTAGTTTCCTTTGTGATCTCCAAATCTTCCAATAGATCTAACTCCAAATAGTTTTTCTTTCTACTGATATCATGTAAAATAGCCGAACCAGTATTGATGTTGAAATTGTGTTTACTAGACTCTAAATGTTGACCAAAACTTGAAGAGTTTGGTCTTTTTAAATGTTCTGATATTCTGGTAGATAGCTTTCTAATGGTTCTACCTACATAAGAGGCATCACAATCGTCACACTTTAATTTGTATATACCACTTTTGTCAAGTGTGTTCAATCTGTCTTTGGTGTTAATTAAAAAGGAACCTACAGTGTTGTGTGACTTGAAGGAAATTTTGATGTTTTCAACTGCAGAAGTAAAAAGTTTAGCAATTTTATTAGAAATGTTGCTAATGTAAGTAAAAGAGAAATATCTGATGTTGTTAGGAGCATTAGGTTGAATAAGACTTTGTGATGAATATGCAAGCTTTTCTGTAATTTTGAGTTTAGCTCTATTTAGAAGCTTATGGATAATGTTGGGATCATAACCATTATTTAATGCAATTTGTTTGAGAGTATTGAGTTCTAAATTAAAGTTATCATTTGAAAGTGGAAATTTAAGTAATCTGTGAATATAACTATTGAAAGCAGCCATTTTATGTTGGGTTGGATGGTTAGATCTCTCATGTATAACATGATCTGTTTGGGTGGGCTTTCTGTAATGAAATCAACTCCAATTTATGGTCGACCATTTTATTGTAGTCAACCATCCACTGTCCAATAGATCGTTTGGTCTATTTCTTTCATTCACACTTTATGTACACTTCATTTACCCTCAAATCTACAACCTTATTATTATAGACGGGTGTGAGTGTGAGATCTGGACCATCCAATCTAGTTTAATTCAAAATATTCTATATGTCACACTTCATAAGCTGATTTTTACAGTAGTTCTAGTTTGACCTTCGGCCAATGACAACTTATACAGAATTTTGATATGTACAGATCCATGACTGTGACTGCCTATCAAAGTTGTCATATGTCACATGTCACCTTATCACTTCCGCTTATATCATTCTCCATACAGACACCGACAAAAATGTAGTGCGTAGAGTCTTGATTTTAATTTTAAACTGTTTGTCCCTGTTTCAGTGTGTTGTTTGTGCAATTTTATGTTAGTTTCAATGTTTTTTAAATTCTACGTTTGCTGGATAGTCCCTATTTGACGAAGTAAGTCTAAAACGTCAATCACAAAAAAACCTTTTTTTCATCCATTAACTTCGAGTTTTATCGAAGTTAACTAATTTCTTTCTTCTAAAAAACGTTTTCTTGGCTTATTTCAGATGCCCTTGAAGATGCTATTCTAGCGAAAGTACTTGGGCCTGATTTAGTTAAACTTGTGCTCGATAATAGCCTTAAAATTTTTTGAAGTTCATTTATTCGAGCATTCAACCTTATTTCAATTATTTATTGACTATGGCAGTCCTGGTTGATTTTTACAGAAGACTATCCTGCAAGAGAATGATCACATTCTTGAACATTTGGTTCGTTAGGCAGTGCATTTTACATCAAGTCACTCCTACTTTTGCCAAGGTTAAAACATCAAAAAATGTACCTGATAAGGAAAGACAGATTTTAGAGAAAAAGATCCTGAAAAGAGAACTTAAGAAGCACTATACAAAACTTCATTATATTAATGTAAATCTTAAGATTACTTATGACCAAATTTTACAACAACATCCTTGGTTCCTTGTCAATGACTCCTTCAACAACATAGAAGATGAGGTCTCCCGTTTACAATCCACCAAGAAGAGATGTCTCAACAACAAATTAAACCGTTTAATTTTGCAAAAACAACAAAGAAATAACTCAACACTTATTCATAAGTATTCAGATCATCAATTTCATCCTAGAGTCTTAAATCTAAGTAACACCAACTTTTCACAGGATGAATTGTATTTTTTAGGATTAGGCCTTAAGTTTTCTTGTCAGAATTTTAGGTTAAATGACTCAGTGCTGGGAGGATTTGCAGTGGAGCTGGATACTCTAATAGAAGGTATGACAAACAATGCTGATATTAAACAATATTTGAGAAACTCTTGCATTAGCTTACTTCAACAACAACAATGTAAGTACAAACGTAATTTTCATAGAAACCACCATTCTTTTAAAAAACATAAGGATTTGCTAAAATCAATAAAACAAAAAATCGATAGAGATTCACTAGTACTCAGCAAGGCTGATAAGGGAAATTGTGTTGTAATTTTAGAACAAACTCAATACATTGAAAAAGTAGAATCTTTCCTATCAGATAATAATTTTGTAGTTTTGCAAAAAAATCCACTTAACACCTTTATTAATAAAACAAAAGCAATGGTTAAATTATTTAATGATACTATTTCTAAATATAACAACAGAAAGTTAATTGTATCTAACCCTATAACACCTAGGTTATATGGACTTCCTAAAATTCATAAGCACAATTGTCCCATTAGGCCTGTTGTAAGTTTTTGCAACACTCCAGTTTCCATATTGTCAGAGTTTGTTTATAACACAATTCAATCTATCACTAATTTTAAACCTAAGTTCTCCATTACAAATTCTGTAGATCTAATAGAACGTTTAAATAATATCAAAATAGAAGAGAGTTTTTATTTGGTTTCCTTTGATGTTTCCAATTTGTTTACTTCTGTACCAAGAGATGAAACATTACCTTTAGTAAACAACCTTTTAAACAATTGCAACATACCGGCTAAAGACAATGTTGCTATCTCAACTATGCTTAAATTCTGTCTTGATCAAGACTTCTTCCAATTTAACCAAAAAATATACAAACAACCGACAGGTTTAGCAATGGGATCTCCATTATCACCTTTTCTAGCTGATATTTTTTTGGACAGCTTAGAACAGAAATTTGTTAACAACAACAACAAAATAATTTTTTGGTCAAGGTACGTTGATGATTGTATAGCTCTCATACAAGGATCCCAAGATGATGCTTTACAGATTCTGGATGATCTCAATAACCTTCATCCTAACATCTCTTTTACTTTGGAACCAGAATCTGACAATAAGTTGAACTTCTTGGATATGACTATAACTCGCAATAGAGATTCTCTTGAGTACAATATTTACAGAAAGCCCACCCAAACAGATCATGTTATACATGAGAGATCTAACCATCCAACCCAACATAAAATGGCTGCTTTCAATAGTTATATTCACAGATTACTTAAATTTCCACTTTCAAATGATAACTTTAATTTAGAACTCAATACTCTCAAACAAATTGCATTAAATAATGGTTATGATCCCAACATTATCCATAAGCTTCTAAATAGAGCTAAACTCAAAATTACAGAAAAGCTTGCATATTCATCACAAAGTCTTATTCAACCTAATGCTCCTAACAACATCAGATATTTCTCTTTTACTTACATTAGCAACATTTCTAATAAAATTGCTAAACTTTTTACTTCTGCAGTTGAAAACATCAAAATTTCCTTCAAGTCACACAACACTGTAGGTTCCTTTTTAATTAACACCAAAGACAGATTGAACACACTTGACAAAAGTGGTATATACAAATTAAAGTGTGACGATTGTGATGCCTCTTATGTAGGTAGAACCATTAGAAAGCTATCTACCAGAATATCAGAACATTTAAAAAGACCAAACTCTTCAAGTTTTGGTCAACATTTAGAGTCTAGTAAACACAATTTCAACATCAATACTGGTTCGGCTATTTTACATGATATCAGTAGAAAGAAAAACTATTTGGAGTTAGATCTATTGGAAGATTTGGAGATCACAAAGGAAACTAATGAAAACTCTCATTGTCTTAACACTCAAATTAATTTAAACTGTACTAAATTTAAACCTATTTTTAAAAACTTTATTGCAGCTTCACCTCGTAGTGGACCCAGCTCGGCTGTATAGACTTCCTGCACTGAGTATATACATTAAGAATCTATTAATTTCATGCTTTGTTCTGCATTACTATTGTATTCACTAACAATTTACACAATTAGCTTGCTCAGGTTCAGTTGATCCACAGTTGGAGTTGATTTCATTCTTCATACCTCTGCATAATCCACATATACTAATTCCACAGTTTTATATTTCAACACCTGTTGGTCGGTTGGTCCTCAGTAACGCTATTATATATTAGTTTTACATTTCTCCCATTGGCTTGAGGTCCAACTGAACTACTTGAACTATACCCATTTATACACTGTTTTCAAATTTGATTTAATTTTAATATTTCAATTTCATAGTCAATTTTTCTTCTCGTTTTTGCAGTATTGACATTGCCTGGTCGACCATTTTATTGTAGTCAACCATCCACTGTCCAATAGATCGTTTGGTCTATTTCTTTCATTCACACTTTATGTACACTTCATTTACCCTCAAATCTACAACCTTATTATTATAGACGGGTGTGAGTGTGAGATCTGGACCATCCAATCTAGTTTAATTCAAAATATTCTATATGTCACACTTCATAAGCTGATTTTTACAGTAGTTCTAGTTTGACCTTCGGCCAATGACAACTTATACAGAATTTTGATATGTACAGATCCATGACTGTGACTGCCTATCAAAGTTGTCATATGTCACATGTCACCTTATCACTTCCGCTTATATCATTCTCCATACAGACACCGACAAAAATGTAGTGCGTAGAGTCTTGATTTTAATTTTAAACTGTTTGTCCCTGTTTCAGTGTGTTGTTTGTGCAATTTTATGTTAGTTTCAATGTTTTTTAAATTCTACGTTTGCTGGATAGTCCCTATTTGACGAAGTAAGTCTAAAACGTCAATCACAAAAAAACCTTTTTTTCATCCATTAACTTCGAGTTTTATCGAAGTTAACTAATTTCTTTCTTCTAAAAAACGTTTTCTTGGCTTATTTCAGATGCCCCTGAAGATGCTATTCTAGCGAAAGTACTTGGGCCTGATTTAGTTAAACTTGTGCTCGATAATAGCCTTAAAATTTTTTGAAGTTCATTTATTCGAGCATTCAACCTTATTTCAATTATTTATTGACTATGGCAGTCCTGGTTGATTTTTACAGAAGACTATCCTGCAAGAGAATGATCACATTCTTGAACATTTGGTTCGTTAGGCAGTGCATTTTACATCAAGTCACTCCTACTTTTGCCAAGGTTAAAACATCAAAAAATGTACCTGATAAGGAAAGACAGATTTTAGAGAAAAAGATCCTGAAAAGAGAACTTAAGAAGCACTATACAAAACTTCATTATATTAATGTAAATCTTAAGATTACTTATGACCAAATTTTACAACAACATCCTTGGTTCCTTGTCAATGACTCCTTCAACAACATAGAAGATGAGGTCTCCCGTTTACAATCCACCAAGAAGAGATGTCTCAACAACAAATTAAACCGTTTAATTTTGCAAAAACAACAAAGAAATAACTCAACACTTATTCATAAGTATTCAGATCATCAATTTCATCCTAGAGTCTTAAATCTAAGTAACACCAACTTTTCACAGGATGAATTGTATTTTTTAGGATTAGGCCTTAAGTTTTCTTGTCAGAATTTTAGGTTAAATGACTCAGTGCTGGGAGGATTTGCAGTGGAGCTGGATACTCTAATAGAAGGTATGACAAACAATGCTGATATTAAACAATATTTGAGAAACTCTTGCATTAGCTTACTTCAACAACAACAATGTAAGTACAAACGTAATTTTCATAGAAACCACCATTCTTTTAAAAAACATAAGGATTTGCTAAAATCAATAAAACAAAAAATCGATAGAGATTCACTAGTACTCAGCAAGGCTGATAAGGGAAATTGTGTTGTAATTTTAGAACAAACTCAATACATTGAAAAAGTAGAATCTTTCCTATCAGATAATAATTTTGTAGTTTTGCAAAAAAATCCACTTAACACCTTTATTAATAAAACAAAAGCAATGGTTAAATTATTTAATGATACTATTTCTAAATATAACAACAGAAAGTTAATTGTATCTAACCCTATAACACCTAGGTTATATGGACTTCCTAAAATTCATAAGCACAATTGTCCCATTAGGCCTGTTGTAAGTTTTTGCAACACTCCAGTTTCCATATTGTCAGAGTTTGTTTATAACACAATTCAATCTATCACTAATTTTAAACCTAAGTTCTCCATTACAAATTCTGTAGATCTAATAGAACGTTTAAATAATATCAAAATAGAAGAGAGTTTTTATTTGGTTTCCTTTGATGTTTCCAATTTGTTTACTTCTGTACCAAGAGATGAAACATTACCTTTAGTAAACAACCTTTTAAACAATTGCAACATACCGGCTAAAGACAATGTTGCTATCTCAACTATGCTTAAATTCTGTCTTGATCAAGACTTCTTCCAATTTAACCAAAAAATATACAAACAACCGACAGGTTTAGCAATGGGATCTCCATTATCACCTTTTCTAGCTGATATTTTTTTGGACAGCTTAGAACAGAAATTTGTTAACAACAACAACAAAATAATTTTTTGGTCAAGGTACGTTGATGATTGTATAGCTCTCATACAAGGATCCCAAGATGATGCTTTACAGATTCTGGATGATCTCAATAACCTTCATCCTAACATCTCTTTTACTTTGGAACCAGAATCTGACAATAAGTTGAACTTCTTGGATATGACTATAACTCGCAATAGAGATTCTCTTGAGTACAATATTTACAGAAAGCCCACCCAAACAGATCATGTTATACATGAGAGATCTAACCATCCAACCCAACATAAAATGGCTGCTTTCAATAGTTATATTCACAGATTACTTAAATTTCCACTTTCAAATGATAACTTTAATTTAGAACTCAATACTCTCAAACAAATTGCATTAAATAATGGTTATGATCCCAACATTATCCATAAGCTTCTAAATAGAGCTAAACTCAAAATTACAGAAAAGCTTGCATATTCATCACAAAGTCTTATTCAACCTAATGCTCCTAACAACATCAGATATTTCTCTTTTACTTACATTAGCAACATTTCTAATAAAATTGCTAAACTTTTTACTTCTGCAGTTGAAAACATCAAAATTTCCTTCAAGTCACACAACACTGTAGGTTCCTTTTTAATTAACACCAAAGACAGATTGAACACACTTGACAAAAGTGGTATATACAAATTAAAGTGTGACGATTGTGATGCCTCTTATGTAGGTAGAACCATTAGAAAGCTATCTACCAGAATATCAGAACATTTAAAAAGACCAAACTCTTCAAGTTTTGGTCAACATTTAGAGTCTAGTAAACACAATTTCAACATCAATACTGGTTCGGCTATTTTACATGATATCAGTAGAAAGAAAAACTATTTGGAGTTAGATCTATTGGAAGATTTGGAGATCACAAAGGAAACTAATGAAAACTCTCATTGTCTTAACACTCAAATTAATTTAAACTGTACTAAATTTAAACCTATTTTTAAAAACTTTATTGCAGCTTCACCTCGTAGTGGACCCAGCTCGGCTGTATAGACTTCCTGCACTGAGTATATACATTAAGAATCTATTAATTTCATGCTTTGTTCTGCATTACTATTGTATTCACTAACAATTTACACAATTAGCTTGCTCAGGTTCAGTTGATCCACAGTTGGAGTTGATTTCATTCTTCATACCTCTGCATAATCCACATATACTAATTCCACAGTTTTATATTTCAACACCTGTTGGTCGGTTGGTCCTCAGTAACGCTATTATATATTAGTTTTACATTTCTCCCATTGGCTTGAGGTCCAACTGAACTACTTGAACTATACCCATTTATACACTGTTTTCAAATTTGATTTAATTTTAATATTTCAATTTCATAGTCAATTTTTCTTCTCGTTTTTGCAGTATTGACATTGCCTGGTCGACCATTTTATTGTAGTCAACCATCCACTGTCCAATAGATCGTTTGGTCTATTTCTTTCATTCACACTTTATGTACACTTCATTTACCCTCAAATCTACAACCTTATTATTATAGACGGGTGTGAGTGTGAGATCTGGACCATCCAATCTAGTTTAATTCAAAATATTCTATATGTCACACTTCATAAGCTGATTTTTACAGTAGTTCTAGTTTGACCTTCGGCCAATGACAACTTATACAGAATTTTGATATGTACAGATCCATGACTGTGACTGCCTATCAAAGTTGTCATATGTCACATGTCACCTTATCACTTCCGCTTATATCATTCTCCATACAGACACCGACAAAAATGTAGTGCGTAGAGTCTTGATTTTAATTTTAAACTGTTTGTCCCTGTTTCAGTGTGTTGTTTGTGCAATTTTATGTTAGTTTCAATGTTTTTTAAATTCTACGTTTGCTGGATAGTCCCTATTTGACGAAGTAAGTCTAAAACGTCAATCACAAAAAACCTTTTTTTCATCCATTAACTTCGAGTTTTATCGAAGTTAACTAATTTCTTTCTTCTAAAAAACGTTTTCTTGGCTTATTTCAGATGCCCCTGAAGATGCTATTCTAGCGAAAGTACTTGGGCCTGATTTAGTTAAACTTGTGCTCGATAATAGCCTTAAAATTTTTTGAAGTTCATTTATTCGAGCATTCAACCTTATTTCAATTATTTATTGACTATGGCAGTCCTGGTTGATTTTTACAGAAGACTATCCTGCAAGAGAATGATCACATTCTTGAACATTTGGTTCGTTAGGCAGTGCATTTTACATCAAGTCACTCCTACTTTTGCCAAGGTTAAAACATCAAAAAATGTACCTGATAAGGAAAGACAGATTTTAGAGAAAAAGATCCTGAAAAGAGAACTTAAGAAGCACTATACAAAACTTCATTATATTAATGTAAATCTTAAGATTACTTATGACCAAATTTTACAACAACATCCTTGGTTTCTTGTCAATGACTCCTTCAACAACATAGAAGATGAGGTCTCCCGTTTACAATCCACCAAGAAGAGATGTCTCAACAACAAATTAAACCGTTTAATTTTGCAAAAACAACAAAGAAATAACTCAACACTTATTCATAAGTATTCAGATCATCAATTTCATCCTAGAGTCTTAAATCTAAGTAACACCAACTTTTCACAGGATGAATTGTATTTTTTAGGATTAGGCCTTAAGTTTTCTTGTCAGAATTTTAGGTTAAATGACTCAGTGCTGGGAGGATTTGCAGTGGAGCTGGATACTCTAATAGAAGGTATGACAAACAATGCTGATATTAAACAATATTTGAGAAACTCTTGCATTAGCTTACTTCAACAACAACAATGTAAGTACAAACGTAATTTTCATAGAAACCACCATTCTTTTAAAAAACATAAGGATTTGCTAAAATCAATAAAACAAAAAATCGATAGAGATTCACTAGTACTCAGCAAGGCTGATAAGGGAAATTGTGTTGTAATTTTAGAACAAACTCAATACATTGAAAAAGTAGAATCTTTCCTATCAGATAATAATTTTGTAGTTTTGCAAAAAAATCCACTTAACACCTTTATTAATAAAACAAAAGCAATGGTTAAATTATTTAATGATACTATTTCTAAATATAACAACAGAAAGTTAATTGTATCTAACCCTATAACACCTAGGTTATATGGACTTCCTAAAATTCATAAGCACAATTGTCCCATTAGGCCTGTTGTAAGTTTTTGCAACACTCCAGTTTCCATATTGTCAGAGTTTGTTTATAACACAATTCAATCTATCACTAATTTTAAACCTAAGTTCTCCATTACAAATTCTGTAGATCTAATAGAACGTTTAAATAATATCAAAATAGAAGAGAGTTTTTATTTGGTTTCCTTTGATGTTTCCAATTTGTTTACTTCTGTACCAAGAGATGAAACATTACCTTTAGTAAACAACCTTTTAAACAATTGCAACATACCGGCTAAAGACAATGTTGCTATCTCAACTATGCTTAAATTCTGTCTTGATCAAGACTTCTTCCAATTTAACCAAAAAATATACAAACAACCGACAGGTTTAGCAATGGGATCTCCATTATCACCTTTTCTAGCTGATATTTTTTTGGACAGCTTAGAACAGAAATTTGTTAACAACAACAACAAAATAATTTTTTGGTCAAGGTACGTTGATGATTGTATAGCTCTCATACAAGGATCCCAAGATGATGCTTTACAGATTCTGGATGATCTCAATAACCTTCATCCTAACATCTCTTTTACTTTGGAACCAGAATCTGACAATAAGTTGAACTTCTTGGATATGACTATAACTCGCAATAGAGATTCTCTTGAGTACAATATTTACAGAAAGCCCACCCAAACAGATCATGTTATACATGAGAGATCTAACCATCCAACCCAACATAAAATGGCTGCTTTCAATAGTTATATTCACAGATTACTTAAATTTCCACTTTCAAATGATAACTTTAATTTAGAACTCAATACTCTCAAACAAATTGCATTAAATAATGGTTATGATCCCAACATTATCCATAAGCTTCTAAATAGAGCTAAACTCAAAATTACAGAAAAGCTTGCATATTCATCACAAAGTCTTATTCAACCTAATGCTCCTAACAACATCAGATATTTCTCTTTTACTTACATTAGCAACATTTCTAATAAAATTGCTAAACTTTTTACTTCTGCAGTTGAAAACATCAAAATTTCCTTCAAGTCACACAACACTGTAGGTTCCTTTTTAATTAACACCAAAGACAGATTGAACACACTTGACAAAAGTGGTATATACAAATTAAAGTGTGACGATTGTGATGCCTCTTATGTAGGTAGAACCATTAGAAAGCTATCTACCAGAATATCAGAACATTTAAAAAGACCAAACTCTTCAAGTTTTGGTCAACATTTAGAGTCTAGTAAACACAATTTCAACATCAATACTGGTTCGGCTATTTTACATGATATCAGTAGAAAGAAAAACTATTTGGAGTTAGATCTATTGGAAGATTTGGAGATCACAAAGGAAACTAATGAAAACTCTCATTGTCTTAACACTCAAATTAATTTAAACTGTACTAAATTTAAACCTATTTTTAAAAACTTTATTGCAGCTTCACCTCGTAGTGGACCCAGCTCGGCTGTATAGACTTCCTGCACTGAGTATATACATTAAGAATCTATTAATTTCATGCTTTGTTCTGCATTACTATTGTATTCACTAACAATTTACACAATTAGCTTGCTCAGGTTCAGTTGATCCACAGTTGGAGTTGATTTCATTCTTCATACCTCTGCATAATCCACATATACTAATTCCACAGTTTTATATTTCAACACCTGTTGGTCGGTTGGTCCTCAGTAACGCTATTATATATTAGTTTTACATTTCTCCCATTGGCTTGAGGTCCAACTGAACTACTTGAACTATACCCATTTATACACTGTTTTCAAATTTGATTTAATTTTAATATTTCAATTTCATAGTCAATTTTTCTTCTCGTTTTTGCAGTATTGACATTGCCTGGTCGACCATTTTATTGTAGTCAACCATCCACTGTCCAATAGATCGTTTGGTCTATTTCTTTCATTCACACTTTATGTACACTTCATTTACCCTCAAATCTACAACCTTATTATTATAGACGGGTGTGAGTGTGAGATCTGGACCATCCAATCTAGTTTAATTCAAAATATTCTATATGTCACACTTCATAAGCTGATTTTTACAGTAGTTCTAGTTTGACCTTCGGCCAATGACAACTTATACAGAATTTTGATATGTACAGATCCATGACTGTGACTGCCTATCAAAGTTGTCATATGTCACATGTCACCTTATCACTTCCGCTTATATCATTCTCCATACAGACACCGACAAAAATGTAGTGCGTAGAGTCTTGATTTTAATTTTAAACTGTTTGTCCCTGTTTCAGTGTGTTGTTTGTGCAATTTTATGTTAGTTTCAATGTTTTTTAAATTCTACGTTTGCTGGATAGTCCCTATTTGACGAAGTAAGTCTAAAACGTCAATCACAAAAAACTTTTTTTCATCCATTAACTTCGAGTTTTATCGAAGTTAACTAATTTCTTTCTTCTAAAAAACGTTTTCTTGGCTTATTTCAGATGCCCCTGAAGATGCTATTCTAGCGAAAGTACTTGGGCCTGATTTAGTTAAACTTGTGCTCGATAATAGCCTTAAAATTTTTTGAAGTTCATTTATTCGAGCATTCAACCTTATTTCAATTATTTATTGACTATGGCAGTCCTGGTTGATTTTTACAGAAGACTATCCTGCAAGAGAATGATCACATTCTTGAACATTTGGTTCGTTAGGCAGTGCATTTTACATCAAGTCACTCCTACTTTTGCCAAGGTTAAAACATCAAAAAATGTACCTGATAAGGAAAGACAGATTTTAGAGAAAAAGATCCTGAAAAGAGAACTTAAGAAGCACTATACAAAACTTCATTATATTAATGTAAATCTTAAGATTACTTATGACCAAATTTTACAACAACATCCTTGGTTCCTTGTCAATGACTCCTTCAACAACATAGAAGATGAGGTCTCCCGTTTACAATCCACCAAGAAGAGATGTCTCAACAACAAATTAAACCGTTTAATTTTGCAAAAACAACAAAGAAATAACTCAACACTTATTCATAAGTATTCAGATCATCAATTTCATCCTAGAGTCTTAAATCTAAGTAACACCAACTTTTCACAGGATGAATTGTATTTTTTAGGATTAGGCCTTAAGTTTTCTTGTCAGAATTTTAGGTTAAATGACTCAGTGCTGGGAGGATTTGCAGTGGAGCTGGATACTCTAATAGAAGGTATGACAAACAATGCTGATATTAAACAATATTTGAGAAACTCTTGCATTAGCTTACTTCAACAACAACAATGTAAGTACAAACGTAATTTTCATAGAAACCACCATTCTTTTAAAAAACATAAGGATTTGCTAAAATCAATAAAACAAAAAATCGATAGAGATTCACTAGTACTCAGCAAGGCTGATAAGGGAAATTGTGTTGTAATTTTAGAACAAACTCAATACATTGAAAAAGTAGAATCTTTCCTATCAGATAATAATTTTGTAGTTTTGCAAAAAAATCCACTTAACACCTTTATTAATAAAACAAAAGCAATGGTTAAATTATTTAATGATACTATTTCTAAATATAACAACAGAAAGTTAATTGTATCTAACCCTATAACACCTAGGTTATATGGACTTCCTAAAATTCATAAGCACAATTGTCCCATTAGGCCTGTTGTAAGTTTTTGCAACACTCCAGTTTCCATATTGTCAGAGTTTGTTTATAACACAATTCAATCTATCACTAATTTTAAACCTAAGTTCTCCATTACAAATTCTGTAGATCTAATAGAACGTTTAAATAATATCAAAATAGAAGAGAGTTTTTATTTGGTTTCCTTTGATGTTTCCAATTTGTTTACTTCTGTACCAAGAGATGAAACATTACCTTTAGTAAACAACCTTTTAAACAATTGCAACATACCGGCTAAAGACAATGTTGCTATCTCAACTATGCTTAAATTCTGTCTTGATCAAGACTTCTTCCAATTTAACCAAAAAATATACAAACAACCGACAGGTTTAGCAATGGGATCTCCATTATCACCTTTTCTAGCTGATATTTTTTTGGACAGCTTAGAACAGAAATTTGTTAACAACAACAACAAAATAATTTTTTGGTCAAGGTACGTTGATGATTGTATAGCTCTCATACAAGGATCCCAAGATGATGCTTTACAGATTCTGGATGATCTCAATAACCTTCATCCTAACATCTCTTTTACTTTGGAACCAGAATCTGACAATAAGTTGAACTTCTTGGATATGACTATAACTCGCAATAGAGATTCTCTTGAGTACAATATTTACAGAAAGCCCACCCAAACAGATCATGTTATACATGAGAGATCTAACCATCCAACCCAACATAAAATGGCTGCTTTCAATAGTTATATTCACAGATTACTTAAATTTCCACTTTCAAATGATAACTTTAATTTAGAACTCAATACTCTCAAACAAATTGCATTAAATAATGGTTATGATCCCAACATTATCCATAAGCTTCTAAATAGAGCTAAACTCAAAATTACAGAAAAGCTTGCATATTCATCACAAAGTCTTATTCAACCTAATGCTCCTAACAACATCAGATATTTCTCTTTTACTTACATTAGCAACATTTCTAATAAAATTGCTAAACTTTTTACTTCTGCAGTTGAAAACATCAAAATTTCCTTCAAGTCACACAACACTGTAGGTTCCTTTTTAATTAACACCAAAGACAGATTGAACACACTTGACAAAAGTGGTATATACAAATTAAAGTGTGACGATTGTGATGCCTCTTATGTAGGTAGAACCATTAGAAAGCTATCTACCAGAATATCAGAACATTTAAAAAGACCAAACTCTTCAAGTTTTGGTCAACATTTAGAGTCTAGTAAACACAATTTCAACATCAATACTGGTTCGGCTATTTTACATGATATCAGTAGAAAGAAAAACTATTTGGAGTTAGATCTATTGGAAGATTTGGAGATCACAAAGGAAACTAATGAAAACTCTCATTGTCTTAACACTCAAATTAATTTAAACTGTACTAAATTTAAACCTATTTTTAAAAACTTTATTGCAGCTTCACCTCGTAGTGGACCCAGCTCGGCTGTATAGACTTCCTGCACTGAGTATATACATTAAGAATCTATTAATTTCATGCTTTGTTCTGCATTACTATTGTATTCACTAACAATTTACACAATTAGCTTGCTCAGGTTCAGTTGATCCACAGTTGGAGTTGATTTCATTCTTCATACCTCTGCATAATCCACATATACTAATTCCACAGTTTTATATTTCAACACCTGTTGGTCGGTTGGTCCTCAGTAACGCTATTATATATTAGTTTTACATTTCTCCCATTGGCTTGAGGTCCAACTGAACTACTTGAACTATACCCATTTATACACTGTTTTCAAATTTGATTTAATTTTAATATTTCAATTTCATAGTCAATTTTTCTTCTCGTTTTTGCAGTATTGACATTGCCTGGTCGACCATTTTATTGTAGTCAACCATCCACTGTCCAATAGATCGTTTGGTCTATTTCTTTCATTCACACTTTATGTACACTTCATTTACCCTCAAATCTACAACCTTATTATTATAGACGGGTGTGAGTGTGAGATCTGGACCATCCAATCTAGTTTAATTCAAAATATTCTATATGTCACACTTCATAAGCTGATTTTTACAGTAGTTCTAGTTTGACCTTCGGCCAATGACAACTTATACAGAATTTTGATATGTACAGATCCATGACTGTGACTGCCTATCAAAGTTGTCATATGTCACATGTCACCTTATCACTTCCGCTTATATCATTCTCCATACAGACACCGACAAAAATGTAGTGCGTAGAGTCTTGATTTTAATTTTAAACTGTTTGTCCCTGTTTCAGTGTGTTGTTTGTGCAATTTTATGTTAGTTTCAATGTTTTTTAAATTCTACGTTTGCTGGATAGTCCCTATTTGACGAAGTAAGTCTAAAACGTCAATCACAAAAAACCTTTTTTTCATCCATTAACTTCGAGTTTTATCGAAGTTAACTAATTTCTTTCTTCTAAAAAACGTTTTCTTGGCTTATTTCAGATGCCCCTGAAGATGCTATTCTAGCGAAAGTACTTGGGCCTGATTTAGTTAAACTTGTGCTCGATAATAGCCTTAAAATTTTTTGAAGTTCATTTATTCGAGCATTCAACCTTATTTCAATTATATATATATATATATATATATATATATATATATATATATATATAATATATATATATATATATATATATATATATATATATATATATATATATATATATATATATATATATATGCAATAAAACCAATTTTATATTTTCAAGAACGTCAACAGTATCAAATAATTTATTACAAAAAATTTTTAAATAGCTCTACTGGAAAATTACATGTTTGTAGTGATTTAAAAATTGTTGTTTAAATATGCTCCAATTTAATTATGTATATTAAGTTTAAAATAAATCAAAAGAGTCGAAGTACCGATCAAAGAAATTAAAAAGAAACAAAACATTACAAAGAGTAAAACTTAGCTTTCAAATATTGGTGCACTAATCGTAGTAGACAGTAAAATAGTACTACGTCGCGTTGCTCGGTGCCGAGGCTTGATAGGACGTAACCGATAAACTGGATATTTTCTGAAAGGCCAGAAAAAGCTTCTAGCCGTTCTTAGGTGATCTATGGAAGAAGTGCTCCCCCACAAATCAGCGCTATTGTATGGCGCTTTTGAATAGCGATAATCTAACTAAATGGTCACTAAAATATGTTTCTTTACAGCGATTTCTGTGTTTGGGACGTAATTTCGAAAATAAAAAAGGTCATATTCTTTGCACTTAAAAATAGACTACATGTATTTAAGCCAGGTTAAGAATAAAATTTTAGTGAACAAAAGAAAAACGTATCTTTTAAAGCAAAATATGTAGTTAGAATATACCACTAAAAAGAATATTATAGTACAGCTACCGAAAACTTAAAGTAAAATGTAAAATAGGAAAATAAAGACTAAATACTCTTCCAAACAGACGCAATAGCAAGAGGAAAAATGATGGAAATTTTAGAAATAAAAATCCAGAGAAGAATTGATGAAAAGATAATAAGAAGTGCTGTTAATAGTATAGAAAAATACGCCGAGGTATAGTGGTAAACGAATATATAAAAAAGTAGAACGGAGAAGAACTACTATATAAACACAGTGACCGAGAAGAAAAAAATAGTATACATAACAAGAGATCATTTCCAGTAGGAAGGCGACCATTGAAACGACAAAAAATGCCGAATACTTTGGACACTTTGAAAGCAGACAGACTATATAAGAATATGGAAAAAATAAAGAAGAAGAAGAACACAATGAAAAAGAAGAATTTGGGTTCCTTAAATAGCGGAAAAATTAGAAAAAAATTTTTAAAAATATCGGGATGTCAAAATCTTTATATGAAGAGACAAATAAATAATATTGGTTTAATTTATACTTTACTATTTAATGACGGATTTGTATGTTTAATGTAAAGTAATAATACTTGAGCTAATAGAAAAAATGTATATGACGAGATAGGGATTTAGAAGCAATTGTAAGTTCTGATTCAGTACTCAACACAATATTAACAAATCAGTTTTTCTTTGATCAGTAAGTAGTCACTCAACTATTTAAACAAAAAATAGTATTTATTATTAAACAAAATACCAGGCATATTAAACAAAACACCAGGCATTAGAATATTGAGAAAATTCAACGCGTTAGGCCAGTATTAATAAACGCACTTGGAATGAAAGCTTAAACATTACAGACGGAAAAATTATTACAGACAACAAACCAAAAAGTATTTTAAAACTCTAAATCAAGATACGATTTAAGAATAAACGTGATGACATTAGGTAAAATATACGCTAAAAATATAGTTAAATATCCAACGAAATGACAAAATATAATTAGTAATTCTAGAACCAAGAAATCAATCAACATATTATTGATTTTATTCCCGCCTACTGCAATAGGGAAAAATAAAATAAAACATCAATAATCAAAGTAAAAGTCATTCAATTCATTTAATTCAAAAAAGACTCATTATCTACGCCAATGTACACATCACTAATTTAATATTGCTTTAATATATTTTACATAAAGTTACTTTAGCTCGAATATTACTATTGATAAGTACTGATTAGGCAATAAATTGAATAAAATTTAAATTTTAATAACTTCCCTAACGAAAATCCATTATAATTAATTCGTCACGCAAGTTGTTAATATTATCATTAAATTACCATTACCATACCAACTTTATTGTTTTACGTCCAAACATGGTTACACTTTGATTTAATTTAAAGTACTGTTATATCAAATACAAGTTTAATTGGAAAAGTGCTTCAGAAATTCCATTAATTTTGTAGGTGGTTATTTATTTATAAAACGAAGTTTTCAGTAGTTTATTCTGTAATCTCTGAATAATTCTGGCATTTAACTGATTTAGATTTTATTAAGAGCTAAGAAAACGATATACAAGAAAAAAACTGACGAATAAAAGCAAAATACATATAAATATGAAATTGAAATACTCCAGGAACTAAAAATCTAAGTATCAATGACACAAAAGTAAAATATATACCAAAAATATAGTAACAAATATGTCAAATATGCCTAACACTAGAAGCACCAGAGCGGCCATTTTGACTGTTTTTCATTTTTGACACTCCTGACCATTTTACTCATGTAGAGTCATACGCCGCCATGTTACCTATCCAACGGTAACTTAAACATCACAAATTATAACTACTAATAATGTAAAACAACTACAAATTTAAAACATTTAAAGGGTTTTGACCCATGTATTTTGGTGGCTACTAGCATGTACAACCGTTTGCACTGATGATCGACTGTTTAATCCGAAAACGTTTTGCAATGTGTTTGTTATAGCCCGTTTGGGGCATTTTTATATACCTTTTATAAAGAATTTTAAACAAAATTTTTTTGTGATATATGGTATACAGATAGCTACAGGAACTTAGTTTCCTCGCGGAATTTTATATGTAAATATTTATTTTATTTTAATTTCTTTACTGATTTATTAATGTCTCAACTTTCAGTCTTTTTTACTATTTTTTCTTCAAAAAATAGTTGGCGCCCTCTCTCTTTTCTGTCCGGTAGAATATATATTCGCTCTCTCTTTTTCTGTTCGGTAAACTAAATATTCTGTTCTATGTTGTCAAACATCTAATTTCATTACAGGCATACGTCCTATACAATCTGCTATACTTCATTATAGTCACTCCCCATCTGTCAATTAGCATTTCTAACGTAGTGGGATAAATTTTTTTGTCTGTAATTGAAATTTATAAAAGAAGATAATATAGAATAAGGTTAATTTGTATTGTTTGTAGAAATCTCTTGGTTTTATTGAATAATTTCTGAAATATTCTATGGAATGTTTTATGGAATAGTTTGAATACTTTATAAAATAATGTAGAACTGAATAACTGCATCTGTCTTTAAGAGAGCTCCTACCGACATAATCTAGGGAAATAAGACCTACCCACATAATCTGGAGTTACCATTATATAAAACTGCTGCTTACATGATAATTACAAAAAATATTAATAAAAAAATGTCCCATTCTAATAAATGTTTCTCTGAAAAATTTTGATAGTTTCTTAACAAAAACAATTGAATTTGTAAATAAAAAAAAAATAATAAAATTTTATTTTTAAAAACTTGTCAAAAATAAAAATTTTTAAGTTAGTATTTATGACATTTAGGCAAGAAACTGTCAAAATTTTTCAGAGAAACATTTATTAGGATAGGACATTTTTTTATTAATATTTTTTATAATTCTTATGTAATCAGCATATATGGTTTTATATAACAAACCAATTTTATTTGGTGAGTTAACAAAAAAATTTTTTATTTCTAGTTCAACTTTGTAAGATATTTTGTATTTTTTAGAAGCTCTTGATAATAACTGTAATCACAATTGAAAGCTCGGGTTAAAAAATTGTCAACAAATAGCCCCTTTTATTGATTCCAACCCATCCAAAACAGTTTTATATTTTTTCCAAACGAGTCACAAGTACTTCTTTTTTCTTACTCTTATATATATATATATATATATATATATATATATATATTATATATAATATATATATATATATATATATATATATATATATATATATATATATATATATATATATATATATATATATTGGTGGTGTAAGCCTTAAATAAAGTAATAAAAGTAAACTACCTTTTGATGGCACTGTCTAGCTGTGGATATTTGAAAGAGATGCCAGAGATCACAGGACCGACCACAGGACAAATATTTCAATTTTAAATGAGCCAAAAGTCAGCAAACGGATACCCAGCAGTCCATCTCCAACAATTAAAATACCTGTTACGTAGAAATGTTATAAGAAGAGCAGACACAGAAAACATTGAAACACTTATTATAAAAGAAAATGTAGAAACCCGAAAATCACGAGGAAGATGGCCAACAAAATAAATCGATCAAATTAAAGGAATATGCAAAAGAACACCTATGCATGAGTTAAACAAAATAATCAGAGACAAAGATCTTTGGAGGCGAAAAATAAACGACATCACGATGACCGCTACACTTCCTACGGGGGGTCAGGCTAGAAGAGACAAAGGGAGTCAGAGACTAAGTATAAAAAGCAAATAGATTATCGGGATGTCCTAACAACACTACATAGCAAAACCAACACATTAATACTAAGAAGAAATCAATAATTTATAAAGCAAGGTTAAGATCAATAAAAACCCGTGCATCAAAAATACGACTACATAATATATCTTCAATACAACTATCGCAAATGGCAAAAATCAAAATACTGAGAATTGTAGGTCTGACAGACCTAAAGAGAAAAACAAGTCTGAGTAAGCAGATATCACAGACCTAAAGAAAAGTGAAGACAATGTCATATACAGAACATAAGTAAGTGAATACTAAACAGAAAAAAACAACCTGATAAGCGCATAATATGTAAAATAATTTGATATGGATAAGCAAGTCTCCATAGACAACATTTCATAAATTTATTAGTCTGACAAACAACAACCAGAATTAACTGTAGCGAAAAAGGAGAAGGAAAACATAAATGTCAAGTTAGTAGCAGTTTAGTAGTACAAAGTAATTTACATTTTACCTACTAGATGACAATCTATTTAAGTACATAGCCAATTAAATATATTTTTGTAAGAGCCAGAAAAATTAAAAAAATCTTATAGATACATCTAACAAGTTACGATAGCAAGACTGAACACCAACAAATACGTTTGTATAAGTTAGGTTATAACCACAGATTATATCCTAATTATTTAAAATATCTTATTAGTTTTATTATACAAGTAATAAAAAAAAATCTTTTACTTTGAATGTACCAATAAAAGCTTTGTATATGAGGACGTTTTTATGTCGTAGATCTCACAGATGGTTAAAGGCTAGTTATGGACCTCGGGGGTAATATGAGATGTCGACTTTTATATTGCAATAAAACTCTGAGAAATGTCCTCTCGTTTTCCAACGTAAGGGTTGGGGGTTCTGGAAACAGAACTCGGCTTTGCCAGTAAGTCCTACTCTCACGTCCTCGAAGACATATATGTCGCGTAACCACCATGTATATGGCGTACAATGGATAAAACTGGAATATGTCCGCTAAGAGAAGAAACCCCAACAAAAAAGTTGGGGTCCCTAGTCCTCCAAGCTTGGGGGTTGGAGCGATGGGCCAGTCCCTCATCATCTGGAAAAAACTCTTTTGACTAAAACTGCTATTGCCGAGCCTCGAAATATGGATGGAAACTTACAACAACGACACCTGGCAAAGAAAAGGACATTGAAAATTGCTACTTTTTTTGTGGCATAGACTTTCGTCATTCAGCCAGTTTTGAAAGTTTATAGGATATCCCTAAAACGAAATAGACGAATAATTAATAGAAAAACACGTCGAAGGAAAATAAAAAAATTGGTACTTGGAACATTCAAGGCATGACTAACAAAACAGCGAAAATTTTAACTAAAATGATGAAGCAAAAAATGGGCATCATAGTGCTCTCTTAAATCAAAAAGAAAGGCTAAGGAAATGACCAGATTAAAGACTACATTCATATATGGTCAGGAGTAGAGAAACACGTACACGCTAAATCAGGGGTCTCAATTATTATAAAAAAATGGTTAAAAAAATATATGACTATATATATATATATATATATATATATATATATATATATATATATATATATATATATATATATATATATATATATTATATATATATAATATATATAGACTATGCGTACATCTCTAAAAGAATTTTGACAATGACTGTCACATTGTAGGACAATGAAACAATAGTTGTTGGAGTTTATGCGCCAACAGACGATTCAAATCAACAAGCTAAAGATTCCTTTTATGAACAGTTATCAAACATTTGTGATCAAATAAAAAATCAACAAGAAATAATATTGTTAGGAGATCTAAATACCCGAGTAGGTTCTCAAATAGATGATGGCGTGTTGGGACAGCATGAAGAAGTTGTTAAGAATGGCTCTGGGGACAGCTTAATTGAGTTCTGTGAACTTTTTGTTTAAAAATAATGAATACCAAATTAAAACATAAAGATATTCATAAATACACTTGGGAACGACCTTCACTCCAACAGAAGTCAATCATAGACTATATAATAATAAAACAGAAATCAAAATTTAGGTGCCAAGACTCAGAGTAAATAGACGATCTAACTGTGGGACAGATCGCTGCTTTCTTTTAGGTCATCTTTTGTGCCCCTTTAAACAATACTTTAAACATAACACCGAAAGTGAGAGAAACAATACTACCCAGTATAAAATAGAGAGATATAAATTGCACATTTTATTTGAACCAAGTAATAAACATCTTTTTCAAACTAGATTAGAAAAGAAACCAAATAAGATGGAAAAAATATGGATTTAGAACAAGAATACAACCTCAAAACGATAATAAAAAAATGCTTGTGAAGTATTAGAAACAGATAACAACGACAAAAAATACCACGAACCACCATGGATGACCGAAAACGTAAAAAAAATGATACAAGAAAAAAACAAAATATATAAGAGATGGCTAACAAATAAAACATCTACCAATAGAGCAACATATCAAAGGAAAAACGGAGAAGTACGCAATCAAATAAAAAAAAGCAAAAAACAATTTCTGAACAAAAATGTCTCCAAGTAGAAAATTTAATTGGCGGTTCACAGACCACGGAAGCTTGGATAACTATCACTAATCTAAAGAAAAACACCCATAACTCCTTAAACAACTTAATTCCTATAGAAAAGGTCCGTACTGCGTTAATTAAAATGAAATCCCCAGTACCTGGCAATATAGCAGTAGAGTTACTTAAATCAGGAGGTCTACTCCTAATAAAACGAATAAATTTTCTAATGAATCAATCCTGCCAACAAATTAAAGTACCACCTGAATGGAAAACTGCTCACCAAGTGTCCATCTTTAAAAAGGGTAATCGAAAAGATCCTAACTACTACAGAGTATTAAGTGTCCTACCTTCGTTCGGGATATTGTTTGGAAAGATAATAAATGGAAAAATACAAGATGATGTACCGAATCTAATTAGCGAAGACCAAAGTGGATTTACGCCTGGTAGATTTTGCACTGATAACTTGTTTATACTCCAACCATTAATAGAAAAAAGAATAGCGGTTGGCACCGAAGTACATCTAGCCTTCATCGACCAAGAAAAGGTGTATGATACAGTTCTAAGACTTGAACTGCTTTACATGAACTTTGGCATAAGTCAATACCTTTTAGAAATAATCAAAGAAGTATACAGGGATAACACTACTTACATAAAAATCGGAAATAGACTATCAGAGCCAATAAAAGTAACTAAAGGAATAAGACAAGGATGCAGTATGTCACCCTCACTGTTTAATTTATATATTAAGGCAGCCCTCCAAAATTAGAAAAAGCACTGCCAGGGAATGGGAATTCCCATAGGAAATGACGTACTGTTCTCTCTGAATTTTGCGAATAACTAAGTCGTCCTTGCTCAAGATTAGTACGATCTAGAATTTTTGATAAAGCATCTATACAGAGAATATGTAAAATGGGGGTTACAAGTCAGCATGAAAAAAACATAATATTTAGTTACCAATTCAGATGCAAGGTTTAAAGTGTTGGTAGACGAGGAAGTGAAAATCAAATAAGTGGAAAAATTTAAATGTTTATGTGCACTCATTAATAAGAGCGGCTTGGGAGAAACCGAAATTAAACACCGAATTAATCAGGGACGTAAAATTGTAGGATGTCTAAACTCATTAGAGTGAGATCGCAAAATTTTTCAATCCAGAGCAACAGACACGAATGCTACAGAAACGGTCACTGACAGAGTAGAAAGAAGACGTCTAAATTGGTTTGGACACCTATTCTATTGAGAATGCCTGAATGTCTTCTTTTGTTGTCGGGATATAAGGTTAGAACTACGCCTGAGAATGCTTCGATGTTACGTGTTCTCTACTCTTCTTTATGGTTTGGAAGCGTGGACGCTAAAACAAGTCCATCTGAATAAGTTGACCGCCTTTGAATTTTGGTGCTACAGAAGAATCCTACGAATATCATTGATTCAAAGAGTCAAACGTGGATGTAACTAGAAAGATAGGAAATGAGGCGGAAATAATATTAACTATTAAAAGACGAAAACTTGAGTACTTAGGACATGTGATGAGAGGGCAAAATACGCATTAGTACAACTTGTTATGCAGGGCAAAATCCGAGGAAAGCGAAATGTAGGAGGACAAAGAATACCCGGGCTTAAGAACTTAAGGCAATGGTTTGAATGCAGTAGTGCCGAATTTTTAGAGCGGCAGTCAACAGAGTCCGCATAGCCATGATGATTTACCTTCTACCTTCAATAGAAGATGAAACTTAAAGAAGAAGAAGACTAACGTTGGCCCCAAAAACTTCACAGATGGAACTGTGAAGAACACTTCGGCGTTCATGGAATGAAGAGATTAGAAGGGCGATGGAATCGAGAGGTTTGAAGGAGCTTGCGTTGGACCGGGAGGATTGGCGGAGGAAAATGCTGTCTCCAAAATGTATTGTATTTACAAGTTGGATTATGTAATATATATATATATATATATATATATATATAAATATATATATATACATATACATATGTATATATATATATATATATATATATATATATATATATACAATATATATATATATATATATATATAATATATATATATATTATATATATATATATATATATATATATATTATTATGTTATGTCAATATATACAGTGTGAATACTAAAAACAGTCCTACCCGATATGTAGCAATATATTTTTTTAACTCTCCAGTACACGTGCTCTATTTTCTTACGTGATTACACGCGTGGATTACATTAGTAACCCATACCTACTGGAGCTCTGGAAAAGTAATATTATTTGAAAATGATGTTATTTTAAGTAAAATGTACATTTAATTATTGTACATAATGTAATGTAAAAAAAATTTAAAAAAACGATGACAATTAATAAAAACAATTTAAAAAACAAATACTATAACTCAGAGTTACCTATAAACAAACGTTACAAACCAAATTAGGTTGTATAATATCCTAAATATAACACCTTAATCTAATTCAGACTACATGTTCTGTTTTATCTCAGAACAATGTACACATATTTGCTTTAAATGTCCTAGACAATTCCACTGATCACAGCTGCTGCACCATTTTCTTTTGCTCTTATTCCTTGCTCGTCCACAAATATGACAACGTCCAAAGACTAAAGATCGAGTTGAGATTTCTTTAGAAGTTCCTTATTTATTTTTAAAAGAAATTTATTTTTTTTTTATTTCTGTTGATAAGTGTTGTCTAGTTGCCTTAACATAATTGGTTTTATTAACTCAAACACAATGTCCTGAAGAAAAGTGATTCTTGGTAGTGATGCAGTGACATTATTAGCCTTATGCAGGAAAAATGCATTAATTTCTAATATATTTACTAAATTAATGAATACGGTGAGTGGCCAATGCTGAGAGTTTCGGGAAACATCATATTATGCACACAACTGGTCAACCAGATCCACACCGAATTTTGTTTTGTTGTAATCCGTTATTATTTCGAGTTTGTTCTTATTTTTTGTTCTAAAATCAATACTGTTACTATGGTGCATAATTGAAATAGCTAATGCGACCTTATTTTTTTTGTAACGTACGTTACCAAGGTTCATTTTTCTTCGAGAAATCCGAATAATGAAAAATTTATGTCTCTGTTTTTAGACGTTATAAATTCTTGTGGTAGCTTCCTCTTATTTTCACAAATTGTACCCATAATAATAACTTTTGAAGCAAGTTCATGACCAACGGTATACTGGTAAACCAGTTATCCATGGTTACATTTGTGCCAGTTCCCTTTATGGGTTTAACCATTCTTTTAACAACCTCTGCGCTACTTCAGTTTTAAAAGGAGCAGATTATTGTGTTCCACAGTAAACCTCCATATTGTATGTAAGAAGTCCAAAAATGTCTTGCATAGAAGCAAGTTTATCCAGCTTTCTTCTTTAATGTCTAGAATTAAAGTCGTCAAACCTCAAGCGTCTAAGTAGAAATCGGAAACGATTTAAAGTCATTGTAAAGTATGCTTCAACACCAGTACCTTTCATATTATTCCACATTGTCAAAACATTTGGTCTTCTAGATTTGAAACATCTGCTAAAAAGAGTATACCTATAAGTCCCCAAATCTCTTCGACGTCGGTTACTTTAGCATCTATGTAGAGTTGGAAATTTGCTCTTACCCGCTCAATATAGGTGTTGGTACACCGCGTAATTTTTTTGACAATATTATCATCTAGCATATGTTTGAAGCATTCAAACTGTGATTTTGCGTTTCTTGCTTCTCTAGTTTGTCCTGGCAACTTCAAAACAATATTTGTTGCACGAGTTCTTAAAGTAGGCGCAGGACACGTCTTACTCCACTTAGTTTTATTGTCTTTGTCAAGAGAGTATTTTAAAAAATTTTTTCTTCATCTTCTTCCCTTTTAACCACTACATCACAGTCCTGTTCCGATTCTTGTTCAGACATGGTACATTCTTATTCTCGAACATCATCAGATACATGTTTTTCAACATTACAGTCATTTGAGCAGCTGTCATTGTCACTATCATCTATATTCGGCCCCTGTTCTTTCTTTATTTCCTTATTCCATTCCATCAATTTTTTTTTAAATGAACGTCGCTGAATGTTACTTTTTTGGTCTTGACATTGCTGATAACTAAAACAAAGATAAAAGTAAATATTTGTTACTCTTCTTCACGCAAAAAATACCTTAACCGCCGAATACAAACTATAATTTTTAGTTAAGGGTGACGTAAGTACACGCCTGGTAAACCGCGGGTATACTGGAGGGTTTTTTTTACTGGCACTGACATTAGTCATTCAGCCAGTTGCAATAGATTCTCCAATCACACAAATGCACAACTCTATGCCTAATAGAAAACTAACGGATAATTAATAGAAGAATATACGACAAGGAAACTTACAGGATCACTTGCTTCTCGTCTAAGGGCCCATCAAGACATTATTAGTAGACAAACAAAACTGAACCACGAATAAGATTTTATAACATTTAGGGTAAACAAAGGATACAAATCTAAATTTCCACACGATCATGAAAAATTTCATGCTTGCGTACAAATTCTATAGAACCGTGCATGTGTCTGACAAAAAATCTATAATATTCTATAAATCCGTAAAATAGTTTTGAAACACAATTCAGATTTCTGCTTTAATCTGTGCTTTCTCAAAATTGCAAAGCAAAACAGACGTTGTATGCAGGTGTTAAAAGAGAGATGGGGAATCTAAAAGTTGCATTCCACGACATGTCTTTTCCACTAAGCAGAAATTTTTAGCGAATTGGTTTCTTGTACTCGTACAAAGTAGATCCGAATAAAATGAAAAAGACAGCAAATATTTGATTTTACGCAAACAGCGCCAATGTATCTGTTGATACGTATTTCGACCTAATAGGTCTCATCAGAACAGTTATTCATAGGTGTTCTCAATGTGAAAGATCAATATTTTCTGTCTTTTAAGAAGCAACACTAAAATGGCTTCGATATGGACGCAATAGCGACATCTGATAATAAATCCGTAAAATAGTTTCTAAACACAATTCAGATTTCTGCTTTAATCTGTGCTTTCTTAAAATTGCAAAGCAAAACAGACGTTGATGAAGGTGTTAAAAGAGACATGGGGAATCTAAAATTTGCATTCCACGACATGTCTTTTCAACTAAGCAGAAATCCTTAGCAAATTGGTTTCTTGTACTCGTACAGAGTAGATCCGAATAAAATGAAAAAGACAGCAAATATTTGATTTTACGCAAACAGCGCCAATGTATCTGTTGATACGTATTTTGACCTAATAGGTCTCATCAGAACAGTTATTCATAGGTGTTCTCAACGTGAAAGATCAATATTTTCTGTCTTTTAAGAAGCAACACTAAAATGGCTTCAATATGGACGCAAAGGCGACATCTGATAATAAATCCGTAAAATAGTTTCGATACACAATTCAGATTTCTGCTTTAATCTGTGCTTTCTTAAAATTGCAAAGCAAAACAGACGTTGATGAAGGTGTTAAAAGAGACATGGTGAATCTAAAATTTGCATTCCACGACATGTCTTTTCAACTAAGCAGAAATCCTTAGCAAATTGGTTTTTTGTACTCGTACAGAGTAGATCCGAATAAAATGAAAAAGACAGCAAATATTTGATTTCACGCAAACAGCGCCTATGTATCTGTTGATACGTATTTCGTTGTATATTTCGTGATATACGTATGTATATTTCTTTAGTTAAATTAAAACACCATTTGATCCATTGGCTTTTTGTTTCAGCTGCTTTTTAGTATGACCAGTAATTTTTTGACATTTTGGATAATTATCAAGGCTTGGTGAACGTTTATAAACTGCTAATGCTACTTTTCTGTTATTAATTATTAGATCACATTCTGGGTCCCACCATGGCCGAGGGGATCGATTTTTGGATTTAAAAATTTTATATTGAGGAATAGATTTAATAGCATGATTAATGTATCTGTTAGAAAGTTATAATTTTAGAAAACATGTTTTTAATTAAGGATGTGTACAGGGACCGACTGCCCTTTTTGATATTCCATTTGCTTTTTGGATAAATTTTTTCCTGCGATGTGTTGGTTATTGAAAAATTCATGGTTATTGCAAAATGATTGGAGCCTAAGGTGTCAGATAATACTGACCAGGTGATTTTGACCAACTGCATCATTTTGTAATGAGCCCCATAGTGAGTTATGAATATTCATATCTCCCCCAATTATAAAAGGTGATTTGACTTGTGAGAAGATATTTATCCAATCATTTTTGGAAGTACGAATTTGAGGTGGTCTATATATAGATGGAAAACTTAATTCTGTTGTATTAATTTTAACGGTAGCATCGCAGACTAAAATTTCATCGTTAAAATTGTTTCTAATATTTAATTGACAAAATGGTATGGTTGTTTTAATTAAGATTGCAACACCTGCGTACCCGTCATACCTATGTTGGCGAATTACATTGTAACCTTTAAGGTGGTATGTCACAATGTTAAAATTTGTATACTTTTTAGGTACAGTTATCGTCACTATTTCAAAACCAATCTTCAACTTATGACTATGTACGTAAACTGTAACGTTCCTATTTTAATGATATCTAGTTAAAATTTCCAAAGAAAGCAGTAATTTTTTTATAACTGTACCTAAATGAATCCATGTCATAACTTACGTGGTAGCGTGTCTAAAAATTGGTATTGTGTAATAATTTTTGAACTTAGGTACAAAATAACTACTTTAAATGATTAACTATCCAAAAACCTTTATTTTAAGCGAATGTTCGTTATCCATACTGCCGTAATTTTTTAATTAACTGTACCTAAAGATAAAATTACAATTAAAAACTGCAAACTAGGGATTTTGTTGATGTCACCGTTATAAGTTGGCATTTTGCTAGTGAGAAATTAGTTCCGCTATTACTTAATAGATGTGAAAATAAGTTCACGTGTCATTTAGTAGAGGGCAGCAGTGATGTACAAATGCGCGTTTGCCGCACTTGAGAAAAATCTGCAAAACATTGAAACCTAGTTTTGTGGTTATGCCAATTGTCTATTTGTTGTGCAGTAACCATGGTAATACGAATCACGTGGTTGGGTTTGGCGAAGCGGCTCAAACCAGTTAATATTTTGGCTTCGTTTGACTGTCAATTATCAATCATGATTGCATAACGTCACGGTGTTTTAAAAATACAAGTATACCAGTAATTCCAGTTTCATTCACGTTTTGGCAAATTTAATTTTTATAGACAAAACAATATAATGTAATCATTGATTAAATTTTGTCGATTAATTATTTCCTTAAATGAAAAAGATTATTGAAATTTACTTGAGTCATAATTAGAAATCAGATGAAAATCTGAAATTTTCTAAGTAAAAACCTTCTTCGATATGAAAAAAAGTAAACGTATTTTAGATTTTCAAACAATTGCAAATTTCTTTTATCAGTTTGGAATAAATATTTTTGGGTAGATAAAGAATTCCGAATTGTCGTAAATATTTCCAAATGAATGAACGTTTTGTGTATATGTATTAGCAAAAAAAATGTCAAGTAATTAATGTGTTTACTAAAAATCCCTAATCAGCACATCCGCTAAGTGCTGGTGTAAGATAATTAAATTTTACGACCTTTCCGTCTGAGAATGGAATGATGAGTATCATATTAATAATATGTATTAGAATTGCATTGCATACATATATTTTTACAACCAGAGCAAGCTGTATTATAAATCCACACTTGTGTAATTTAATACAAAAGTAAATTTTTTTGTACTTAAAATTTAATTTTGTATTATTTCGCGAAAGACAACTGCGGGATATGACAGGACTTATATACGGGAAGTTAGTTGTTTTCGCCTATTTTAGTGCAAACTTTTTTCCGGCGGATAGTTTTGTTCTTGCCGTGAGGGTCGGCGAAAGTTACCGTCGGAAAATGAAATCAGATAGAAAACGCAGAGCGGTACTTCGGATAGTGCATTTACGAAAATTGCTAATGTTTTGGACAGTTTGTTAGCTTTACTTGTAAGTCTTACAAGTAAACTACTATGAGCTTTGTGAAGTGAAAAGTGCGATACTTAAAAGTATATTCGAAGAAGCTTCCGACGAATAGTGAGATAGAGGCAACTGATAAATACAGTGCAAGGTACTTTGAGTCATCAAGTGTAAAAGGTAAGCGCAAATTTAAATTACCTCCAATCGAGTTAAAAAAATTATTTAGAGTTTGTAGCCTAGGTTCTTTCACTTGAGACCTTAGACAAAACTTGCTGACAAATTTGCAGTGATATTGTATCCTCTTATTGAGTCACGTTTGCCAGAACATATGATTCGACTATTACATCTTGTTTCCGTGTCCATGGAAAATATCAGAGAAACATCAGAAGTTATAACTTTAGAAACAAGATTGAGCGAGCTAATGAGCTTTTTACAGAGGGAATTTCAAAACAAAGAAGCAATTGGTTTAGTGACGGAAAGTTTTGGTTTACCGACTAAAAATAAATATAAATTCAATAGCCTTGTTGCCAAGAAAAATGTAAAATTATCTATGCAGGGAACTGATCGACCGCTGCTGGGTTAATGGATTATGAGGTTTACGGAAAGTAACTGCAGGACGTTCCACACGTAACAATAAATACATTTTTTAGTGTTCTACATCTATTTTCAATACTTGGAAATGTTAAAACAAAACAGCATATCAGAAATTTAATTTTTTTTTTACTAAAGACACAGAAGTGTACTTACATTAAAATCTGGTCAGTAAGACCAATTATCAATTTGTTTTTAACTATTTGTTAAATTGTCTTGAAAAAGACAATGCCGGTAGGTTTATTTACTATCGTAGAAATAAAACACACTTTTTCTAAGAAGAAAAAAACTCAGCTTCAGAGTCTTAGAAAATTGCAGAGTCCTTCAAGTGAGGAGCTCTAGGGCTACCCGCTAAGGGTAAAACTGTACTGACTAGAGATCCGAAAATGTCCCATATTTAAAGACAAATTAACTTTTATATGAAACCTTTTCGTTTCTTAACCAATAAAATTTAATTATAAATTCCAAAAGGAAGGGCGATGCACATCGAGGTGCGTGATTGGTGGCACCTGATGACATCCCCCCTGCTTTGGAGACTCTGAGGCTGATAAAAAAAGCTGATTTCATTAAAAAACTTCAAAACAATTTTTACAATTCAAAATATAGAACGAAAAAAAAAATGCATAAAGATAAATTAAAAATGGATATGTCCATATTGTCAAATTTACCACACACTACACTCGCGTAGCACTTGCACTGCACAAAACACTCACAGGCGGTGGTCGGTGTTGTGACAGACTTTTCTTTTCTCTAATGATCTTTCAATTGTAGCAGTTATTCTATGCACCTGGTCAATTGTCGAATGCGTTTTTCTAAGTCCAAATTGATGATCTGGAATTATTTTCGTTTCTTCAATTATTGGTAGGATTCTTCGCAGGAGGAGTTTTTCAAATAGAAATTTAATGATTTTTATTAAGACATTTTTGTTTTTGTCGACCATTTTAGGTAAAAAACAGTTATAAAAAAACTATTGAGCTTTTCTATCATTCGAGCCCAAAGTTCTTCATCTCGCTCAATTTTTTCAACAAACAGAGGCTCTGTATCATTAACGTATACTACAAAGTAGCAATACTGTTTTCGGGGCAATATTAAGCTGGCCTTGAATCTAAAAAAATAAATATTATATTTTTAAAAATATGCAAAAAATTTTAAGTATGTACCTGATACATGTAATAATGGTTCTTTTTTAACTGTAATCTTCCATTTATATTCTCCAATGGCATGTTTTTTAGCGTCTCTACTGCTTCCAACAGGGACTTGCCATTTTTATGCACCTTCAGAAGGCATTTAACTTCTAACAAACTATTGTCATCTACAATTCCTGAAATAGTAACTAATGTAATTTGTTTCAAAATAGAAATTCAGGAAAACGTGTTATGTGTAATGAAATTAAATGTGTATATTACCATCTGGAGTAGCAGCAAGATGATTGTAAATATTATCAATAAATATTCCACACTTCTGTACTCTCTTCTCAGGATTCAATTCCATAAATCTTTGTCTTGCGACATCTTCCTTATCTTTCCCATAAAGGGTATATTCATTATCCCAAGAGGGTGCAATCATTGATTTTAATAAATTTCTACAGCTTGTATTAGGCCTTCTTTTGCAAATTGATCCAAAGTAAGAAGCCGTTAACCTATTTCTTTTAACATGCCTGTAGAACGCGTTATTCCACTGACCGACGGTTTGCCTTTCGATCACCGGGATCTCTTCTGGTTGCACCTAAAATAATGATTAGATTTATTTTCATTAAAAAAATAAAAATTTGAAATTTACTTGTATGGTTTTTAGGATCCTAGAATATTCCGATTGATATTCATCTTCGGTTAATGAAGGCTGTAAAGCGTGAGGACCATATTCAGTATTCGTTTTACTCTGTCTACTTCTTTTTTTTTCGGTAAGGTGAAACAAAATCCAGTTTTCGCTTAGATTTTAATTCCACAGCCCGTTGCTTTTCCTGTATATTTTTGTTTAAAATACTTTCCTGGTGACCTCTTTAATATACATCTCCACTCTTTTTCCTGCCATTCTATACCCTCGTTGTAACGCAGGCTGACATTGCTGAGCGACACCTGAAACTACCCCTTCCAGAGAGGTTTAGCCTCTTGCCCGCATTGAATTTACACAAAATGGACATGTACATTTCAGCACGATTATTTGTTTCTTTATCGATTAAGCGGTGACCTTTAGAAATAAGTCTCTGCAAAGAACCTGCAAATGTAGTTATATAAAAAAAGTGCAACTGATAAATATGTATAAAGACAAACTAATTGAAGTGCCTGTTTTAACGTACCATTTATATGAAAGTATAAGCCAGTATTTTTGACTGATTTCATCAAATCTGCATCTGATTGTTGCTGTTTTGTACAATACTGATCGTTACAAACAGCATGGTTGCCAAAGACGTGGTCTATACTTTTTTCCAAATTTGCTTTTAAATTTTCCACATCAGCATAAGCAGCCGTATTAATTATTTTGGTACAGAAATTCTGCAGTTCTTTAATTTTATTGTTAGTCAGAAGTGCTCTAGCTTCTTTATTGACTGTAGTATCCGCTTTAATTTTATATAAAGCTTTTCCATAATTTTTAATTGCATGGTTGCGGCATTCTATTTTTGTTACATATTGTCCATAGGCAACTTCTTCACGAATTTTAGCATATACACTAGAGTCTCCATCTGCTATAAACTGCAAATATTTAAGTCCATGAAGAATTTGGCTTTGTTTAAATCCTTCAACTATTATAGATGTCTCCATTGCTGTAGATGAGCCTTGCCAGTTTTTATAACAAATGTGAAGAGGTACAGGCTCGTTTTTAGATTCATAACGGGCACACAATGAACAATACTTATTTCTAACTCCCACATATAATAATTTTTTAGTAAATTTTCCAATAATAACTGCCTAAAATGTAAGAAATTTAGATTTGTAACATAATAGTCTATGAATATACATACAACGCCAGATGATGCATTATAGCTATGTCCATAAGATCTGTGACTCCAACCTCCGTCACAATACACAGTAGTCCATGGTATGCCATCAGAATCTAGTTGCCCTTCTGCTATAGCCAATTATCTTTCCTTTATACCAGCTTCTTCATGGACTTCCATAATCCTTCTATCCACTTATCCCCAAGTTCAATTTCAATATTATGGAACAATCGATAAGACATGGAAGGAATATCTAATGCACCTTTAAAAAAATCAATGAAATTAAATTTGTACTTTATTACTGTATTTTCACAAACCTAACAATCCTGTTAACTGTGCATATGTACCACCTGTTGATAATGTGCCCCAAACAGCTCCATAATTAATAGTTGACTGCTCACAAGGGTTTTCTGTTGACTTTTCAGTCTTATAGCCACACATGTTGCATAGTAGTACACTGTTGAAACTAAACCTTTATGTTTTTCATCAATTATCTGTAGATTTCCCATCGTACAAACTTTCGAATGAGCAAACTGTAAGTTTAAAGCCCACTGTAGTACATAATGTAAGTCAACAATTCGGTGTCCATTAAGATATGTTTGTTTTACTGGTTCTTTTTTAATTTCCAGGGGATGATTGTTAATGCTAAAATTAAAACATGTTTGTTGGTAATTAAAAAGACACCATGTATTTTACTTTCATATTCTTTACCTTTCATATTCTTCTGAAGAAATAAAGCTGAACTCATGTAAATCGGATGAGGTTGATTGCACTGCTTCTTTGCTAAAAAACAAAAACAGAAATATTGCTGTCTTATATCTTGTCAGTCCATGTAAACTTAATACAATTTTACGTTTCTGTTTACAGAATGGCACATAAATAACTTGAGCATTTTGGTTAAGGTTATTTACACTAAATTGATCTTAAATGAGTTCCTGAATTTGCATTCTTTTTATGCAGAGTATTTATAACAAAAGACAAAATTTACATGATACTGCCAATACTTTTTCACATGATGACCATTTTTAAAACAATGTATATAAAATATAAATATAGATACTTACTTCTCTTTGTCACTTGTAGAACCACAACCTACTATTGAAATTCCCTTCAATGCGCGACTACGCTTGGTACATCTTTTATTAAAGGACTTTAATCTGGGCATTTTGTTCACACCTGAAAAATATTGAATAGATAACCTTTGATATACCAAAAGCATAAAACAAAATCGCGTTATTTAACTAATACTTAAATATTAGCAACACGTTGACATAAAACAAAAATGTTGTGGGTGCCCTTGGCTAACATCGTCAAATGAACTTCATACACACGAGTTATAGCAAAAGGTACTTACCTATCTATTTTCTTTAATATTAGGAAACTAAACTAGTATACACTATTTAAAATAAAACAACACTCAAATTTAAACAAAATTTAAACAAAAAAACACTAA
Organism: Diabrotica balteata; assembly: GCA_918026665.1. Taxonomy (NCBI): domain Eukaryota; kingdom Metazoa; phylum Arthropoda; class Insecta; order Coleoptera; family Chrysomelidae; genus Diabrotica; species Diabrotica balteata. Next base: position 60,966,289 of record OU898282.1, read on the forward strand.
AACATTTAGTTTTATAAAACTAAAAAAACAACACTTAAAATCAAAACAGCGACCTGAAAGGTAAATAAATAACAACACAACAAAATTAAAAAAATATATGGAATGATCCAATCCGAAAATAAGAATTTCTGAAATTTCTACTAATAGCAGACTAATAGCTCATATCAATTTACATTGAACAAGACTGATAGCCCAATTTTATTGAGAGCGAACAGTACCGATCGTATATAAATATATTATAACTCCCAGTTGGTCAAGCTGGCAACTATGTCGCTGTTCATAAACGTAAATCTCGGGAAAATTAAAATATTAGAATATGATGCACGTGCTGCCATCTACTCAAAGAATTGTTAAACGTTAGTTTATTTGAATGCCACTCATTTTAACTGCGGCGTGAACATACCCCCTTAAATATATAATTCTGATTTGATTTGAACCAAGTTTCGCTTTACACAGCAAAACTTTAATTCTGTTTTTTCCAATGCCTTTAATTTCAATAATAGGAATATTCAACTTTTTATGCAAAATATGCGCGACAGTTAAGGGATGTAAACGACCTATATTTTCATTGTTTGTTTTTTCTATGTACACATAAACATTAAAATTGTACTTATCTGATTTTACATTGAAAAATTTTATTGCTACTGTTTTTGCGGTGTTTCAGGTTCTGGAAAAATTGTAGTACAGTCACTGGTTTTATTCGCATTTTTCGCAGTCGAATCATTAAAATTTTCGATTAAACTGGATTCACTAATAGGCATTTCACTATTCTCACTAACACATGAAAAGTTTAAATCACCTATGGGCGTCTCTGGGGAAATTGCTTCCCCCAATGGGGTGTCGGTTATAGACTTATTTATTACACTGAGTTAATGTCAAACTTCGAATCACCTGTACTAATTCAAAATCGAGTTAATTAGTAGAAAAAGACACTGGGCGCTTATTATTTTCGATCTATCGCTTCGGAAGTTCGAATAATACTGTACTGGAGGGTTAATAACACTGTTAAACATTACCAGTGTATCCATGTAAATATCATTTTGTTTTAATTTTGAAAGGTACACAATTTCAATTATTTAATACTCTGTTGAAGTTTATTTTTGAAAATACATTTTTGGAATGTTTGTTTAGAATGGTCACTTTAATTGTATTTAGTTATCACTTGTTCTTGTTCGTATAGTGTTATACGTAATACTGCATTACCCCTTTTTAGTCATGCTATGAGATGGGATTTTTTTTAAATAATCGAACTTTAAATAAGCTCCTAAAAACTTATAGTTACAATTATATAACGCCGTTTTTTCTTATTGCCGTAGTTTAGGGTATCTAATTAAAATAATGGATAAATAACTATTGCGAGAGGTAGGTAGCCTTTACATTTAAAATGCTGCCTTCATTAGTATAATATCTGCCTTCGGTTAAATACGATTCCGCCAAATGAGTTTTTAATAACAACTCTCTTCAGGACAAGAAGAATACATAAAAAATAAGCTATACAGCAACAGTCGTTTTTGTGCAATGAAAGAAATTAGTTAGCCACTCAATATGCCAGAAAAAACGGTTTATAATTGTTAAGTAATTAATAATATCCAAAACAAACAAATTGAACGCCTATAACCAAGATGTAATTAATCTTTGTCTGTTTTTGTAATATCTAAATAAAAAATTGACCGCAAATATGACTCCTTAATACCACTTGGGTAAATAATGATCGGAATTCGATTTTTTTACCTAAGGGCTTTTAAAACATCATGGTTTTTTTTTTAACTATTATTATGATATATCAATCAATAGTGTACAGTTGCCGTTGGCTATGTGTATACGAGTGTTAAGTATTTGTATTGCATGCATTTGGGCTTCATTTTAACATAAAAAACAACATTGTTGTAAGCAAAAATACACCGAATAACACCGAAGCAAGTATTGATTAACTAACAGCGGGTGTAACTAATTACTAAATAAAAATGAAAAGAATCTATCGGTCACGATACAATATTCTTATTTCTTTGAAATGGAGTAAAGTCATGGAAATTAACTAAGTCATCACAGAAGACACTCGAATCATTTAAAATATGGTGCTATAGGACAAAGTTACCAACAACGTAGTTATACGCAGAATAGGTAAAGAGCGCGAATAAGTTATAATCATAAAACGTCGCGTACTAGGATGTTGAATAAATATATGACCTACTTCAAATTACGGTGCATGGAAAAAGAGGTCCTAAACGAAGAAGTTCCTGACCAAAAAAAAAATGATTTACCTTGACTACTACCAGTTTTTTGAGTTAGTAGTCAGTAAAGTCCAAATAGCTTTTTTATTGTCCAACATCCGTAAAGAAAAGGCACCATTGGAAAAATATTGTATTTTTGGAGATACTTTTATTATGCTTTTTTCTAATTAGTTGTGATAAGAACTATTCGTTATCCACCAGTCATCGTTTAAATGAATAATTTGCATTTTATTACGTAACCTATATATGTCTTTGGTTTTGTGCGTCCTAGTATATTAGGTACCATAGATAAGAAGGTGAGGTTAGGTTTACTATTTAGAACGATACACATCACATAAATTTGACTGACATATTATTATTGATATTTGTTGCGTGTTAGTTGCATGGCACTAAAATATAAACAATCAGCGGCATGTATGTATGCCATATGATTAACAAATTGCGCATTACACATTTATGAAACTAGCACGATACAACTGACATGTGTCAGGGGTATTTGCTACGTTAAGCCCATCTATCGGTATGACACTGAAAAATTGTATCCGCGCATGCAAAGAACACATTACTCATCAACTTTTTCTTGTTTGCACAATCAGATGGTGGTGTTCTCAACACGCAAGTTGTTATAAGAACGTACATATATGTATCATCATCATCAATCAGCCAATCGCGTCCACTGCTGGACATAGGCCTCCCTTAGTTCTTTCCAGTGTTCTCCACAATGGGCCGCTTATAGCCAGTTTCCCGCTACACATTTTATATCTGCTCTGCCCAGTTCCACTTAAGCTTCGTGGTTCTTTCAATGACGTCTTGAACTCCTGATCTTTGCCTGATTTGTTGGTTTGTTATGTGGTCTCGAAGGCTCACAGTCAGCATTGCACGTTCCATGACTCGTTGTGTAACTCGAGTTTATTAGCAGATTTTTGCGTGAGTGTTAAAGTCTCTGCTCCATACGTTTTTACAGCAAACCACATTGATTATAAACCTTTCGCTTGAGACACATGGGAATTAAACGTTTTAGAATATGGCTTAATTTGCCAAATGCTGCCCATGTTAGGCCTATTCGCCTCTGTATTTCATGTGTTTGATTGTATCTGCTTATTTTGATTTCGTGTCCAAGATATTTGTAAGTGTCTGTTTGTTGTATGGTATTATTGACAATAGTTATATTTCCACTCATTACGAGATTTGTTACAAGTTTAGTTTTCTGAAAGTTTATCTTTAATCCTGCTCTTTCAGACAGAATTTTAAGCGAATGGATCATAGAAACTGTATCATGTAAGTTATCTGCGTTTAATACTCATCTGGAAACCTTAGATGATTTATTCTTTCTCTATCTATATTGATACCCATATCTTGCCATCGAGTGCTCTTAAATATTGACTCTAGAGCTGCCGTAAACAATTTTGGTGAAATATTGTCTCCTTGTTTTTGTGTAGTCGTATACTTGATGTAGCGTTCTCGTAGATGTTTTTGATTAGTGTCGTGTATCTGTAATCTATTCGGCTTCGATTTAGGGCTTCGAGTATTTTTTCAAACTCTACAGAATAAAAATCCTTCTCGTAATCGATAAATGCAAGAACCAGTGGTATGTTGTACTCGATGCACTTTTCTATTAAGATCTATATGGTATGCAAATGATCATGTATGCCATATCCTGCCCTGAACCCTCCCTGTTCTTTGGGCTGATAGAAATAAAGTTTAGGTGCTAGCCTGTTTGTTAAGATTTTTATAAAGAGTTTGTGCATATCTGTCAAGAGGCTGATGGGTCTATAATTTTCTAATTTAGTAATATCGCCTTTTCTGTGTAACAAGACTATTACTGCATTGCTCCAGTGTTTTGGAATCGTACCCGCGTGTAAACATTTATTACAGTTCGCTTACTGATTTAAATAAAACTTCTCCTCCTGCTTTTATTGTCTCGCTAACGAGTCGATCATCACCAGGCGATCGATGGTTCTTCAGTTCCTTTAAAGCTGCTCTTACTTCTGACACAGTAATGGGTAAAAGTATTTCTGATCCCTGATTTATGAGAGTCTTTACTCGTGTCGGGAAATTGTCTTGTGGTCTTTGGCTGGTATAGAGGTCTTTATAAAACTCTCTGGGTATTTTCAGAATGTTTTGTTTATATGTTGTTGCCTTTCCGTTTTTATCTCTAAGTTTGTATATTTCTTTTTTTAGTTTGTGTGAGTTTTCTTTTCATTATCTTTAATCTTTTATTCTCTTCTACTGTTTGAGTAATTACATTAGTATTATATCTTACATCTTTTCTAATATCCGCTGAAATTATTTTATTTAGTTTTTTAGAATCTTCTTTGTTTCCCTTTTCGTTCTCGCTTAGGTTTCGTTGTATTTCCTTGAGAGCTTTTGTATCTTTGCTAGTATTTTCACTTTTGGTATCATTTTTCTTGCAAAATTTATGTCTGTTATTAATTTATTGTGATCGTCGATACTTAGAGGTTTGGGATTATTATTAATCTGGTAAAGTTTCGGCTATATTTTTTATGTACGCTTCTGGATGATTTGGTGAATTCCAAAATATGCGTTTGCAACTGTTTATCATCTTTTCTCTTTCTTTTTGTGGATTTATCGTTACTCTAGCTCTTACTGGTCTGTGGTCGCTTCCTACTGATAGTTTATTGAGTACAGTGACATCTTGAATAATTTGCTTCTTGTCTGTTATTATATAATCATATTCGCTCTTTTTTCTTCCGTGTGGACTAGCCCACGTTTATTTTCTATTCTATTTCTTCTTAAAAAAGGTGTTCATTGCAAACAGTTTGTGTTGCAGTAAAAAGTTGGTAAGCACTTCGCCTTTTTCGTTTCTTACTTCGATTCCAGAACCTCCGATTGCCACTTCTTGTTCGTCTTTTTTTCTTCCGAGTTTCCCGTTAAAATCACCCATTATCAGATAGTAATGAGCCGGTTCCTGCTTTTTTGCTCTTTCGATTACCTTATAGAAGGCTTTGACAATTTCATCTTCGTAATCGGTGGTGGGGGCGTATACCTGGATTATTTTCAGATTGTATCTCTTATTTAGTCTTAGTATATAGTCTTAGTATATAGTCTCTGTATATTTTTCGCAAATATAATAAAGAAACGCAAGCTGGAATACTTCGGTCATATTATGAGACACCCTGAAAAATATGATCTTTTACATCTGATCATTCAGGGAAAGATCCAAGGTAATCGTGGTCCTGGTAGAAGAAGAACATCATTGCTGAAAAATCTAAGGCAATGGTATGGAAAATCAACTACATCGTTATTTAGAGCTGCTGTCAAAAAAAGTCACGATAGCGAATATGGTAGCCAACATGATATCCAACGATCGATAACGGTCATGGAACTAGAAGAAGAAGTATAATTTTCTGTAATTTTTTGTGTACTAATAAACCTCTTCCTCCAGTTGTCGATTCCGTTTCCCCTTTATAGTGAAATATGTTTCCTGATTTTAGTTTGACCTGATCTTCACCTCTTCTTTTGACTTCGCTAATTCCTATAATATCCCATTTCACATGTTTCAATTCTTCCTTTAGTTCTGTCATTTTAACATCCTTAGGTAAGATTCTTACATTATACGTAATTATGTGCAACGTTCGTAGTTCTTGGTAGCCTACTACATCCCGGGGATTCTTCGCACCCCCTACCCGCTGTCCGTGAGTCCTACCGCTACCTTGGTCGGGAACTAGCGAGCTGCCGGGGCCTGAGGGCTGTTTTCTTGAATGCCTGTTCATGCTGAGGGGGGTTTTGGCATTTAAACACCACGCTTGCCAGCCGGGTTGGTGAGTTGGTTTGGGAAATTGGTAGGATAGTAGGTATTGGGTAGGAATGGGGTTAGGACGTATATGTATATATATATATATATTATATAATGTGTCAATAAATTAACAGAAAGAAACCAAAAAAAAATACTCAACATATTATGTACATACAACATATTAAGTATAAAAAAAGGTGAATCCGTTTAATGCTATGTGATAAACAATATTTATATTTTTTTACGTTGCATAAATATACAAAGATGACGGTTTTCCGATGCGCGAAACCTGGAAGCTTTAAGTTAATTCTGCAAACATTCAACGATTGCCTTTTTGATTTATTTATTATCATTGCAAAAGTGAATCATATCAACTTACACACAATCACATTACTCACTAGTCCAATTATAGTTTTTGAACTGTTGCGCTATGTCTCAAAAAACACGCTAAATAACCTCAGCTCGGCAAATTAATATTAAACTCACTGAGAATTACAATGAAAAGGTAAAATAATAATTGTGGTAAAACTGTGTAGTTTTCGGAGTGAGAGAAGGCTTGTTGTGTAAGAGAGACAAGACACCAGCTTTATTATCATCCTTACTGTGTGCTATTTACTGGGCGAAAAGTGACACTGGTGGACGCCTATATTACCAAGGAAGTTGTATTTTTTATTGCCATATCATAAAAAAAATCAAAAAAATAAAAACAAAGTGAATCACCCTTATCACGGAGATATTTGAAAAAAATATTATGACCGATTCTCAGACCTACCAAATATACCTAAAAAATTTATTATATTGTTTGCTATCATTTAATAATATTATTATTCTTCAATCAAATACGTCACATTTGAGATTATGTTGACTGATTTATTTTTTTCAATTTTAATATTTTGTGTTTTAATTTAAAAACAACCCTAATTAAACTCTTTCTGACGTTAATTTCATGTTTTTATTTACAAATATAATAATAAGCAATTTTTAATAATTTTGACAGTTGCTTTGAGCTATTTGCTTGTAATTAAATATTTGATTACAATCAAGTTTTGATTATCGTTCCAACAACCAGCCCTAAGACTTGTATGTATTGTTTAATGGCCCATAAATTAAAATATAAAAATTAAGAAATGTGTTAAAAAATAAAGAAAAATAATGTTTTGGGTGGGATCATCTTTATAACGGAGTATGAAAACTAAATCGATAACACTAATATGGCTAATAAAAAATAGGGGTTGTTGATTACGGTGGAGAAATGGGAGTAAACATTAAGGGTTTCAAAAACATTAAAGTTGAATGTGTGTGTATGTGTGTGTGTGTGTGTGTGTGTGTGTGGTTGTAGCTCGTATAAAACGTGTACTAGAAAATGGTGTACTCCGCTTAAAGGAAAAGGCCTTTAATTACTGCCTCCTACTTGCTCTTGCGCACAGAAACACTAATTCTTGCAAAGTCATCCTCGCATAAGTCTACATTCGTAGGAAAAATAAAGACCAATAACAGATAAATAAAACCCGGCAAGGATCCCAACAACAAGATGGACTATCAACGTTAAGAGGATCTCTTCTAGTGGGATTGTAATCACGCAGACGAGATTAAACTGAACGATTCTTAAGGAGGTCATATTAGAGGAAAATACTTTACCTGCGTCAACATCTAGATTATTCCACGTCACAAGATTTTTTGAACTGTAACTTAATGATAGTTACAGAAAAATCTATACAAATACTAGACCTGCTATAAAATTGAGTATTACATAAATCTTTAATATTTTAAAATTTTTAGTAAAAACCGCAATGATCAAACGTCAAAATTTGTAATATGTAGCAACAACGGTTAATCTAATAGTTTTACGCAAATCTTTATAAAATTTTATAAAAACTGCCGAACTGAGGTGACGCTGCATTACCAGCTAAAATAAATTTTTTTAATAAATGAACACTCACGCATAAGTATCTAGAATAGTTATCTTTTTAAAACAAATTAGATTACCAGATTAATTCCATTATCTAAATATGGATAAATTTTTTAAAGTCTGTCACACCAATGGGTATTGTTTACTGAGTAGATATGTAAAACTATCAATTATCGTTCTGTTAATGAGATCAGAACTCAAAATAGAGAAAAGTATGGAATAACATTTTCTCTTGAACTATCCGTTTCTTCCGAAACGCTAACTCTTTTAACAGATGCATTTGTAACTTTAAACTTTAGTACTAGAATTTTGTATGTACCTTGTATACTGTTCTTTACGTTAATTAATTATATTTATATACGAACCCGTATAAATTAATATCTAATACTAACTAACCTCTAACGTATAACTGTACATGAAACGAGGAAGACGATATTTACAGGTTGCACATGTACCCAGCAAATAATATCACGACGTAACGACCACGTTATCTGTACGTTACACAAATTGTTATCTTCTCTGTGAAATATCTTTCGGCTCTAATAAGGCAACCAATCAATTCCCTGTCATTCTGTCTTCGGCCGTTTATGGAAGATGTTCGGTATTGGTTCACTATTGAAGCTATAGAGAATTTTAATTTTATTTTACCGTGACTTAAGTTTATTATGGGATTCATCACGTTTTTCAATAAATTGGAGTAACTTGATATTTGTTAATATTTCATTACATAAATAACACCATAACAAAAATACCCGATAGTAAACTAAGCAGTAAGTGCTTTATGTATATACACAAAGGATGACAGTCAGTTGGTTGATAACACCATCATTTTTACATCTTGATTTTTTTAAATCTGTGAATATGCTATGCTTGTAGTCCAGTCGACAGAGAGTTGACCCCTAAAAATTATATGAAAAAGCTGAATTTTCCAAAGAGTATTAATGTTGGGACCCCAAAAACAACCAAAAAATTTTACCACTTTTAGCCCCGGGCTTCCCCTAAAACCACCTCGCAGGGGGGTAAAAACGTAAAAAAATCGATTTACCATGAATCTGTTTACCGTAGAAAAAAATGTTTCGAATAAAAAATGTAGGTGAAATTATTTTACACAAAAACGTTTTTTAACATATTTTGTGTAGAATGAACCATTATTCTCAAAATTCAATAAAATTTGTATCATTGACAGTAAACATTGGATATGAATGAGTAAGGAATTCCAAAAAAATTATATGTTTAATAAAAGTAAAAATGGCGAAGACGCTATTAGCAGTAAAAATTTAAAACGACTCGTCAACCCCAATTGAAATTCATAGGGGTTTAAAACAGGGAGATGCACTGGCGTGTCAGCTTTTTAATGTCGCCGTACAAAAAGTTGTACGAGACGCTAATTTAGATAGTAGGGGAACAATATTTCATAGATCAGTCCAAATTCTAGCATATGCAGACGACGTGGACATTATAACAAAACTAGAGCAAGAACTGCGGAAATCCTAACCGAGCTAGTAGCAGCAGCAGAACGAATGGGGTTACATATAAATCAAAATAAAACCAAATTCATGGCGACTAACACAAACACAAGAGCTGAAAATGTTGACGCAAATTTAATCATCAATGACCAAAACTTCAAAGCAGTCAAAGAGTTCATATATCTAGGGACATCGGTTAACCCCAATAATAACACATCTGAGGAAATAAAAAGGCGAATAATAATTGCAAACAGGTGTTATCATGGTATATCAAAGTATCAAAGACAAACGTCTGTCTCAAGAAACTCGTATAAGGTTGTATAGAACACTGATAGTCCCCGTTCTTACATATGGATCAGAGGCATGAACGCTAACTGACAGAGAATGTAGCGTAGAAGTAATTTTAAACTGTTTGTCCTCGTTTTAGTGTAGTGTTTTGTACAATTTTATGTTATTTTTAATGTTTCCACATTCTACGCTTGCCGGATAGTTCACATTTTGACGAAATGCCCCTGAAGATGCTATTTTAAGCGAAAGTACTTGGGCTAGATTTAATTAACTTGTGCTCGATAATAGCCTTAATTTCAAAGTTCATTAATACGAGCATTCAACCTCATTTCATTTTTCATTTAAAACAGATGAATTCGCTCTATCGATTTTTGAAAGAAAGATGCTACGCAAGATATTCGGAGCGGTCTGAGAGAACGGAATATGCGTTTGGTGGTAAAGATATTACCACTATAATTAAGCGAAACCGCCTGCAGTGGACAGGATATGTAGCCCGGGCCCCTGAATCAAACATGATAAAAAAGATTCTACCAGCGAACTCGTGTGAATGAGAAGACGGGGTAGACCAAAGCTGAAGTGGATGGATGGATGGGGTAACACAAGATGCGGAGAATATCGGAGTCGGCAACTGGAAAATGCAAGCAAGGAAGAGAACAGAATGGCTTAGAAAGCTTGAGAAGGTCGAGGCCCTCTAAGGGCTGTAGCACCAAGATGATAATGATGATGAGAATAAACTCAGTTTTTATAAAGGTGTTAAATAAATTAACGTTAAATTAACCATTTTTGCCTTTTTTTTCGATTCTGATGAAATCAATAATCAATCACTTTCATTGACCAGTTGTGGTAAAATTTTTATATTTAGAAAGTAATAATAATAATAGGTTTTAACCTATGACTTAAAATTTCAATTTTGAGTTGTGCGAACAAATATGAACGATTTGAAATATCAATAAAAACGAAATATTTATTGGTTTACTTTACTAACGATCACCCGTCACGGGAACTGCATTTAAAAAAACAATTTTATGTGCAGTTTATTGCAGAAATTTAATTCTTTTGAAAAACGTACAAGCGTAATTGAAAAAAAAAAAAAAGTTTTAAATGTTTTAGATCGTTTGTTGTGTGAAAGTTTATATCCAGCGTTTTTAAAGCATATTTCAAATGCCTTACATTTGTTGCCAAAACTCAAACCTAATATTTCATGCTATATGTTATAGAGGTTAGGCTCAAGTAATCTAAACTTTATAGTGGCCAGTCAATAAAGGGAATAGATTGTATTGATATCATGAACATAATAAAAAATGGCAAATATCGCGTTACCTTAATTTATTTAAGAACTGTATAAAATATAAGTTTATTTTCGACAAAATGTAAAAACTGCATACGAAAGTTGAAACTTTTACGTTTAAAACGAATCTTGATTTTTGTCAATAGGTCGCTTGAAGCAAAAGATATCGAATTTTTACCGTCGAGCTGATACAAATTTTATTGAACATTGATTTCGCGTGCGAAACTGGCACGCAAAATCGAAGGTCACTTTAAGCGTAGTTTCTAAGAGAAACGGTTCATTTTACAGAAAAAATACTTATGTGTCTCAGCTACATTTTTTTTGAAACATTTCTTTCTACTGTGTACAGATTTTTGTTAAATCGATTTTTTAAATTTTTACCCCCCCCCCTATCATTGGAATTTTAGGGGGAAGCCCGGGGGTCAAAGTAAAAGTGGTGAAGTTTTTGCATCTTTTTGGGGTCCCAAAATTAATATTCTCGGCAAAATATAGCTTGTTCGTATAATTGTTAGAAGTTCAGTAACATTTTCGTGTCTGACGACTAGAGTATTGGCTACTTTTTATGTAGACATGACTCTGGCTGGTTTTCAATGTGCCTTCAGTAAGTTGTCGTTTCATCATTTCAGTGGTCTTTCTACTGATAGTCTTCCTATTGAGGAACCATCTCTCTTCGTCTTTAATACTCTATTTGTTGTCATTTGGCTTATATGATCATTTCATTATATTCTTCTTAGAAGATTTAACTATGAGGATCAACGATAAAAAGAGTATTAAGCACAAACCAAAAGAATTCATCAAATCTTTAGGTTAGGTAAGGTTAGGTTAGATAAAATTTAAACTGAACAACATCAAAATTGGTGATAAAATATTTTTCCCAGAAATGGAAAATATGATAGATAAACGGTCTGTACTAAATAATAAAAGTAAACTCAAACATATATCAGGATACAACATATGTAGAGAGTCTGGCATGATAACAACAGAAAGAGAAATACAGACAAGAAGAAGGATATTAGCAAAAGAAAAAAATATAAGCAAAATACAAAAATAGTATCTATGAAGATCAGTATTCCAAAATATATGCTAACAAGCTAACAAAAAGGAATTGAAATGGGTCAAAGATCATGGTAAACTGACCGAAAGACCACAAATTACCGAGGAGGACGCTCAAAAAACTAATACGGAATGCAGAGACAATACCTACAATTATGACGACCAAGATAACAGACCTGGCAATAGAAAAGGCTAAAAAAAATAACAAAATATGAAACACGGAAGTGAAAATGAAATTAAATAGCAGAAATAAAACAAAGTCCTTTAAAATCGCATCTTGAAATATCTTAACCATGCTAGCAATAGATAAGATACAAGAAATACCCTTAAAAGTAAAAAAATTTAAACCAGAAATTTAAACTCTACAGGAAATTCTATGAAAAAATCAAGGAAAAAAATTTGCTCTCTACTATTTAGGAGAAAACAACGTACTACTAGTAGCAAAATTTAAGATGAAAAATATAAAAACAAATATTAAAAACTAAAGAAAAACAAAAACATGGAACATAGATAAATTAAAAACAAAAAAAAACAGTATAGAGAAGAAATAGAATACAAACTAAGAAAATACAACAATAAACATATAGAAAAGGAATCGAAATAATAAAAACAGCAGAATAGAAACTGCAGTTTTTAATGTCACAAAAAAGTAAAATTAAATATATCGCTATAAATGAATGAATAGAAAATAGAAGGCAGGAACAACTAGAACAATACCGAACTTTCTGTTTGGCACTGTTCTATTCAGAAGTCATGAAACTCTATAGAAGAAAAAATGAATCATGGACAAATGCAACATTTTGAAATAAATAATAATGCCCACAAGAGACTGTTGGAATATATAAAACAACAATATCGTACAAAAAAATATCCTCAAAAATAAACAACAAGGATTAGGAAAAACATTTTTAGGATCTATTAAAAACCAGCCAAGAGACATATGCAGATAAAGAAATAAAAGATGATAGAGATGCAGAGAAACACGCACCTACCTCTCTTAAGTTCATAGATGTTGTGCAGTAACTTAAACTAAATAGAACTCCGGGTCCAGATGAAATGAACAACAAAAAAATCATACACGGAGGAAAGGAACTGTTAGAACAGATGTTAAAACTAAGGGACAAATTTTGAAAGGAGGAAAACATGCCTGCAGAATAGAAATAAAACGGACGCATCAAAGAAGAGGGATCCAGCTAAGTAAATTAACTATAGAGCTATTGTGTTACCAAACACAATGTATAAGACTCTGACCACAATCATAAGAAACCAACTGATATATAGAAAAAAATATAGGATAATATTAACAGGGATTTAGAAAAGGGAGATCAATAATAGATACAATACTCTTATAGAACTAACATATTGTTCATCGACTTCCAATAGGTCTAAGATAGCATATACAAACAAGAGGTATTAAAACGAATCAAAAGGATGCAAATATCAGCAAAGTTCTACAAATCCTGACTAGGATGACAATGAAGAACTTATTAGCAAGAATTAAAACAGCCGAAGGAGATACAAACGACATCAATATTGAGCGTGTCGTAAGACAAGGAGATAGTCTATTAATATCATACTAGAAGTAGTAATTAAAGACAAAGAGCTGCACAGAAGGACAACTATGTAAAGTTTAGCAGAAATCATAGGATCCGCGGACGATCTAGTATTGATAGCGCGTGACAAAAAAAAAACTAGAAGAAACAGTCCTAACGTTGACAAGAGAAGCAAAGAACAGAGGACTTTCACTCAATCGAAATTAAACAAAATACTTAAAAATACAAGAGACGATGTAAACAGATCAACAGAAATAATAACACTTTGTATACCTGGGTGTCTTAGAATATACGGTTCAATAAGGACAGACCAAGGGGAATATAGAAGACTAATAAACCATGAAATAAGAAATATAATCGAAGGAGAAGACATAGTAAAATTTATTAAAGAACGAAGACTGAGATGGTTTGGATACATACAAAGAAGAGAAGATGACGCTCTAAAGATGAAATAAAGATGAAAATTGAAAACTGGAGAGAAAACATTCAGGGCCAGAGAGAGAATAAACGATAGAAAATAAAGCAAAACACATACTAATCTTTAAAAAATTGCCTAAAGAATATATGCGGAATAGTCCACCGCGTTAAATAAATTAAAAGAGCTCGTCAAGGAATATTGAATGACCTATTACTCTACCAAGAGTCATAGGTTCTTAACTTTGCTGTTTCTTTTTTATTTCTCCATATTGTTTCATTCAGGCAGCCTGCGGCTTTACATCTTAAATTAATAATAAATTTTCTGGCGGATATTTAAATCAAGAACAATATAATATGTTTAAATAAGACGGTGATGCGGAGGCAAGTCCTTTTTGTTCTGCTGAAAAAGTACTTTAACCCTCTGACTGCTGCAAATTTTAAGTATCCGTTATTTATCATGTGCTCCTCCACCCAAAGTCCATGTAGAACGTCAGGCAATCACACGTCTATTAAATTATCTTTAATTGCAGCCGTTGAAATTTTTGGTGTGTTTTATGCCACGCATCCTATTATGTAAGTACTTTTTGTTAGTAACTATCTTTAAGTCGTTTAATGAGTGGGACTATTATTGTAATAATTGTAGTATAAATAGTAAATATATAAGTATATATTATTTACTATTTATATATATATATATATATATATATATATATATATATATATATATATATATATATATTATATATATATATATATATATATATATATATATATATATATATAAATATATAAGTATATAGGTCAGGGGTCCTGACTTAATAACTTAATCGGACTTCAGATCTACTGTCTGCCTTTATGCTGTCCATCTACCGACTAGGAATTTTTTAACGATACTGGTAAGAAATAAAAAGAGTCGCTCACTACATCTCATAAAATCAATCACTGATTCTCTTTTTCTTCTTTTTATGTAGACATGACTATATTTGTTTTTTTAATGTGCCTCTAGTAAATTGTCGTTCCATCGTTTTCGTGGACTTCCTACTGATCGTCTTTCTATTGGGGAACCGTCTCTTACCGTATTTACTACACTATTTGTTGTCATTCGGCTTATATGATCGTTCAATTCTACTATTCTATTTTTTACCCAGCTCTTGATGTTCTCCACCTTGTATCTACGTCGTATATATGTATTTCTAGCTCTGTCCCATTGTGTCTTGCCATCAATTTTTCTAAGTGATTTCATCTCTGCTATTTCTAATATTCTTTTTATCCTCCGTGTCAGGTCGTGTTTCTGCCGCGTGTGTCATTATTGGTCTGACGACTGTTTTGTAAATTCTGCCTTTTATTTCTTTCCTGATATTTTTATTTCTCCATATTGTTTTATTTAGGCAGCCTGTGCCTCTGTTTGTTCTATTGACTTTACCTTTCACTTCAGTTTCGAGCTTCCCGTAGCTAGCTAATATGATACCAAGATATTTAAACTCCATCACTTGTTCCATTATGTGACCTTCCAGCTCCACTTTACATCCTAGTAAATTTGCTTTTGTAATCATGCATTTTGTCCTTTTTGGGGAAATTAATACGTTAAATTTTCTTGCTGTTATATCAAATTGGTGCAGCATACGTTGTTATTAGTCTTTACTTTGCGAGAGTAGTGTTGCGTCGTCTGCATAGCAAAATATTTTAAGTTGTTTTTTTCCCATTTGGTATCCTTTTTTAGTTTTTACATTTTTATTATTTCATCTATAATCAGGTTGAACAATAGAGGACTCTATTGTTTATATTGGCAGCTTCAATAGGGCTGATTAGTTCTTCTTCTACTTTTACTTTTATTGTGATGTTTTGGTAGATATTTTCGATCGTTTTGATTATTTCTAGATGTATCTCTCCTGCGTACAATAAGTAAATAACGTTCCTTAATTTGGCCCCGTCAAATGCCTTCTTAAGGTCTACGAAACATAAATATGCCGGTTTGTTTTATGCTGATGATTTTTCTTGCGTTTGCCTCATTATAAATTTTGCGTCGGTGCATGATCTTCTCGACCTAAAACATTGTTGTTCTTCTGCTAGTAATATAATTTCATTCAGTTTATTTGATATCACTTTTGTTGTTAATTTAGTGCTGTGTTTAATAAATTAATTCCGATTTGTCTACCTTTTTAAAGAGAGGTATTCTATCCCCATTCTTAAGGAATTCTGTTGTGTTCTTTGGTTTGGTTAGATCTGGTTAATTCTGTTGTTCGGTTAGATCTGGTCCTCCGTACTTTAGGAGTTCGTTCGGTATTCTATTCTCTCCTGGTTATTTTCTATTATCAAATTTCCTTAATGTTTTCTGTACATCTTCCTCCTTAATAATTATTTCTTCGTCTGTCGTCACCTCTGGTGTTGGTGGTTCATTATCGTAACCTTTAGCAAATAGAGATTGAAAGTTCTTTGTCCTCTGATGATTCTCCATATTTCTTTTTGTGTTCCGTAGAAGTCGTATTGCATCTGTTTTGAGAAGCTCTGAGAGTGTTCCCATTTTATTTGTCTAACTAAAATATTGGCTTCATTTTTGATTCGTTTATAGTGGTTTTATACCTGTTGTGTTTGTTGTGTTCTGCATTGTAAAAAGACTTTCTTCTTTTTTTCACATTTTGTCTTTACTTTCTCTCTAAACCAGGGGTGTTTACGATTTTTGATATATATATATATATATATATATAATATATATATATATATATATATATATATATATATATATATATAGTGTTCGTTACTTTCCTCTCTCCAAGTGATTCTGTTGTTAATTGTGTTATTTTTAAGTTTTCCCCAGATTTCCTCAATGTTATCGATTTCTAATATTTCATTCCCAGTGATCTTCTGTGATATTCTTTTTCTGTATAAATATTCCGTGTATTTCGTATTTAGTCCTTCGACTTTAATTTTGGTTTGTGTTGGCGCCGCTCTTTTGGGTGTCGCTGCCTATATCTAATGAGTAGAGGCATCTTACGCCGATTATTTTCGATAGATATATATCTATCGAAAATAATCTGTTATAGCATAATCTATCATAGACCTTTGTTCACAGGTGTTATTAAATGTATATTTGTGTTGGCCTTTGTGGTAAAAAAATATGTTGTTCATTCTATTCTATATGATTCTAAAAGAATATTATCAGTGTTCGAGATCTGAAAGAGTTTTTAATCTGAAACCGATTCGCCTCTGAGCGCTAAAATTCTGGATGAATTAGCTTTATTGCTCGCCAGTGTATGTTAGTAATATCCTAATGAAACAAAATTATTAATTTTTTTTTTCATTTATATTATATTAAAAAAAAAATTATGTGAGTCGCTCGCAATGATCGATGCAAGATTACTAGCACTCCAATCATTTTTGTAATATTTGGGACGGGAATAGGTAGGTTTATTATACCGATAATTTTCTCCTTGTCCGCGATCGACTGATCTAGGGACCGCGATCGACGGGTTGGCCTCCCCTGGTATAGGTGGTATATAATATGAATTTAAATTGCAGCTAGTTTTTATTCATTTGTAGTAGACAACAATAGTATATTATGCAACAATCAAAAATGATAATTTGCGATGCGATATAAGGGATACGACATGAATCGCGTAGCGGCGAATCATCATTCACAACAAATTAAAATATGTTTTAATTTATTTATTTTGTATTACAAACAAATAAGGTGTTTATATATGAATAAATTAATTATTTTGTTGATATATCTATATTTTGAATATTACAGTTAATTTAATACATTTAACTGAATTTGAGGCGACAATTTTATTTTCCTGGTTGATTTTTCTTTATTTTTATTAAAAAGATTTATTCTTCAAATTTGTAAGTTTTTTTAAATAATATAACTGTCAAAATGTATGCATTTGACTTGACATGGCTCATTGCGTATAGGCCACCTTGGATACAGAACGTCATAGTCAACGCGATTCTTGGTTAAAAATAATATGTATCATAATAGAAGTGTGTATAATAATAAAGCCCGTTATAACGCAGTTATTGCAATTATAATTGATATGTTAAACAGAAAAAGACAGTTAAGATCTAATTGTTTATTCCGATTAGTCTAAACGAGTACAAGAAACCCATTCTCTAAGGATTTTTGCTTAGTTGAGGAGATATGACGTGGAATGTAAATTTTAGATTCCCCACGTTTTATATAAACATGGGGAATACGTTGGAATACGTTTTAATAAAAGATTAAAAAACACAATAATTAACCCTGCCAAAGCTTAACAATTGATGTGATACTTATTGCTTCGTTCGATGGGCTACTTGTGTACTCTAGCTGCTAGGTCCTCCAGTTGAATGTGGTAGTTTCTGGAGAGCTGCAGTCACATGTGGTTATATCTTCGGATTAAGTCCAATAAATGGTACTTAGTATTTTGAATGTGGAATAAATCCAATATATCCAAAAACAACTTCATTTGAGACACATCAAGAGAAGTTTAATTTCCTTGCCATGTTACAAAACTACAATTAAACAAATAGCATATGGCAAGAATAAAATAAAATATAATTGTTACTATTTAGTTAAATTCTGTTAAAGAGTCCTAATGCATATATCAACAAAAGTGCTTTCGAAAGAAAGTAAGGTTAAAAATATTGGAAATGCTGTCAAAATTATACAATAAATATCACAATGAAAGTACTTACCCAAGAGAATTTGCAGACCATAAAATGAGTCTAATAACAGTTTTTTCTTTCTTTTATAAATATCAAAATGAATCAAAAAATAATCCCACCACGTTACAAATGTTGATTTGACTGAAAGTTTGAGACTAAAATGAAGTTAGCACAGATGTCATAGGATATTGCTATTTCATGAAACTAGCTTGTCGGTCAAAATAAAACAGAAATAGAGAGGGCGAATGATTATTCTACGGGACAGAAAAAGAGAGTAAATAAAGACAGAGGAAGGAAAGAAAAACAGAGGGAGAAAGAGAGGGCGCCAACTACATTTTAAATAAAAAATAGTAAAAATTAAACTGAAGATAAACAAATTAATAAATTAATAAAGAAATTAAAATGAAGTAATTATTTAAATACAAAAAAAATAAAGATGTGTCGTTGAAACGTTACAAGCTAATAAATATTTTTATATCCTTTTTTATATTAATAAAACGTTTAGAAACACCAACAGTCTTTTATTTTAGCAAATTCCGCTCATACAAACTAAAAAATTTATATGCTTAATTACCCTTCTGCTCGACCTAACAAGTCTGTTGTGGCTCCTCACGAGAAAAAAGTTGTCCCTTTAGCCCAGCCTTTTTAATGAAAGTCTATTTTAACCTTAAATTTTTCATATATTAAATCTATTTGTATTTATAGTACTCTATGACATTTCGTATGTAACTATACGTTCATTAATAATGAAGACACTGTGTAGTGCCCTTTTGGTAAACGCCTTTTTTTTCTATTTTAGTATATTCGTGATATCCTTCCCCTTCATTTAATGTATCGCAAGATCGAATCGGATAAATAACAAAAAGATATGATATAATGCTCTCTTAATAATGCCGCAATGTTTGTTTTTCTGCCTCAACATATTGGCTACCCCCTCTTCTTTTCAATAATGTATCATACGTCATAATTAGACAAAATATTTTAACCCCACAACAAATCCTTTAAAAAATGAGCAGAATGAACCTTGGCATTTTTTTATGGGATTTTATATGAAAAATGAAGCAAAAACGGTATAGCAACGTTTTTGTAGATGTGCTAATGTTTTAATAAGTTGCTAAATGTTGTTAGTTGTTTAATAGTTGTTTAGTAATTGATTGTTTATACAATATTACCGTATAATGTCCATTTACTTGAGTTTTACTCACAAATCTGTTAATATCATTGACTGCTACATGTCTCTTTAAGGTAACACTTATAACATCTTCTCCATGATTGTGTGGTTCTCATATTGTACTTTTTAGATGAACTGATGATGCTTTTAGAATACGAAAGCGAAAGGTCTTCAAAATAGATAAAGTAGCCTATCAACTTTGTCTTTTATTTCTCCACCTTGAGACCGATATAAGAACCCACCACTCGTCTGAGTGATCCTTATAATATATATATATATATATATATATATATATATATATATATATATATATATAATATATATATATATATGTTAGTTTTGATATTTCCGCGGGAGCTGTATGTTATATCAATGGTATTCCGGGTTTGACTCCGCGTTAAATGTTGTTGGTTTTGATAAAAACCGTTTTGACGACGTTTCGGCAAGATCTCACTTGCCATTTTCAAGTCTCTCTGGATGGTCTGCTTCTTGTCGATGTTCGAGTGGAAGTGGCCACTTCCACTCGAACATCGACAAGAAGCAGACCATCCAGAGAGACTTGAAAATGGCAAGTGAGATCTTGCCGAAACGTCGTCAAAACGGTTTTTATCAAAACCAACAACATTTAACGCGGAGTCAAACCCGGAATACCATTGATATAATATATATATATATATATATATATATATATATATATATATATATATATATATATATATATATATATATATATAGCTTGTTGGTGTGTGATATTTAAATTCGCATTCTCTTTATTAAGACAACTTCGCAAACAAATTACTTACTTATTTAATTACAAATTATTACTCAAACTGTATAAAGTCCAGAACTCCGTAAACAAGAATTAATTAGTAATGATAATGTTAAATTATTCCTAATTAAATTGTCATGATTTTAACCTTCTAATAATACTGAATTAATGCACAATATTGAGTGAATATCTGATAAACTTTAAATGTTACGGATTATTAATTACTGGCATTACAACAGTGACATTTGTGGTTCAAAAAACCGTATTTCAGATAAGATATAGGTATCCTGGAAAAATTATGTAAATTGCTTCAACCTTGATGATTTGTTGAGATTAAAAAGGAATGTTTTGTCGTGTTTAAAAATTCTATCAGGAATATATTCTCATGTAATGTTAACTTACTTCCTAATTTATTAAACAACTAAATAGCTACATAAAAGTTTTAGATATTTGACACCTATGTAACGGGTTAGAAAGTAAGGCATAGTCAAAAACAGAAAAGCATTATAAAACTTTGAGAAATATTTATTTTCCTAGTGATTAAAATGAATTAATTAAAAAGACTTCTAATTTTCTAAATTTGTTTAACTTGAATGTGTGATATCGTATGTCAGTCAAACGGATCACGATTGACCAATACAGAGGTCAGTATTTCTTAACCCTAACAAAATATTTTTTTCTAGGGTATATTAAAATTATTGCATAATAAAATACAAAAATAGTGCAAAACTAATAATTAAATATATAAAACTTTTTATAAACAATTCTGCATGTTCACTGGCAGATTAATACCTCTATGAAAGGTTGTCACCCCATCTTTTGCGCGGTCGTCCGATACTTCTTCTACCAATTGGTGACTTATCTCCTGCTATTTTGACGACACGGGATTCCTTTATTCTGCTTATGTGGTTATGGAATTGTTTTTTTTTTCTATTTTGTGTATACAGAAAACATATAACTATAAAATGCCCAAAAAAAATCGTGTCAAACCATTTTTGTTATTTAAAAAATTTTCAATACTACTGATGGCTATTGTTGAGGCCACTTACAAATTTCGATGCATTGATATAGCAGGTTACGGGAAAAATAGCGACAAAGGCATATTTGAAAATTCAAATATGGGCCAGAGATTTGAGGCAAGTGAATAATCCTGAAGATAAAAATATTCCTGGGTAAGTAGAACCTTGTCCACAGGTTTTAATTGGAGATGAGGCCATCGCTTTAAAATCTTATTTAATGAGACCTTTTCCCTACAAACAATTTAGAAACGACAGACGAAAAGAAAACTATAATACTCGTTTGTGTAGTCGAAAATGAGTTTGGAATTTTAGGTCAGAAATGGTAAGTATTTTTTAGGCCATTTGAGACAAAAAATGAAACGGCAATTTCAACAAGTAGAATACTTCAAATACCTAGGAGTTACTAAAGTAAATCCGGAGAAAGGAAATCCCAAATAAAAGAAAAAATATTAGCAGCGAATAAAGCTTATTTTACAAACAAAAGATTACTTAAAAGCAAAACACTGACTAAAAAAAGCAAGATGAGCATTTATAACACCATAATTAGACCAATATTATTATATGCAGGGGAAACAATGACGATGGTTAAAAAAGATGAAGAAGATTTAAGAATTGCAGAGAAAAAGATTATGAGAAACATACTAGGACCAATCAGAACAGAGAAAACTGAATATAGAGGCAGAACAAATGCAGAAATTAAAGAAGAACCTAAGGAAGACATCGTAACTAAAATAAAGCAATGCAGAGTTAGATGGTTAGGTCACATTTGGCAAGCAGGCGATGAGGCAGTGACATACGCAATGATAGAATGGAATCCAGGAGGAAGAAAGAGAAGGGGAAGACCGAGATCAAAGTGGCTGCAAGAAGTTGAAGAAGACCTCTAAAGGGCAGGAGTCAGTGAATGAAGAGGAAGAACTAGAGACAGGAAAAAATTGAGAGATATTGTCAAGAAAATAAGATAAACAAAAAAAAGACTGATCCACTTAAGAAATAGGATCTAGAAAGCATTTGCGGTTTAACCCCACGCTGGGGTGTATAGCCATTATATATATATATATATATATATATATATATATATATATATATATATATATATTATATATATATATATATAATATATATATATATATATATATATATATATATATATATATATAATTTCAACTAATAAAATTGTTGCATTTTGCATATTTTTTTTACGCAATAAAGCAAACCAACAAGGACTAGAGTTTTCAGAAACTGCAGAGAAAACCAATGCAATGCAATACACTAAATAATAATAATTAAAGTGAATATATAAAAATATTTATTTAATAAAATATTTAAAGGGAATAAAAACTTTCAAATTAAGATTCTCATGGGATTCTTACATCTCTTGTCCAATTTCATATCATACTTTATCCTTGTTTTTGATATTTTTATAATCCTTATGTGACAAATCATCAAGCATAGAGACATAGATAAAGTGAATTCTAAGTCATTGAGTTTGCCAATAAAAGACAAATATTAATAGAACAGCCTTTACCCAACTCTCAAATCTGATGTATACTTTTAACTACGTTTAGTATTTAAATAAAGACACTATACTCTTAAATTTATCCTACCTTACTAGCAATTGGAAGTAAAATATTCAGTCATAGATATATTTAAAAGGTAACCTGGAGATCGGTTTGGCCAAATCGAAAACAGAGAAATCATATACTATTATCAACCAGAAGTGATCATACCACCATCTATTCAGACGCTGTGTCAACATGAACGGATTATAAAGAATCACTCATCCTGTGGTAAACTCATGAGGAGTGCTGGTCGCCTAACGACAGCTATTATGGTAAAGGCAGGTGGCATGGGGTTATGATTTTATACCAACACGATTGTTCATTGTGGTTTTGATAAAACCAACGCTCCAATGACTAGTATAACGACTAATGTTTGCTTCATACCTCTGTCTGTGGTGTAGTACAGAAAGAAATGTAAGACATATTAATTTATGTAAAAAATCCTAAATTTAATTTATTCAAAACAAAAAAAAATGTGTGTTACGATTTAAACATCTAAATTACTACAAAGTATAAAGAGTTGTAGAAAGAATAAAAATACATTATTGGTTCTATTCTTAGTTGATAACATAGCTTAAATAAAGCGTCTTATGAATGACTTTAATGTTAATATTGGAAGTATCGGAAACAATTTTCTATAAAAATGTAGCAAAATTAGAAAAATGTACCTACTTTAAATTTTGAGTATTTTTTGTAATATTATTTTTTGCCTTTAATTAATCTATTTGAACTTAAAAAAAGTAATCATGTTGGTAATTTCTGTATATTACTGCTT
Organism: Diabrotica balteata; assembly: GCA_918026665.1. Lineage (NCBI taxonomy): Eukaryota > Metazoa > Arthropoda > Insecta > Coleoptera > Chrysomelidae > Diabrotica > Diabrotica balteata. The sequence continues at coordinate 60,990,188 of OU898282.1, forward strand.
TTCTTTTGGACCATTCCTTATTACTCGGTTTTAAACATTGTCTGATTATCATTTTCTTGGGCTTTCCGTAAATCATCACCATTAAGAGATTCATCTCTCGCTATTTTTAATATTCTTTTCTCTGACACGCTATTTATGTGTTGATTCCATTTAATATTTTATTGCTTGATCTACCAGTGTATTAGTTTATATAAATTTTACAGTCTGTCTCTTAATGTTTTATTATGTTATTCGACGAAGTATTGTTATCTCTGTTCTGTTTAATAATCTTTGTGACACATTCGTATCAGTTAGAGTTTCAGCATTGTATGACTGGTCTGACTACAGTTTTATAAATTATAGTTTTAACTTTAGTTGACAAAATCATATTTCTCTAAATAGAGTTACCCAAACATTCAAATGCTCAATTATCTTAAGTTATTTGCTGTCATATGTTTTCCTGTATTTTTTACTTAGTATAATTTTTTTATTAAATAGCAAATATTAATCACCTGCTTAATTATCTTATCTTTTATTTACAGTTTGCATTAAATCATCATCATTAGCTGTTTTTAGTTCACTGTTTAGTTTAGTTTAGTTCTTGTTGAGGACGTTGTCGATTACGATCAGCATCATGTCTAGGTCTCCATTTTACAATTTTCTTGGTCCATCTTTTATCTTGGACTTTAGTAACAGGTCATGTCCAGTTCCATTTCAGTGCTGTAAATCTTTTAAAAACGTCCGTAATACTTCTGTTAGTATATTGTCTCTTCCTAATTTAATTTTATGGCCCAGGTACTTATAACTATACAATTGTTCAATTTGCGTGTCATTTGTTGAAATGTTTTTGGCAAGTACTAGGTTGGCCATGTATGGTATTTTGGAACATTTAATTTTAAGACCAACTCGTGGACAAGAGCTCTGAAGGTCTTGAAGAAGTTGGCGTGCATGATCTATCCGGTCTTCAATAAAGACTATGTCGTCTGCAAACCTCAAGTTGTTTAGAAATTCCTCACATAACAGTCTCTGTCACTATCATACTTCTTTTTCTTTAAGTTCCACTCCTATCGGAGATTGGAAATCATTCTGGCAATTATAATTTTATTGGTTACTCGCCTGAATAGTTCAATTGAACTGCATCCAAACCACTAACGGAGATTGCGTAGCCACGAGATTTTACGTCTTCCTAAGCTTCTTCTGCCTTTGATTTCACCCTGCATTATATTCCTTAGTAGTTCGTACTTTTCACCTCTCGTGATGTGCCCCAAGTATTCCAATTTCCTGATCTTTATAAAATTTAAAACTTCGCATTGTTTTCCTAGTTATTCTAGTTTCTAGTGTGATAGTATGATTCCTAGTTTTCCTAGTTATCATACTATCATAGCTATTAGACACATAAATGCCGAATTTAACGTCCCAGACTTTGTTTTACTTACCTAACTGTGAACACTGTATTCGTACAAGTTCGACCTGTTCAGAATCTTTGCTGCTTTTTTATTATTATTAAAAATATATAAAAGACTAACATTGTGTGCTAAAGCAATTCTCTGAAAAGTTTAATTTTTTTAAAAGTGTTCTAAAATAATAGGTTCTCGTGAGATAGGTAAATAATGTGACTGAGTGTACCTAAATCGTGTCGTGTGTCGGATTGAGTGAGTATGGGGAAATTTCATTAAAATAATTGGCAGCAGTCGATCGGTTTCAGGTTTCATAGTGAGATAACTTTCGGGGCCGCTAGTTGGAATATCGAGCGCTATCCAGTTTCATACTCGTTTTCGCTTCATGCGAAACCATTTAAGATTTAATATATTAGCATTTTTTATTAATGAAAACATATGGGCTAATTATCAACTAACAGTAAATTTTTGTAAAATAGAAGTTTTACCTTTTATTTGCGTTTATTTTATTTTGTTTATTATATTAACAAAAAATTCCTTCCATTAGGCTTAGTTGAGTTCCACTAGTTCTATTAATTACCTATCTCAATCTATTGTCAAAGAAGTCAGTGCGTAAACAGAAAGAAGTTGAATATCTCTGCAAACACTTGTTAGTGGTTAATGACAAAACTTTATTTGCAGATCGGAAAAATAAGCATATTTTGAAAAATAATTGTGGTACCTAATATGACGCTTTACGTTAATTTTTTATCCTTAATAAACATACTGACAATTAATTGACCATTAAGGGTCGATTCAAACACATAAGTTACATCTCGTCACAGTCCCGGCGCCGAACCGAACAATCCGTCATACAAAATATTCTTTAATAGAAATATGCCGCCGGCATTCACATTCATCAGTTGACGAACAGTTTCCCAGCTGTCAAATAATTAATATTTCTGTGACCAAAAAGCAGCGGTTCTGCGCCGGGACTAGGAAGGGACTGATGTATTTGAATCGACCTTAACTGATCTCCGTCTGATTTTCGTTGAGTGTATGCTGGTTCTGACACATCACGGAAACCATGTAACTGGAATTCTATTAAATTGTATAGTATAGCAAATTGTATATTGATAAATTATTTAATATAGGAAGTTCATTTTCTTAATTGATCCACGTAGAACACAAACTTTCAGGTAAATTATAACCCTTGCATTTAGGAAGAATTTATTGCATAATAAATTTTGCGTAAGCATTTTGCTTTAAATATTTTTCTTTTTCTAGTTCTTTCTCCTCTCGGAGATTAGTTATCATCATAGCTATCCGTACTTTATTTGCAGTTGCTTTGAAGAGGTCTATTAGGCTGCAATTAGAAAAGTATCAAAGGTTTCTTAGCCAGGAAATCCTTCTTTGGCCAACATTTCGCTCATATTTGATCTTTTCTTGCATGATGTCTTAGGATTTCATACTTCTCACCCCTAGTAATACGGCCCAGATATGCCAGTTTTCTTACATTTATTAATTTAATCCCTTCGCATTATTTTTGTAATCGTCTCAATACTTCGGCTTTAGTAACTCTTTGATTTCACCTTAGTTTGAATATCTAAAGGTCTGCTTCTAACTTCATTATTTGTTCTATTTTTAATGTCTAGCTTTTCATCCCATACAACAACGTAAATAAAACAACAATTTAACGTTTTTATCCTCAATTTGTATTCAAGTTTTATATTATTATACTTTATATTATGAGATTTCATTCTTTTAAAGTAGTAAATATTTTTCTGCATCTTCACACAAGCTTACCTCGAAATTATGATGCATGCTCTTATTTCTCTACTTTGTTTATCTATTTCATCGAAATTACTAGATTTTCAAGTGAATTAGACGGTATGTGTTCTGTTGTACTCGTATATGTTGTAAATTTGTAAATAAAACTACTTTTTTTCTTTACGCTCCTATATTTCGCTAATATATATTTTCAATAAGGTTAATAAAAAGATGAGGAGGATGTCAGTCCTCTACCGGACGCGTCCCCAGGTGGCGGATAGGGGAACGCCTCCCAGATATGGGTGGTATTGGGGAAATGAAATACCAGACGCGGACCAACTGACAATAGTAGCGTCTGACCCAGAGTGGGCGTCTGAACAATAGGTCATCCAAAAGGGGGTTATAGCGTTAGGCGTTAGCAACCTAGCACACTTAAAAAATCCAAGGGCTAACGAACAATTGGCAGAAATGAAAAATTTTAAAATTAATCCCCGGTTGGTAATCCACACCTCCGAAGGAGGGAGCCCCATCGGATACGGGGGAGGGGCACTTCTGCTTTAAGTTTAACAAACCTGGCTTCGAAACTCAACCGTAGACAAAAACAGAGAAAGCTAAAAATCGGCACATGGAATGTGCAGGGCTGGACAGACACTGAACAAAAGCCAGTGAAGTAACATTAGACATCGAAAAGATGAATCTCGATATCCTCGTCACAACGGAAACAAAAAAAAGGAAACGGCACTGAAAGATTAGGGGAACTAATCCTTTGTTGGAGCGGAGTAGAAAAGAAAGACCGCGCAAAAGCTGGAGTTGGAATTCTACTAAAGAAGAAATGGGAAAAATCTATAGACGATTGGGAACCCATAAACGAGAGAATTGCCAAACTGAAAATCAAGATGTATGGCAGAGAAATTATAATACTAGCAACATACGGTCTAACGGAAGACAGTTCAGCCAATGAGAAAAAACGATTTATCGAACAACTTCAGGAACAAATGGGTAAGAGAAATCCTAAACAAGAAATATTAATAGTGGGGGATCTAAATTGAAAAGTCGGAAGAAAAGACAATGACAGAACAGTTGGTCCATTTGGAGAAGACACAATTAACGACAACGGAGAAAGATTGATAGAACAATGTGAAGTAAATGATTTGAAAATTATGAACGGATTCTACAAACACAAAAATATACATAAGTACACATGGACTCAAGAAACAAGAAAACTAAGATCCATTGTTGACTACAATATCATGAACCACAAAAGCTACATCAAAGTGAAAGACACCAAAGTGAAAAGAATGGCAGAGTGTGGAACAGATCACAAGCTTGTGGTGGCATGGACGGAATTCCCCTATATCTGTACAAAACAAAAACATACATCGATTGTTACAACGGAAACGACAATAAACGAAAAGAGGCTCAAATTACATCTATTACAGGAAGAATTAATAAAAGATCTATACAAAAGAAGACTAGACCAAAAACTAGAAGAATTCAGATATGACACGTTAGATAAAACGCATGAACACATAAAAACTTGCCTGATTTCAGCGGCCTTAGAAGCTCTTGGAGAAGATGACCAAAGGAACATCCATCAAAATATCAAATTAAGGGAAGACACATTGAAATGTATACAAGAAAAGAAAAAAACTACACATAAAATATCTAAATACCAAAAAATAGGATGACTTAGACCTATATAGAGCGAAAAACAGAAAGGTAAAGAAAAGAGTAACAAATGAAAAGAACAAACGACGGGAACAAGCATGCACAGAGATAGAACGACATATCGGAGAAACGAGAAATTCAAAATCATGGCGAATATTAAAAGCACTCCAACGAAATAAGACAGAGAAAATCCAGATCTGCAAAATTAGTGAAAACGAGTGGCAAGAATGCTACGTAGAACTACTTACAGAAAACCGTCCCCAATTTCAGGACATACAGGACACATTTGAACAGGAGAATACAGAACATGCAGGACATGGGACATACGACCAGATAGAAAAAAGTCTGACAGAAGTCAAGAAAGCAATCAAGACATTGAAGAACAAAAAACCCGGCGGGATACCAAACGAACTAATTAAAAACGGAACGGAAAAGTTATTCCGCATGCTACACAGAATGTTCGAAAGAGCACTAAATGGAGAGGAAATACCTGCGGAATGGACACAAGCATACATCACATCCATACTTAAGAAAGAAAACGGGAAAAAAATGTGAAAAATACAGAGGAATTAGTATAATATCGTCGGTAGGTAGACTTTACGGGAAAATTATCAAGGAAAAACTAGAGAAACTAAAATAATAGGAAAATTGGTGAAGACCAAGCAGGGTTCACAGTAGGAAAATCATGCCTAGATCATACGTACACATTAGAACAACTGATAGAGAAGAAAATCGCAAAAGGTAGACCGGTCCATCTGGCGGTTGTTGATCTAAAGAAAGCATACGACTCAATACCTAGAGTCAAATAATGGGAAGCAATGAATGATCTCGGAATCCGACAAACACTAATAAAAGCAGTTAAAACACTGTACAAAGAAAACAAAGTAGCTATTAAATGTGGAGATAAAGCCTACAATCCGTTTAAGACAACAAAAGGACTTCTACAAGGCTGTGCTACGTCCCCTACTCTGTTTAAAATATTCTTGAAAAAGACACTCAATCCATGGAGCAGAAAGTGCGAAGGGATGGGCATACTAGTAAGAGACGAATACATATACACCTTAAGTTTTGCCGACCATCAAGCAGTCATCGCACAAGATAAAGAAGATCTCAGCTTTATGCTCAGAAAACTAGAAGAAGAATATAAAAACAACGGAATGGAAATAAACTTCGAGAAAACCGAATACCTAACAACAGAAAACAAGGATATGAGAAACCTAGAGATAGACGAGGGAAGACAAGTAAATGGAACAGATAAAATCAAGTATTTAGGAACCATAATATCGAACCAGGAAACAATAGAAGAATATATAAACAACAGACTAAGACAAACAAGAAACTGTATAAGACAACTTAATAATTCAGTGCTGTGGGATAAGAACATTACGATAAAGACAAAAAAGAGAATATATAATACCCTGACAAGAAGTATCCTGACATATGGGTCCGAAAACTGGACAATAAACAAAAGAAATAGAGGTAGAATAAGAGCAGTAGAAATGGAGTTCCTGAAGAGAAGCTGCAGACTTACAAAATGAGACAGAATTGAAAACGCAAAAATTAAGCGGAGAATGGGAGTGCAATCAGACATAATCGACTATATAGAGGAGAAGAGACTATCCTAGTACTGCCACGTCAGAAGAGCGGACCGAGGACGCTGGATAAACAAAATCACAGAATGGACCCCGATCGGAAGAAGAAAGAGAGGAAGACCCCGTAGGTCATTCAGAGACGAAATCGGCGAGGCTATGGAGAAAAGAATCCTGTGAGATGGAGACTGGAATGACAGGGGAAATTCGAGAAAACGGTTGAGTGAAGAAAGACAGTGAAAACTGTGGAAATCCTTAGTAGTAGTAGTAGTAATAAAAAGAGAAACAGTACTGACCGACAATATCACTTTATTGTATAATTATAATTAGTAATTAAAAACACAAAAAGCAAACATAAAAAAAAGCAAGTACATATTTAACAACCAATAGAAATAGTAAAAATTATACATGTTAAAAATATACAGTATTTATTTAAATTATTTAAAAACTTACAGTAGATCTTGCTTAACTTTCCGTGACTGGGGTTCGTTTTTTGTGTACTGATAATGGCGGCGGGCAAGGAGTCTGCATACCTTTTTGTACGTGAAAAGCGAGATATTTAGTTTATGTGAACTTTTTTTATAAACATGCATTGTAAATTATTATATTTATTTTACTAAAAATATATAAAAGGAAAATGTAAACTACTGTAACGAAGATATTTTGCCTACCACATGGGGTATTAATACAAGGGATAGAAAATTGGGGACTGAAACTAAGGGGGTGGAGATAAGGCAAGCAAAATAATCGCTACTTGTGCAAACGAAGTTGTGGTACACCCTATGTACTGCTTCAAAATTATACCATGTTCTGGTATACTACATAATTCATTTTTCACTGCTACATACTTCAAAACAGAAAACAACAAATTCGACATATGAATTTGGATTCATACTCAGCCCATAGGAACCCAAGTAAGAATTAATACACACTTGAATCGACAGCGACTCAAGGAAGAATTTATCTGCACTTGCACCTACGGCGACACAAGTAAGAATGACGAGATTCTCTTAAGAATTCGTATACTAACTTGAAAATAAACAAACGCTGAAATAACAAAACACAACGAAAATTAAAACGTAAAAGATTCCATTTCTACGGCGTACAAAAATTATAAGGCGACTTCGAATAAAACATTAAAAGAAAATGCGTAGAAAGTACTTACACATCTTTAAAATATTAAACAACTCTGAAATGGTTTTATTACGTGGCGACGCTGAAAAGAACGAAATATTATTTGGGTTTCAAATTGAACGAAAGATACATTAAAATATTTTTCAAACATTTATGAGGGGATTTCAGTCTATTACATATACAAGGGGATTTCAATACACACCAAAAAAATTAATGAATTGCAAATGCTACACTGCAAAAAGAAATAAAAAATATGTTACGTATTGCTTTAAACCGCTGACTTCTATGTCATCATCCTCAATTTCATTCTCAGAATCAGAAAATATTTCTTGCGTCTCTACTATATCATTTTCGTTTTCTTCGTTGTTATCGTTCATTACCTCTTCATTATATTCATTTTCACTAAGACTTGTTTTTGCAGTGCCTATCCGTTTCGTGTGGTGGCAACCATCATAGCAATCTGTGTTTTGCACACTGCGGCTCTGAAAAGATTTGTGATTGTTGTGTTAAACCAAGTATGTAGATTTTTCAGCCACATAATTCTTCGCCTTTCTGGTCTTAATTTTCCTTCTATTTCTCCTTGAAGAAATAATTGCAGCAACTCATACCTTTCGCTGTTTATCATGATGTGACCAAGATATTTAATTTTGGCTGTTTTATGGTGGATAACAACTCTTTTCCTTTTTTGCATTCTTAAACAAACTGCCTGGATAGTAACGTGGTCGCTATAGGATATCTTTAGGATTTTATGATAAAGCCACATCTCGAAAGCCTTAATTTTCTTACATTTAGCGTGTGTGAGAGTCCACGACTCAACTCCGTGCAACAGTATAGGAAAGATATAACATCGTAGCTACCTAATTTTTAAGGATACTACCAAATCGTGGAATTTGAATAGGTTAGCGATTTTTTGAAATGCAGATCTTGCTTTCTCTATCCTAGATTTTATTTCTAGGGAGTGTTCCCAATTTCACTGTCTAAAATTAGTCGCTTCGTATGATACCATCTACATGATAGTTATATTAGGAGTCACAAAATAATTTTCAGAATATGATTTTTTAACTTTTATTGCCTTTTTCACCTTTTATGAAATAATTTTTAGGAAATGAAAAAAATTAGAAAATCGAAAGATAAGTAAAGACATTAGAAGAAAATGTAACGTACAGTTTATAAATAAATGGACACAAAATAAAAAAAAGAATGAAATATCTACATAAACAAAATGGAGAAGTCTCGTGTCGTCCCTTTTGGAGAGTTGGAGATTTTTTATTGCACTTACTATACTAAACTTTTGATGAGTAAGATGATTTGGTGTTTAATTTCTGAAGAAGGAACAGAACAAATAAGGTCGTGTACAGTTTTTTTAATGACGGGCAAAGAGAAAGGTACTAATTGTGGAATTACAGTATCATGTATTTAATCCAAATGATAGTCGCTATTATGGGGCCGACTAATAAAAATCTGGTACTTCTAAAATATATTTTTGACAACACCTATTTTAGCTCTAATGATAAATTCTACCGCCAAATATTTAGAGCCCCTATTGGAAGTCCACTCAGCTCCAGAATATTACTTGGATCATTTACTTTATTCGTAAAATTTATTATAACGAACGTTTGGAACATCTGACAAGCATTCTGAAGTCTTAAAAATAGTTTTTCTGTCGCTCTCTCTCTCTTAGTGTGAAAACTCGTACGTCTAGTTCAGTTATTGTGTCTTTACCTAATTTTATTCATTATTTGTTAAAGTTGATTAAAATCGTTTAATATTTGTTTTTTTTTTTCGTTATAAAATAGTTAGATAGGACTTTTGAAGAGAAATATTTTTATAGTTGTAACTAGAGTCCGGATGTTCAGTTATTATGCTTTTGTAAATATTATAAGCAAATGACAAATAAAGCAATACATTTATAATTTGAACTTAAAATATACCAAAAAAGTAGTGTTTTTAATGCTTATTCGATTTTTTTAATATTAGAATAGAATAGAAATATGCTTTATTGTCACTGAAAATTATTGAACAATTTTATGGACAAAGCTAAAAAATAAATCAGTCAAATAATACAAAAAGTATAAAACAAAAACAATATAGTAAAAAACAAAATAACACAATTTTAAATTAGTAAAATTATTGTATAACCTACATAATTTGTACAAACAACAACAAATGAGACAAATTGTAGCCACTGCTTGAGACACCCAAATGTAATTATAAACAATACTAATTTTGTTTCTTTGTTATACATTAAGAAACTCGTCAACTGAGTAATATGGTCTTTCTGAGAGATAGATTTTTGTCACCTTACGAAACTTAATGAAGGATGTTGCGGATTTAATTTCTCTTGGAAGGTGATTATAAAGTTTCTTTGCACGATATAGAATAGAATTCTTCACTAGCTGAGTGGACGGGATCGGCAAATAAACGTTACAATCCGAATTTCTAATGGAGTAGCCATGGTCAGGTCTATCGGGAAAAATGTTTAGGTGCTTTCGAATCAAACAAACCGTTTCCAAAATAAATAAAGAGGGAAGCGTCAAAATTCCGTGATTTTTGAAGTAAGTCTTGCAATGAGTTGTTTGTTTGAGACCAAATAGATAACGGATTGCTCTTTTTTGCAACTTAAAAATAGTATCAAATTGGGCCGCTGTACTAGAACCCAAAAATGGAAGCCCATATCGAAGATGGGACTCGAACAATGAGAAATATGCCATTTTGGCAGAAGATAAATTTAGTTCCTTCGAAACAGATCTTATTGCAAAGCAAGCTGAGGCTAGTTTCTTCCTTAAGGAGTCAGTATGCAAGGACCATTTGAGATCACTGTCAATGAGAATACCTAGAAATTTCACGGAATTTACGATATTGATTTGGCTCTCATTCAAAAGCAAGGGTTGCATGACTCCTTTATAAGATAATGCTACAGTCTTATCCACGTTAAAGCTAAGTAAGTTGGAGTCTGACCAAGCCTTGATTATAAGTAAATCATCGTTATAATTGAATGAAGCGTTGAAATATCAGAGCTGCTCCATGTAATACTGGTATCATCAGCAAATAGAAAAATTTTCCCTTTAATTTTCAAGTGAGTGATGTCATTAATGAAAAGTAAAAAAAGAATGGGACCTAATACTGAACCTTGCGGTACTCCACACTCAATATCTTTACAACTAGAGTCGGTGTCATTTATTCTAACCAATTGTTTCCTACCTACCAAGTAAGTTTTGAACCAGTTCAAAGACACACCCCGAATTCCATAGAGAGTTAATTTTTTTAATAGAATGTCGTGATTTACGCAGTCAAAGGCTTTGGAATAGTCGCAGAAAACGGTGGCGGAGGAGAGGTTACTGTTTAGTGATAGATATACATCATGTAACACAGAAAATATGGCATCACTAGTGCATTTATTAGACAAAAAGCCGAACTGATTTTGCGATAAAATATTATATTTAAGGAGAAAGGGCATAAGTCGAACTTTTATAAGTCTTTCAATAATTTTTGATAGTGCTGGTAACAAGGCAATAGGTCTATAGTTGGAGGCATCAGATTTTTCTCCACCTTTATGAAGAGGAATGACGATGGCAGTCTTTAGGCAGTTAGGGAATGTACCTTTTTCAAGGGAATCATTTACTAGCGAGACCATGACGTCCAAAACATTATGCGGTAGATTTGAGAAAATTTTAATAGATAATCCATCTGTACTACAGGACGATGTGCTTTTTATACTACGAATTGTTGAAATGAGTTCCGTCTTATCAACTGGTCTTAAAAAGAAGGTATCAGCAATGTTTTTTGAATTAGAGAGATAGGAAACTGGATCTTGATGTGGCGAAATAGTTGAGGTTATATTTTTACTCACATTAACAAAGTAATCATTTAGATTTTCGGGGTTAGGAAAAGAAAAGGTTTGATCAGCTGTACTGGTTTTATTTCGAAAATCGTTTATTATTGACCAAGTTTCTTTGAAATATTTTTGGAGCTTGTTAAGCGATTATGAAAGTAGGATTTTTTGGCTACTTTGAGTAGTTTTATATAGCATTTTCTGTACTTGTTGATATAATCAGAGATGGGGATACTGTCATTAAATTTTTTAATATATAGCAGAGACCGCATATTTTTCGCAGATATGCGAATGCCTTTGGTAATCCAAGGTTTATTGTGTTTTGGCCTGATGTTTAATAGAGGAAATGCTTTATTAAAAATAGATACAAGTCTATTTAGAAAATCACTAACATTACAGTCAATATCTCCAGAAGAAAAACTCCAGTCAGAAGTCAAGCATGAATTATAGAATTTACGAAAGTTTTGAGTGGAAAAAATCCTACCTAATCGTCGGGTTTTTGAGTGAGGTGTTTGTAAACTGCTAAACTTGGTATATACCGTTTCATGATCAGAAAGCCCCCCACTAATAACTGTAGAATGGACGTCAGCGGGTGGAAAATCGGAAACCACATAATCAATTGTCGACGATGATGTTTTTGAGATTCTTGTTGGAGAATTAACGTGCATTGTGAGACCATATGATTCAAAAATAGTTACCAAAGACAGTTGGGTCGCACAAACAGCAGCGTAGTCAATATTAAAATCACCACATAAAATTTTTCTGCTTTTAATGGGCAGAATATCTAACAAATTTAGCAGGCTCTGAAAAAATAGTTCAGTATCAGAGCTAGGTGATCTATAAATGCAAATAATGTATAGATTAAATTTCTTATTAAAAATCAAAGAAAATTCGAAGTAGTTTTCACCCAGCAAATAGTCATATTTCGAAACTGAAGAAAAATCATTGTTATTAGAAAGAATCAGAGTGCCACCATGAGCTGAACTTGGACGATCATACCTAGCAATTGTGGTATATTCTTGAATGAAAATTGGCTCATTAACTTCAAGCCAGTGTTCCGTCACTGCAACTATCTGGGGAAACCCTAATTCTTCCAGAAACAAAAATAATTCGTCTGTCTTATTTCTAATCGATCGAATATTAATAAGAACCATGCCAAAGTTGCTAGCAGTTAAATTTGAGGATTCTAGACCCTCAGAACACGTCGAAACATTTAAAAATTTCGTCTTGGAGAAGCGGTGGAAAAGTAATTTGTATGACATTCCCTTGATCTTTGCAGATGGATAATTCTTTCAGCAGCGATAAAGGACCTAAACGCAGCTAGATCTTCGTCTACCTCAGCTGGACCAATTCCATAGGCATCATGAAATTTCAAATAAATTTTTCGCAGATCTTCTGTAGTCATGGAAAGTCCCTCAGAAGCCAAGAATAGTTTGATGCTTGTTTTCGTAAAACCCCCATAACAAACCGAAGCAGGTTGGTCGTACAGAAAGGCAAGATGCAGTTTGATGGCTTTTAATATCTCTGGTTCTCTTAATCTTGCTAGAAGATAACGATTGTTGGAAGGGTCCGTGTTCATAGTTAATCTAACCTTCGGTGGGGTCATAGGGTCCAGATTTACAGTAGGCGTTGCAATATTTTCTTTAACAAAATTAATGTGAGAATAAGGATGCGGTTTTGATTTGCAAATTTCAATTGCATGTTTATCTGAGACTACATTTATCTTTTCCCCTGTATTTGTTAATGAATTATCTTGGCTAACGGGGCTTCTAGTATTCTCCATGGATTTGTTGTTTAATTCTGGTGATGTGGTTCAGAAGTTGGAGATTCAATAGACCATTTAATGTGAACGTTAGGTGGCCAAATTTCCTTATTAAATAGTAGCTTAATGGAGGATTTAGACTTCATACCTATTTTAAATGATGAACCATTAGAAGGACCTTGTCTTTTCAGCAGGGCATAACATCTAATAAACTCCTTTAACCCTAACTTCTCTTTAATAAAGTGGACCACTTGAATAGGAGTATATTCTGGGGATAGGTTGCTAATAACTACATATTGCCACTTTTCTTCTGCAGTGTTTGAACTTTGTTGAGGAACTACTACGGTCTCTTGAGTATCATCTGTTTGAGTGGCCGAGGTGACGCAAACAGAATTTTTCATAGATACCTCTGTCTTTTCTGGTAGAGTGGGTATTTTATTGTGAAGTTTACAGATTTGATTTGAAATTTGGTTAATATTTGATGAGAGCCTTTCCAAGCCCACTTTAATATCAGCTGAATTAGAGTCATGCACCTAAACCTTGATAGTCTCATCGGTACAGCCGAAAAACACTTAGACTGCCGCCATAGTGAAAAAAAGAGGGTCCTTCCAGCCGGACATATTTCTACCCCATATAAATAACATACAAGCGAGAATCAAAAGCTGATTCTCGCGGCAACAGAATGAAATTGGCCGTGCATCATGGCATGCTTCTCATGGCAGTCAAAGTGTTAAGGTTTAGTTTACTTTTAACGCTTATTTATAGCTTTTAGTGCTACTTAGAAAGTAATTTCTAAGTAGCACTAAAATATATATAAGTTCTTATAATAGTTGATTTATATTTTTGTTTTAACTGAGTAGCCACATATATTATTCAGCCAAAGTTACGATCATCCAGACGATTTGATGCTTTTCTCTTGATCATCGGTATTAAAAAGGGCATAGCTTTCTTTTTACCTGTTAACCATTAGTTACAATGTCTCGACACAAGTTTGACAAACAGTATAAGGGGGCCATGCCTTGTCTTAATCGCCAAGTTTTACACCAGAATATGAAAGTGTACATTTTATACAAATTTGGTAATATGTTGTCTCTTTTTTACAATCATACAACACTACAAACATTACAAAATCTATTAGAACTATTTAAACACAAACTCTGAGTTTGATTTATTTTAGAACAAAAAATAAATAAATATTTTTCGGTGCATAAATTCAAGCGCTTTCTGTATCTTATCATCGGGAGGGTAATACTTTCCGCAATAATTAGCAGGGTTGCCACATGTATCTAGACAAACTTTGCCCTCGAGTAACTACTTTATCAATACTTCGAAATAACTACTGGTTACACTCATTAAGATTTACATTTTTGGAAAAGTCACAACAATTTTATCACCAGATGATAAAACCTGTGGCTATATTTCTAAATGTGATGCATATTTAAAAAAATCTCAAAAAAATCTCAACGGATTTGGATTCAGCGTCATAAAGTACTATAGAAAAACACTTTTGTTCTTAGAAATCAAAATCTTTGCTACACCGTAAATAGAACAATTGATGAAGTTTAAATATCTAGACATCACACTATCTAGCTAAAGATGGATCAAAACAGAAGTGGAAGATAAAGTGAATAGAGATGACAGAGCCATATGTTTTCTGAATTTAACAATATGCAGATATCACGAGAATAACAACATCGGGAAAGAGGTGAGAGCAGAATTAAAAAAACAATCATTAGACCAAAAATGGTATACATAGCAAAACACGACCTGTTCCATAAAGGCCAAAAAAGCATCTTAGAAATAGCAGAGGTGAAAACTCTTAGAAAATTAATAGTAAAATTATGGGACAGAGCTAGTACAGATATACGACAACTTAGTGGAGGTACATTAAAAACAGATAGAGTCATGTGTACATTAAAAGAAGAATAAGAAGAAGACTGTATTAAAATTATTTTTAATTCGTCTAAATAAATAAATCACTTAAGCATTTCTATTCTAACGATGAAAAGTTAAAAAAAAATGTTATTTATTAATAACTCATTGTATTATTATAGTAATAGCGATAAAAACCACAAAAAATTAAAAATTGTTTATAACATAATCTTCAAAGAATTATTACTGATCTCTATGTCGACATAGACCTATCGTAACTATTATAATTTGACATTTAGCATAGCATCCCATTATATTCCAAACACTTTCATTTTTCAATCACACCAAGTCGAGATCTGTACTAATTTACGTGAAACCACGTTGGGCCGTACCCTAAACGATGTTATTACACGAAAATGTTACCATTCCTATTGTTATTTTTTTTACTTTCATTTCACGTACCATGATTACGCTATTTTGGTACATGTTCTTTGTAAGGCGACTACGCTAGGTAAAATTTCAATTTCATTCTTACATAACAATATTTCAAATGCATCATGATTATTTAAAAAACTCTTAAAAACAACTTCTATAAAATTTAACATCACTTAATGGAAATTTCGTACACAATGTTTAAAATGAGTTTACAAATTACTAGCTGCCACAAAAATTATTAAAAGTTGAGTTTGTTATCGATGTAGGACTATGTTAATGTTTATGCTAAATATAAAAACTCTCATTGCAGTAGTCGATAAATTTTTTTAAGAAAAGCTAAACATATTTTGTTTTTAACCCAACCTTACTTAATACGAATATGTAAACGGATGAGGATTAAAATCAGGTAAACAAACCATATGTTTGTTACTTAAAAAACGCAAGTAGAATGGTATTGCCTATAGTACGCGAATAAATGCATCCGCAAATATTCTTTGAACCATAAAACATAAATTTGTAAATTTCTGGATAATTGAGTAGCGAGTACAAAAAGCATTTACAACATAACCTTAATATTTGAAACGATCTGTTAAACAAATACACTGACCCGCAAGAGTAAGAGGACACGTAAAATTTTATAGTTTTCTCCTTTTAGTTTTGTAGAATTTTCCTGTATAATTAATAAATATATGTGTCAAAATATAATCTATTCATTTGTTATTTTAAATATTTAAAACGTCTAATTTGTTTTGTGGCCCAAAAGATAGTTTTTAAGACCGTAGGCGCAAAATTTCGGGCCAATGCTTTTTAAATGCATTTATTTTTTTCGAATCCTGAGAAAACTAACAAATATTTTTGAAAAATTTAAACGCAGAATGAAAGGATACATTATTACCGGGGGCCGAAAGTCCCTGAAAACTTCTATAATGATTATTTTAATAAGTTACAGGGGTGAAAAAAAAAAGAAAAATTGAGTGTGATTTTGTATTTCAAATATCTCATTTAAAAAAACTTTTTGTTTATTCTAAGGGACTTTATGCCCTCGGTAATAATGTAATCTTTCATTCTACGTTTAAATTTTTTAAAAATATTTGTTAGTTTTCTCAGGATTTGAAAAAAATGAATGCATTTAAAAACCATTGCCCGAAATTTTGCGCCTACGCTCTTAAGGTGCCCTCGATAAATCGAATATATTCTTAAAATAATGCTTTTAATTAATTAATTAATTGTATTCCATTTTGTTGTATGTAAGCTACTTTTTGGGGGGAATGGAGACTAATTCTTGGACAGGCCAAGACCCACCCAGGGTAGTAGAGCCAAAAATGATGGTGATGAAGCTGCTTTTTCAATAAATAAAATTATTTCTATTAAAACGCAATATTCAACAGCAACCAACCACTACATTTTCCAATACTTTGAAGCCAACAATAAGTTATCAAGTGAAGCCATATGTATCATATTTTATATTTTTGTAAAGCTTATCGGCAAGATTTGTTTTGTTTAATTTTATTAAATTTTCAATTTTAATATTGATTTATTTATACTAAATATGATTAGGATTAGTTAATATCTTGGTATATTTGTCTCAGCCAAACTCATTGTTCAGATTTTCTTCTAAGATGAGACGTTCTCATACCTGCAAGACTAAGCTTCATAAGGCTAAACAAATGACTGTCAAAGAAAGTTGTGAGTTAGATTGTTCTACATTAACTTCCAACTTTGGTAGGTAGTTATATTGTTACCCGTTGGCACCCAACGTAGAATTTTAAACTACTGCATTAGCCTTTTTTATTTTTCTGTATACCAAGCCAGGGTTTGAACGCACATCCATAACAATATTTTAGCAGTAAAGCGAAATAAGAATGGACTGCCTATCTCGCTTGCCTATCTGACCGATCTTTATCTCTTAATATTTTAATTAAATGATTATGCTATACTCAAAAAAAAATGAAAAACAACAAGGCGCCAGGAGATGATGGAATAGTTACAGAAGCTATAAAACTTGGCGGAACTTCTCTTCTGAAAAAAATACGAGATCTCTTCAATTTCTGCTTGTATCGTCAAAAAATTTATATAGCTGGAATAACTCCATTACAAATATCAGCCAAAAGAACAGGCTGGTTTTCGCCTCAACTACGTTATAAGTGACCACCTACAATTCAAATAAGTCTTGATTGAAAAATCACTTGAATACAATAGACCTCTACTTCTAACATTTATAGACTTCTATAAAGCGTTTGATACTATCGAACTACCCACACTTCTAAAGGCATTGGAAGACTTTCGCATTTATCATAGGTACACCAATATTATACAAAATATATATACAGAAATGCTACAACCATAAATCTGCACGGTCCTATCAATAAGACACATATCAGGAGAGGTATTCAACAGGGAGATACTATTGTTACCAATCAAAAGGGGGGAGAACTAGGGAATGGTGAATTGTTACCAATGAAGTAGGGGAAACTATGGAATAGTGAAGTCAATATTAGAAAATTAAATAAAATGGATGGTTAAATAGAATTTAAAATTAATTTATAATTATTTACATAAAAAGGTTAAATAACCAGGAATGTAATGAATATAAAAGAAAATAGAAAATTTACTGAGAGCACTACAAAGAATTAGGCTTAGCTCAAGCAAATGAGAGTTCTCAGAGAGGAGGTTGGCACGTTTGCTTGCCTGTAGTAACTTGAAGTTAGAGCAGATCAATCCTAAGATGATCTTGGGATGGGCGCCAGGGTGAATTTAGAATTTCACTCCAATTTGAGGTATATATGGTTATGTACTAACTGAAAATAAAAAATGATAGGAAACAAATAAAAATCTGAAATGCTTTATACACTATATATTATAAACCTATTATCCCAGCCCTATATTTATATACACTAAAGAATTATTAACCTATATTCCCAAAATATATATTTACAAGAAAAGTTACTAAAAATATGACCCAAAAAATATATATACACAAGTTGATCTAACTGTCCTCTAACAATGAGAAAAAGGTTAAGTTAACAATATTGAAATATCTCACATGGAGTCAATTGTAATAAAAATATAAAATAATTAAATAGTTACTATAGGGCAGTTTAAAATCTGAAACTAGTCAGTTAAGAACCTAGAGCCATACATACTTCAATCTGATATATAAAGGTACATACAGATTACCATAAAATTGGATAATATATCCTGACACCTTAATATAAGGGTTCTATAAAATATTAAAAAAAGAAATGCAAAATAAGTATGAAAGAATAAAAATACAAGTAAAAGGATTCAGCAAGGTGAGGGTACTAGCAGAGATTGTGCACAACGCTGTTTCGTAAACCCACTTAGGCTGACGGCCTAAGTATCCAAGGATATAAGTATAGGTTATACAAAAAAAATTATTATTAAATATTATATGAATTGTCCTTAATAAACCCTATGATGTGATTGCTGTGAAGGGGTTCCCTTCCTCAGCTGCCTGATGTCCAGGTAGAGGGTGGTCTCTGGAATGGCTCAGCCTGTTCGTGTGAGCAGCCTGGCAGATCAACCAGAAAAAGGCAAATAAAAATTCTCTTCTTCCCCAACTTAAAGTCCTATTTCTTTCCCGGATCCCAAGTACTTCCACCAAATTAAAATTCTTTCTTCCCCAAAATCCAATAAAAAAATAAAAGGTATGTCCAAAAACTTCAAGTCGTTGCCGGCAGGCTACAAAAACAGAAAGCCTTTTTATTCAATGTTCTTGTACTTCATAGTTTTTTTTGTAACAAAAACTGGGATATAGTTGTCATTAAGTGACCTTGACATAAATATTTAATATTTCCACAGCGGAATTTACTTATATATGTAAATATAAAAAGAAATAATAATGATTTTTGGATATGTCTAGCAAAGTGAGAAGATTTGAAAAAAAAATGGGAACTGGAAAATTTAAATGAAAGATGTAGGTGTTTGAAAAAACTTACCAGAATCTTTCTAGGGATTTTCTTCCATAAAACAATAACCTCTTAAAAATTTCACCAAACTAAATAACTTTTTTAAAAAAAATAACCGAACCAAAACTCCTTACATTTCCCAAAAAAAATAAAACTTAAATTTTCTTCTAGTTTCCCTAAGATTCTGCCTGCCGTGATAAAATTATCGACTTCTCTTGTTGAAGTTTGGTTCTAAAATGAATCAGGAGAATATGGCCGATGGCCAATATTCGTTTTTCCTATACAAGGTAATCGATTATCTTATCGATATCGATGTTCGATATATATATATATTGATATATAGTTCGAAAGTCATAAAAATGAACTATTAGAGATCGTATTGTTGGTTGCATACTCCAACGGCGGCAAATTAGAGTAGATTAGATTACTAACGATTGTATCGTTACACTATGTCGCTTAAGTTGTTGATTACTATACTTGAACATGCTTTGAAGTCATACGAATGGGAAAGTGAAGGAATAAATATTGATGGTAAGATACTTAGTCATCTAAGATTCGCAGATTATATCGTTCTGATTTCAGATGACCTAAAGACTGCCAGTGATATATTGAATGAACTTAGCGATGCACGTAAAGTAGGTCAAAATATAAACTACCAAAAGACAAAAATGATGACCAATCTAGTTTCGAGCCATACTTTAATTGTTGACAGCTACATATACCTTGGACATACGGTAAAAATTAGCAGAGATAATCAAACTGCTGAGCTGCTAAGAAGAATAACACTGGGATGGGCAGCATATGGAAGACTGCGCGATATTTTTAAAGGTGATATACCTATCAGCTTAAATAGAAGAGTCTTTAATCAGTGTGTCCTGCCTGTCATTACATATGGCGAAGAGACACTTACCCTAACAAGGACATCTACACGAAAACTACAAGTGACGCAACGTAGAATGGAAAGATCATTGTTAGGTATAACGTTGCGAGATAAGGTAAGAAACGAAGAAATCCTTAGAAAAAGTGAAAAGTGAAGTAGAATGGAAACATCATTGTTAGGCATAATGTTGCGAGATAAGGTAAGAAACGAAGAAATCCTTAGAAAAGTGGTGTAGAAGACATTATAAAACACATAGCCAAAATTAAATGGAGGTGCGCAGGATAGGTCGCGAGAATAAAGGATATTAGGTAGACCAAAAAAATATTGGAGCGGAGACCGAGAGCGGATAGACGAAATCCGGGAAGACCACCCACAAGATGGACTTACGACATAAAGAGGATATGTACCAACTGGAGTGAAGCAGCGCAAGATATATTTGAATGAAGGTTTTTTGGCCTATTTTGAGGCCTATAATGAGGCCTATGTTCAGCAGTGGACGACTATGGGCTGATAATAATGATGATGATCATGCTACACTTAATGGAATGCCTTTCCATAATTAAATATAACAGCGTGTAATTTTTACTTTGATTTAGAAATTTCTATAGCAACACATTTAGTGCAAATAATGCTTCCCGAGTATCCAATCCGTTTTTAAAATCAAAGTTTAAATTGTATCAAAACAAAATTAATAATAACAGGAATTAATGACGTCTGCATTTAGTCAGTGTTCAAATGGTATGTTGTGCAAACGTGATTTAGTTAGTTGTTTGCAGCTTAGTTTCTCAGTTGTAGTATCGGTATGACCAATTTGGTGATCTAGAATGTACGTCAAAGTAGTGAGATTCTGAAGAGCTATTCGACAAAATATTCGGATATACACGAGATGTTCGTCTATGGGTATTCTATAACTTATGATATAGGTTGGAGTACTTTTGTATCATCGCGCTGTTCTCATTTTCTTGAATGCCACTTTGAATATGGATCAATTATTGACCGATTATTTAAACTTGTTGTGTCCTTTCATTTACCACGGCTATAGGCCAAAATTTTTATTAAGTGCGGCATAATGCACTATACATACACAATAGTAAATAACCGTTTTTTTATTTGGTCAAAAAAGCATATGTTACTAAAGTTAAATTTTGTTCATTGCCGACTAATCTAAAAAATTCTTGTTTATTAATACATTAGTGGAAGCGGCTAGGTAAATATAAAAGAAGGTTAAAAGAGAAAAATATGAAAATGATTTTTTTCACACTATAATTAAACATAAATGTTTTATGACACAAATTGTCAGGTAATTATTTATGTATTTTATAACATCCATATATGCTAAAACAAAGATGACGAAAGAGAGGTCCACTTTTTATGAAGTTCGGTAGCCTTTACGAGAAATCTGTCCGATTTCCGACTCCTCAGGCCATATCTGCGATGGTGATGACCCACTTTTTTTAAAATGCTCAACGACCGAAATTTAATTATTCTGAACGTGTTCTTCTCTGTAATTTACACTGTAAAAATGTGTATGCGATTTTATTTATGGAAGGTCGTATGTTTCCTTAGGCGTAGTTTTCATTATAAACTATAACGTACAGCAATTATTAATTAAATATAAAAGTTTTTTTAATATGTATATACGGTTTTATTTTATATGTAATTGTTTCAGATTGATTTAAATTCAAAATGAATTTATTATAACAGCAAAAAGTGTTTTTTTTATGTTTTCCATGGTTTTTTTTACTTTCATGCATATACCTGTATAAATGTTAAATATTGTATTTATATGGGATTAAATTATAATTATTTGCAATGAAAATTAAATTTTATATTTGTTTTTAAAAAAAGTTTAGGAATTTAAGAGATATCATTAAACAGTAATGTTTATTAACTGTCTTTTTCTTCTTCTCCTGTTTTTTATGGCTTCGCTACGATGCGATTCGCCAACACTATTTGTTAACGACCGTGACGTAATCTGGTTCTAAACCATTATCAGGTCCGCTGACATTTGCGTAAGGTGATAGTAGTTTTTTCTGGATTTCTAAATGTGAGGTTAGGTAGTTGTAATAAATATTGTAAACAAATGATAATGGAAAGGTTACATATTACACAATAAACAGGACGCCACAAAGGAGAAACTGAAAGGCAAAAACATTGAATTAAAATTGAGCATCGTAAATTACAAATTAATTTTATTATAGTCAATAAACTGTAAGATTTTACTGACTGACGTTTTATGAGGGGATATTAAGATTGTGTCTATTGAGGTTGGTGTTTCATTCAAAGAAAATGTGGTTTAAATCCTCCATTGCTCCGCATTCACATGCCGGACTGTCTATTATTTTAATTTTAAAATGATGTTGTTTGGTTAAACAATGTTCATGTTCTCATGCTTATTATTGTGGTGATATGTCTTCTGTTTTTAAATGGTAGGGTTGAAAACCATAACTTAAAGGAGAAAGAGGTTTGGATTTTCGTATATTGGTATTTTTTATTCCGCAGTATTGCTCCCCAGTTGATTTTAAATTTATTAACAATTTTTTCCTTTATGGTGTTTAAACTATTTTGGAAATCTAATGACATAGCTAACGGAATATTCAAGTTTTTTCCTATTTTGGCTAGTAAGTCAGCTTCGGCTGTTTGGCTGTTTGGAATGAAGGTACTTGCTAAAAGATGTCGAGATGTATCTGTAGACATATACTGTTATTTTATTGACTTCCAAAAGGCATTTGATCGTGTTCAGCACTCTATATTGATCGAAACTCTAAAATACATTGGCTTGGACGGCACAAATGTTCAAATAATTGCAAATTTATATAAAAATTAAACAACATCAGTTTTAGTAGATGGTGTGGAATCACAGGCTCTCAATATTAGAAGAGGAGTACTACAGGGATGCGTCGGGAGTGCGACAGAAAAGCACTTTCTGAAAAACAAAAAGCAATACTTGTGAACGGCGAAGTCATCAATAATTTGCGATAATTTGCAGGTCTGGATCTGAACATACGGAAAACTTAAATACTCGTAATAAGTAAACAACAGCATATAAAACCGTCTATATGTAAATAATATCAAACTTAAGCAAGTTGATACGATCGTTTACCTAGGACAGTAATCTAGGATAGAGCAGGCTAGAGCTACTTTTAGAGGGATGTCCAAATTGTCCAAGGTGTTATGTAACAGAGATCTAAAATTGGCATTGAGAATCCGGCTACTTGTGGTGCTATAGAAGAATTTTAAAAGTTTTCTGGGTGGAGAAAATCTAAAACTTCACAATACTAGAACGTCTCAGCAAGACTGAGATCATAAAAAGCATCAAGCAGAGAAAGCCGGAGTATTTCATACATTTAATGAGAGGTCCCAAATATAGATTGCTACAAAATATTATGCAAGGAAAAATAGCAGGCAAACGCAGTTCAGGACGAAGGAGAACCTCATGGTTGCAGAACTTGAGAGATTGTTATGGTGTTGATACAAGCATGCTATTTAGGGTGGCAGTAAATAAAATTAAGATAGCTGTGATGCTAACCAACGTTCTGAAAAGATATGAGACATGAAAAAGAAGTAGTCAGCTTCTACATTACCAGAAATATCAGAAAGATCTGGAATCCATGGGATTAAAATGTCAAAATCCTTCTTAATTGCTGATGAAATGAAATTTTTTGTTTTAAGGGAGATTGAGTCATCATATGCTGAGATTATAGGATTTTTAATTTTAGTTATAGCATTTAGAGAATCAGAGATGTCAACAGCCTTCTTGATGCCTTTATATAAAAAAAAATTAATTGCATTGTAAGTTGCCACATTTTCGACTTTTGCTACGGATATTTCATCAGAGGAAGCCTACTTGAAGTTAATGTTGGCAATATTGATTCCAATTCCTATTCTCGGCTTATTTTTTGAGGCGTCAGTATATACAAAGGAGATCCCTATTTTATTTTTTACTGATTATTGAGAATTATTGTTTAGTTAATGATTCATTTTTCTTACTATTGCAGTATAAAGTATGTATTGTGTTAATAAGTGTTTTAAAACCCAAGTCATAACAAGGAAAGTTTAGGTGTTTGCGTATTTTATTTTGATGAGGGAGAAAATGTTCAAGCTGCGTAACAAGGAGAAGTACAAGTTTTGTCTTGTAGAAAGTTGGTTTGTTTATGATTTTTCTACGTATATTAAGAGGTGTCACTATTACTGGATGACTGTTGATTTTAATTATTTTAGATAGAACTTTAGCGGCTAGTATTAGGCTGCTATGTTCCAGGTGAATCTAAATTTTTTAATTTAATTAATATTAATTAGTTTTTGACAAAAATTTTATTTCGTTCGTTTATTTTTTAAATAAATTACGCTGCTCATGACGAATCAGCTAGTTTTTTATAACAAATTAAAGCTAATTTTTTTCTAAATGTGATGATATAAGGCTGACTAAGAACAAATGGTTGAAAATTAGGGTTGCCAGCTTTTAAAAATTCGAGATATCAAAGATAAAGTAAAATAGAGAAGTGATGATATGTATATTATTATATATATTTTAACGCATACTTTAAAAACGCACCCAAGTGACACATTAAACCAGTAGCGTTGCGCGCTAGCTGTTTTTTATTTTGTCTTTAATAACTCGCATTTTTGACAGCTGGCACACCCTAATTTCGAACATTTTTTAGATAAGCTTATATTATCATAATAACAAGAAAATTAGCTTTAATTTGATATAAAAAAAACATGCATATACGTCATGAGCAGCGTATTTGATTTTAAAAATAAATAAACGAAATAAACTTTTTATCAAAAACTAATTATTGTTAATGGAATTAAAAATACTTGCGGCCACTTTTTGATTCGCCATCTATTTTCAATGCAGTTTCCTAACTTTTAATTTACGTAAAATATGAGTTTGATTACGTACGTTATGAACGTAGTGATCCTGCAGTGAAATTTTAGGCTATTTTTTTGGGAGGGGAGAATCTTTACAAAGACCCTCTGGGAAGGTGTCACAGGTGTGTTGGATTCAGTCTTTCAGGCTGCCTACCGACTAAACTCATCCCCCTTTTTCTCCAGCCGACGGGTTTGCAACCACACTTACAGTGCATGTCTGATTAGCCGACCTTACCATCTGGCACTCTCCTTGTTTACTTCTATTACCACGTTATACAATATATTCCATAGTAAGGGTTCCAGGCCTGATCCCTGGTGTACTTCCGCGGTCCTCTCTTTCTTCATTTTTTTTTTCGATATACGTACGGTTCTGTCAGATACATAGTATTTTATTATGTTCAACATATATTTTGGGGCTCATTCAACAATTTTGTCTATTTTAAGGCCCCAATTTGCTGAATTAAGTTTATTTTTTATGTCCAACAGAACAAGTACCACCCATCTTTTCTTGTTTGTTTTTGCAGTGTCCCTTATCCAGGTCGCGGCATCGATTGTCGATATAACTTTACAAAACTCATACTCTTGATTTGATAATACTCTTATATCTTTTAACACGCCTTCCAGCCTCCTCTTTATAAGTCTTTCATAGAACTTCCAAGGTAGTCCAGGAGGCATATTAGCCTATAAGAGGATGTTGAATCGGGGGGTTTTCCAGGTTTTAGGAGTAGAATTAGGTGCGCCTTCTTTAAGTCCTTGGGAAGCTCTTATTTCTAATTCTTCTTATGATACCCTATCCAATTAGTGGATGTTGGCGACAATTCTGGCATACTCCTCTCGATCTTGTGTGGCTCTAAAAAGAGCATGGTCATCGAGGTTTGTCTAATCCCTTATGTTTTTAAGCCATGAGTATTTCTTTCTTCCGATGCCGCGCTTTCCTTCTATCTTCCCTTCCATAATAAGTTTTAAGAACTGTTATGTGGAATTTCGAAATATATTACCCAGATAAGCAGTTTAGCATATAAGGGCAAGACCCTTATTTCTACAGTAGGTCGTTACATATTCTTCTAATCAAACCTGGTTTCTTAGTTGCTACTATTTTCATTAAAATTTGAAAAATTAAGGCAAATATCTAGCACAAGTTTAATAGTCAAATATTGGCCAAGTACTTTCGCTATCCATAGCATCATCAGGGGCATCTGAAATAAGAAACATTTTTTTAAAAGAACAAAGTTAATTTTCGTCAAATTTAGGCTATCCAGCAAGCGTAGAATGTAACACACATGAGAGTGGACAGAAATTGTACATAACACGACATTATCACAAGGACAAACAGTTTAAAATTATTCTAACGCTCTACATTCTTGTCGGCAACCGGAGAGAGAATGGTATTTAACGGAAATGCTAAGGTGAAATGTGACATATGACAGCTTCGATGGGCTGTCACAATTATGGATATGTGCACAGCCACCTTCACTTCCAAGCCATGAAGTAGAAATTTGGCAACAACGCGTGGTAGTCCGACCGTGGTTTGTTTTGTTTAACATTTCATATAGGAAGGCTTGTAAAATTTGTTGAATTTAGTTTTTTTTTAACTTTATTCGAATGTTTTATTTATAAATTGTGTTTAAATCAATTAGAAAATATTAATATAAGTGAAATTTTATTAACTTTCGAACTTTTAAAAGATTCTTAACGACAATTTAAAAGGCAAGTATAAATATAACCTACAAAACAAATTAAGAATAATAATACTTTTGCTTCTTGTTAAAAATATGTAAACTAAAAACAACAATAATAATACTATTGTTTTTTGTTACAGATGCCCTGGCATTGTTGTGTATCTGGTAGCAAAACCAATTATGCCAGTACTTTAAAAACGAAACAGGCAGAAAGTACGTTTTCGTTTTCCAAAGATCCCCAAAGAAGGTATACTGGGTTATGCTCTATTCATAGAGAAGTCTATACAATTACCAAATCTTCCGTAGTATGTGGCAAACATTTTTATGAAGATGATATTCAGCGGACTGAACAATGAGAAGATAAAGATGGAAATGTAAACATTGAAAAGTTAATATTTCCCAAATTAAAAGACAATCCAGTTCCTAATATATTTTCTGAAGTACCATCATATGTAACTGTTCATCGTACTAAAGAAAGAAGGAATCCCGAAGACAGAAGAAACTTTTTGCATAAGAAGATGGAACAATAGATAACAGAATTCTTAGACAATGATTTAATAGATTCATTTGAATCATTTTTAAGAGACTTAGACAATAATATCCCATTGAAAAACTGGACAAGTAAAATTACAAGTGACTGTGTATATTTCTATGTATTAAACATTAATCAGTTGGGACACGAGTGTGATAATATTTGTGTAATAAATAGTGTAATAGTTAGCAGTAATTTTAGTGTAATCGTCAATGTAGGTAAGAATGGATTAAGTAGTAATGATTTAAAATGGATTTTACAATATAGTAAATTAACAAGATGGTCTTAATTAGAAAACTTACTTTCTTCATATATATCTGCTTTTTAGATAAGTGATAACAAATTTGAGTATTACATTCAAAAATCTTTTGAGAATATAGGCTATTTTAAATCGATATACAAGTTATATATGGTATGTTATATTCAACACATTTTTCATGCATACCTCTTTTAACTTGGTTTATATGACAAAAAAACCTATTCATATATAAAATTGCTACTTTTGCATAACTAAGTATGAAAATTCAACAATAGTTTAAGTACATAGTAATATATTTAATTTTCAATTAGATTAATTTAGAACCATATTTATATTGTGTCTGATTTCTTAGGATAAATTTTGTTTTTATTCATAATAGTTACACTAAGTTTTTACTTAACAAATTTTATATCTTTTGTATTTTTAATAATCTATTTAAATGTCGTGTTAATGTATTGTGTTATTTATATGCTTAAGTACTTAATATTTAAAATTTCTAGAGATTCTTGACTGCATTTGATTGTAAGATTAACTGTTTGACACTGTATTTCAAGTGCAATAAATTTTACTCTAATGATTATTTTATTGATAATATAACCTTAATAATAATAAAATTTTATATATATTTATTAGGTATATATAGGGTTTCACTAATTTAATTTCCCTAAAAATATTTCTGTAATGAATTGAAGTTTTTAAAATATCAGTTTCCTAAAATTCAAATTAGTTGGTTCAAATTTTCTGGTAGACCTTACAGCTGATTATCGGACTACCGACGTCATAGAATGCGGTGTTGCCTTTTTTACTTCATGACTTGGAAGTAAAGGTGGCTGTGATATGTGATATGAACATATTAAAATTCTGTGTAAGTAAGCTGGCATTGACCAAAGGTCCAACTGACACTACTATAGAAAATCAGCTTATGAAATATGACATATAGAATATTTTGACTTAACTAGATGGCATAATCCAGATCTCATACTCACGACAGTCTGTAATAATAAGGTTGTAACTTTAAGAGCAAATAAAGTGGACATAAAGTGTGAATGAAAGAAATAGACTAAAAAATCTATTGGACAGTGGGTGGATAACTACAATAAAATGGTCTACCAACTAACCAACAGTGGGTAGACCTTGGCTATGACTGTATCTCGTAATAAAGATTTTCTTGAGTACAATATTTACAGAAAGCCCACCTAAACAGATATTGTTATACATGAGACATCTAACCATCCAACCCAACATATTAGCAACATTTCCAATAAAATAGCTAAACTTTTTACGTCTGCAGTTGAAAACATCAAAATTTCCTTCAAGTCACACAACACTGTAGGTTCCTTTTTAATCAACACCAAAGATAGGTTGAACACTCTTGACAAAAGTTGTATTTACAAATTAAAATGTGATGCCTCTTATGTAGGTAGAACCATTAGAAAGCTATTTACCAGAATTTCAGAACATTTGAAAATACCAAACTCTTCAAGTTTTGGTCAACATTTACTATCTAGTAAACACAATTTCAACATCAATACTGGTTCGTTTATTTTGCATAACATCAGTAGAAAGAAAAACTATTTGGAGTTGGATTTATTGAAAGATTTAGACATCACAAAGGAAACAAGTGGAAACTCTCATTGTCTTAATACTCAAATTAATTTAAATTGTACTAAATTTAAACCTATTTTTAAAAACTTTATTGCAGCTTCACATCTTAGTGGACCCAGCTCGGCTGTTTAGACTTTCTACACTGAGTATATCCATTAAGAATTTATTAATTTCATACTCTGATCAACATTACTATTGTGTTATTTAACAATTTACACAACTAGCTTGCTCAGGTTCAATTGATCTATAGTTGGAGTTAATTTCACTCTTCATACCTCTGCGTAATTTAGATATACCAATTCCACAGTTGTATATTTCAACATCTGCCACTGTTGGTCAGTTGGTCTTTAGTAACGGTATTATATATTAGTTTTACAATTTTCCCATTGGCTGGGGGTTTAACTGAACTACTTGAATTATATCCCATCTATACACTGCTTTCAATTTTGTTTTAATTTTTAGTATTTCAATTTCATAGTCAGATTTTTTCTCTTTTTTACAGTATTGATAGTGCCTGGTAGATCATTTTATTGTAGTTAACCACCCACTGTCCAATATATTGTTCTATTTCTTTCATTTACACTTTATATCCACTTCATTTGCTTTTAAACTTACAACCTTATTATTATAGACTGGCGTAAGTGTGAGATCTGGATTATGCCATCTAATTAAATCAAAATAATCTATATGTCATATTTCATAAGCTGATTTTCTATAGTAGTGTCAGTTGGATCTTTGGTCAATGCCAGCTTACTCACACAGATTTTTAATATGTTTATATCACATATCCATGATTGTGACAGCCTATCAAAATTGTCATATGTCACATGTCAACTTAACATTTCCATTAAATACCATTATCTCTCCGGTTGCTGACAAAAATGTGAAGCGTTATAATAATTTTATTAATTTTAAATTGTTTGTCCTTGTGTTAATGTAGTGTTATGTACAAGTTATGTCCACTCTCATGTGTATTACATTCTACGCTTGCTGGATTGCATAAATTTGACGAAGTAAGTCTAAAACTTTAATCACAAAAAACTTTTAACCTCCATTAACTTCGAGTTTTTATCGAAGTTAATTAACTTTCTTCTTTTAACAAAACGTTTCTTGGCTTATCTCAGATGCCCCCGATGATGCTGTAGATAGCGAAAGTACTTGGGCAAGATTTGATTATTAAACTTGTGCTCGATATTTGCCTTAATTTTTCAAAGTTCATTGATTCCAGCATTCAACCTCATATCAACTATCTTAATTGCCTCTGGTGGCAGCCCGCCGGGACCGGAAGCTTTTCTTGTCTTCGTTTCCTTCGTGTTTTCTTTTCTGTGAACTATTCTAATATTGTTGAACAGAGTTTTATAAAATATTGAATTTTCTTGGTGGGGAAGGAAAGTTCAGCTGATTCCATCCGCTGGTCCTCGTCGAGTTTATATGGGGCCGTCACCCCATATATCCTCTACCAATGCTTTTATCAGGGTCTGTCACTTTTTTTCTCTTCTCTTATTTTGTTATTTAGGGTTCTCTTTAGATTTTCGTATATTTCTTTAAGTTTGAGATGGTGCCCTAGCTTCTTGTGTAATTCCTTCGAGCTCTGAGGAATCTCTCCCGTAGACCTTCTATCTTATCCGTCCGCCAGTAGGGAGATGTTTTATTTTTTTTTCTCTTTACGGTGCTCAAATTTGCAGCGTTTTCTAGTGCTCTTTTCAGTTGACCAAGGTCAGAAATTTCTTCCTTATTGATATTTTTGACCACCGATAGGTACGTGGTTTTGTTGAAATAGATTTTCCTGTGACCTATTGTCCGCCTTTCTCCCTCTTTTACCTTTATGTCGTATTTTATGTAACTGTGGTAGGTGAATAATTGATCATCGAGGACATCCCACCCGTGTACTCTTCTGGATAGCCTTTCACTCGCGATCGTGACATCAATGTGTGTTTGGCTATCTCCCCTCACGACGGTTGGTTTATCGTCATTTAATACTTGAAGGCCAGCCTGGGCTATCCATTCATTCCAGAGCTCCCCCTTTTTGTCGTTTAGGGGGGAACCCCATAACATTAATTTCGCGTTTATGTCCCTGGCGATCAGAATTTCGTTTTCATTCGTGGCGGCGCTCATTATTTTATATATAACATGCCAGGAGGCAGAAATCCCTTAACCTAATGAGGATATGGTTTTCTCTTGACGATGCTTTGCACTCCTACATTTCGGTTTCTAATAAGCACCGCTACGTTTTTTCGTTATCCTGGACCCAACCATTGCCTGAGATAATCTGCTTGTTTGGTTCTGGGACGATAAGTAGGTCTTTTTCTAGCTTGCAGGCTTTTGCGTGCACAAATACATACGGGCATACCAACTAAAATAAATAAATAAATTAATATACATTAAATATATAAATAAAATAAATAATTATTCCTATTCCTTTTATTCCTATTTTACCGATATCTATCTTCTGATTCATTTCTTTTAACACTTCCGTATACTTTTTTCCTTGTGTTTTAAATAAGTAGAACTTTCTTCTGTTCGTTTCTCACTCCTTTATCCATTTCCTTTCCTCTTTTTACTATAATTTCCCACGTAATATTCCCTCCGACCCACGAATTCTAGTGACTTCCGCACGTCGTCTTTGTTGATTCCATTGTTGACGATTACTCTGATCGTTTCCGGTTGCTTCTTTCTGTCTTTTATCTGCTTGATGGCCTTCTCGGTCATTTCATACATCCAGTGGCTCTTTATTTTTGTGACGAATGTGTACCAATGGTTTTTTTGACTAGCCATAGAGTTTCTCTTAGCATTCTAGATGTACTCTATGCTCCTCTCTTTGCATTTCTCTATGAGTTCAAAGACTTCTTTCCTATATGTTCCTATTACACTTTCTGTGCCCTCGTCTTTAACTTCTTGCTTTGTTATTATTAGGCATTTCTTTTTTTCTACTATTTTTTGAACCCCCCCCCCCTGTTTATACTCTGTTTTTTCAAAGACCTTTTCTTCCCAATTTTTTTACAGAATCGGCTGAAGGCATTTGAGTCTTCTACTTTGTTTAAGACCCCAATTTTTTGTCCCTTTCCTCTGCCCTTCTTGTTCTATATTTAATTGACATTGCTGGCATTTTATCTCTTCGTCCTTCTCTTGTGTCACTTGGATTTGGCTGGTTTTATTTTGAATCGTATTTATTTCCCTCGATAGCTCCTTCATTCTAATTCTTTTTTCTTCTATGGATCCATGCATGTTAAGGATATCGAGCATCTCCCTTATCTTTCTCTGGACCCCCTCTTTGTCCGTTTCTTCAAAGTTTTTCTTACTCTCCCCTAATTTCCCCCTTATATATTTCTCGTTAATGTCCAAACTGTCACCCTTCCTTTTTTTTATTGGTTGCATTTCAATTCTTCCCTCCTTATCGAACAGGAAAGTTGCCAGGATGCTCTCTTCTGTGTACTGCCATCCGGCTATCCCTTGACTTTCTTTTTTTCTTTCGGCTTCTGCCTTCTCATTCTTTACTGCTTCTGCTAAGAAACTTTCATCTCCTTTGTCTTTATCCTCCTTTTCTTCTTCTTTCCCCATTTGTTTTTCCTAGAATCTCTTCCCCTACCTATGTCGAGTGTTTTTTGGCACCTGACCTGTTAATTTTTGGCTGCTTGCTATGCCAATTCAATAGTTCCAATTCGAATTTTCTCTGCTCTTCTTCGACTACTTTGCCATCTTGCGGTTGTTCTTCCCCATTCACGTTTTTATCCGTAGTGTTGTCCTTATTCGTTTGCGTTTGATCGTCTTCGTCTTTCATCTTTACATTTTTTGTTTTATTTGGATTCACATAAATTCTCACGAGTCGGGACGTGGTATTCGTCCGACGCGGCAGTGCGCCCTTACCGCGTTAAGGCTTGATTACTTTGGGAGGTCGCCAAGTATACCGAAGGTATCATTTATGATACTCTAACCCTCACATCTCTCATATCTTTAGCACGATGCCTTCCACCCTGATAGTGAGGATATTTTATTGAAGTTTACTCCTCTAGGCTTTTTATCACGGTTATCTCCGGACGCAGTAGCAGTCTATGTAAACAGGTTACTTGGATTTTTCACGTAACTGCTGCCTTTATTGTTACATGGGAATTGAAACAGGACGTGTAATCGAAAAAGTAATAGGTATGGTAAACATGTCGACTTCTCTTATGATATGTGTTAAAAAGTAATTTTTGTGTCGTGGGGGTAGACCAGATTAGAATAATTGGGATTGAGTAGCCGTGGGAAGATTGAAGGGTAGTTTGGCAGCTGGAGGCAGAAGACATCGCAAAATGTTCGTCTCAGTTGCGGCGCCTTTTGACGTCCAGTGGCGATGTCCGGCGCCCACCCGGTGCACAGTCGCTGAAAGCTGGGACTGTGTTTGGTTTTACTGGTTGTGCTTCCTCACAAAATTCAGGGACCAAGACCAATTACTCGGATTAATTAATAGTAAGTTACATACAAGATAATGGGTAGATTACAGAAAATGTCTCTCTGATCTTCTATTAATCCGTTAATGTTAAAAATTCCTAATTCTAACATCTTTTTTCAGTATTAGTAACCAGAGCCACATTATGTTAATAATGTTGCTATACATTTCTGCTCGTTTAGTAAGATAAAGGCTTCTTCTTTGATTTGCTTATTGATTTGCTGTGTGTTTCTTTGACGACTACATATATCAAGTATAATTCCACTTTTTTAATAAAAAAACTTAAAAACTTTTTTGTTAATACGTACCAGTCGATTTAAAAAATTGTTGTCTAAAACAAAGCTATAACATGTGAATTAATCTGTCAATTGCACTCTTATATTAAAATAAAAGTGACAGTTCTCAAATTGCTTCAAATTTAAAAGAAATAGTGGATTAAATTTTAAAGATAGTGTTTAGTTACTTTAAAGTTGTGCTCAACAAGATTTTTAAATGCAAATATAGTCATGGAGGGTCGACATTTAACACATGTTCAGATTTTAAGTGCTGTGAATTTGATTAAAGAATACCAAAAATGGGGATTAAATAGAAAAGACAAAATACCTCTCAATTGGAGCTAAAGCAGAACAACTTATAGCCTACTTTATGGATCTGAGACATGGAGAATAACCGATAAATGTAAGAATAAGGTGGAAGCCATGGAAATGGATGCCATCAGAAGATCGATGAGAATATCAAGAGCCGACAGAATACGGAATGAAGTGATAAAACAACAAATAGGTATAGAGGGCACTATAGTTCAGGATATTGAGAGAAAACAGCTCATATGGTATGGGCATCTGAGCCGAATGGGGGACGAAAGATTGCCTAAAAAAACGATGATGTGGCAAACCACAAAAAAGAGGAAACGAGGAAGACCACCATAGAGCTGGAACCTGGGAGTTAGGAAAGCGATTAGCGCTCGAAATCTGGACGAAGACCTAACTCAAGACAGAATACAGTAGCGTTTGAGAGTCGGACAACGTCGTAAATATATATGTATATATATATATATATATATATATATATATATATATATATATATATGATTTAAGCTGTTCTCTCATAAGCTTATGTTGCATGTCATTTTGACATGTCTCGAAACGTGATTTCGCAATTGTCGCGTTGATGTAAAAAATTTAGTAATTTCGCAAAAATTCATGAGGGTCGTCAACATTAACTACTCATCGACATGATCGGAATGTAGTAGGATTATCTTATCAAATTGTACTTATAACTGCACATGAACTCTATCGGGCGTTAGGAAATATCCACAACATTACCGTATGTGACCAAATTTTAAGGACTACATGAAACTAACCTGCACGTCAGACGCCCATTGAGCGTTCTCATGAAAATCGTGGACTCCAGATTAAGGTGGGCACAAGATCATGTACAGTGGGGCTCACAAGAAACAAGTTCTGTGGTATTCATCGATAAAACTAAGTTTTGTCTCTGCCTTGATTAAAGAAGAGTGATAGTTTAAAATTGATCTGGTCGACAAGATAGACTCGGCGTTTACAGGATAAGCGTTCGTATAGTGCTCAACAAGTTATGGCGTGAGCTGAAATAATTTTTCTTCATTGAACTGTTCCCGATTCTTTCCGTTTTCCACTACTTTAGGTCCTGATTTGCGTTACATGTAGGATAATATAAGGCCACATACTGCAGGAACAGTAAGATATTGGTTTTATGATGCGGATATTACAATTTTACGGTGGCCAGGACGCCAGATCTTAACCTAATTGACCATGTATGCTTCACAGGGAGATTACTACTTACCTGCATAATGTTTATACTAGACAAGGTCTTCAAGATCTTTTTAAACAAAAATACATCCTTTTACCTTAAAATGAAATTAATAATTCAATTTTAAGCATAATACGACGGTGTTAAGCTGTAAGTTTTGCTGGTGAAGAAAAAACATAGATTATGAAATATAATATCTCTGTTCTATGTTTATGTTTTATATTGACTTTTACGTTAAAAATATTTATTCACCTATGGTACTTCTTAACTTTTCTATGATTATTTCATCATAAAGAAATTATGAAACACTAAAATTAAGCTGATTTTATTCCGGAACATTATAATGGTATGTTAGTTTTTAAAATTTAATTACGATTAATGTATATATGAGAAAAAAACTATGTGTTTCTCAGATTTTTTTGATGTATTTGTTTATGCATAGTTTCAGTTTATTCTGTGTTCATTGTCCCAGTTATGTTTGCGTATCTAGGATCTTTTGAAATCTCTGTTTTAGATAGAATTCATGCTTATTTATCTATTTTATAAATGTCACTCTTTGATCTCTTATTAGTGTTGTTTGGTTTGGATTTAAAAAGGTTAGATCTCGGTGAGTTGAATGTTATTCTTTTTATTTTCTATCTTTTTTAGTTTTTCTGATCCTTTAGCTATGGTATTCTTGTATCTTAAAATCTCTTCTTGTTAGCATTCCTGGATTGTTTTTGGTGAAATGTTGATTCCTTTATTTAATTATTAAGATTCCTTGGTTTTAAATGACAATTAATAATTTTTGTTAAGACCTTTGTTAGCAGGGTTTCTTCCTCCTGAAATGCCTTTTCGTTGAAGGAGGTGTTTTGAGCTCTATTATATTGTGCTTTGTTGATACAAATGTTATTGATATGTAATTTGATGTATACATGTATCTATACTACTTTTCTTTAAGTAAATTTTACAGGCAACTAGAATTTATTTTCTATAAAACTTACGTTCTTATTTATGTAGTGGATGTGGTTAATATTTTGCATAATTTTGTATTTATGGTGTCTAGTTGGCAAGTCTATTGGACCTGTTTTTTATTTTGCAATTACGTAGCGTTAGCAGTTTCATATTTTATAATTATGTTTTCCTTTTTATAACAAACATCCAATGAAACATATTAACTTAACCGTAGTCCCAACTATTTTTGAGACACTAACGGACACTGCTGACTTTCACCCGCATTTCTGAAAATTATAATTAAGGTACCTGTATTCCATATAAAAGTAATATCTTTTTAGTAATAATTCAAAGGTAATGCGGACAAAAAAAAAACTGAAAATATGGGATATAATTATTATATAATACAATCATTCCATTCTCATTCCTTCACTTAATAGTACTAATCACAGTGGTATAATTGTTTCGTTGAGCAGTATTAGTTTTGACGATTGGTAGGTTGCTAACCTTACCAATCAGCCTCCACATTTTATCCGGACTTGTAACTGGCTTTGGTAACCGCAGAACTACTCAATCCATTCCGTAATTACCCCAGGCAGTAACAACAAATTTACTAAGATGTAAATTCTAGTTGGAAGGTCCGATAATAGAACAACTGATAGAGACTAAATATCTAGGAATCACATTATCTAGCTACGAAAAGCTTGAAACACAAGTGGTAGTGGTAGAATAGAACAAACAGAGCTACAGGTTGCCTGAATAAAACAATATCGAAAAATAAAAATGTCGGGAAAGATATAAAACACTGAATATACACACTAAAGTAAAATGATAGTAGAAACACTTGCAGAGCGGAACGTTTGATTCCCTATCTGTTTACGACCGATTTAGTCTGTGCCAAACGTTTTAGTTGGAAAATGAATTAAGTGTATCAGTATTTTAAGCGATTTCTTGTTAATTGCTGTGTTGTGCAATTAATATACTGACCAATTACGTCTAATACGTCTAAGCCTAATAATGTAAAGCCTTTTGTTTAAAAAATATCTTTAGGTTTTGTGTTTCTCAATTATATAAAGAAGAGCGAGGACATGCTTGCATTTTTGCTGAATTTGAACAATTTTAAACTGTATACTCACGTTAATTTTAAATTTAACTATGTTTTTATAAAGTTCTTTTAGTACCAAAAATTCTAACAACAAGCGTAATTAGAAAAACTATTCTAGGTAAGTTAACAATGCAAGAACGCGGAAAGAGGAAGGGTCCCTGAAAGGTTAAATATAAGTAAAAAAGGTAAAAATTAGATCAGTGGTATAGGTTTTGAGAAACAGTTTTGAGAAAATTTGCAAATAGATCTTACATCGTGAATTAAAAAAAAGTCTCAATATTACTCTTCGCTAATTACTAAAAAGCAAGGACTAAAATTATTGAGGTCAAACATTACCCTTATACTAATAAACGTATTTACACTGCTAAAACTGAAATTGAAATATAAAAATACCGACAAACAACCAATGGCGCACAGAAGCAGATATTCAATACGCAAAATATTTTAAATAAAAAAGATTATACAAAATATAATCGATTAAAATAAAAGAACATCCGCCAATATCTTACTGATGAATGACTATCCACATTGAGAGTATAATAATAAAGATAATCTAAAAATTATATTTGAACCGAAGATTAGTGCAACAAATTGATGGGCAGCAGGGCAACAGAAGAAATAAAGATATATAGAGTAGTTAGATAGGGAAGCGTTTTATCGCCACTTTTGTTTAACTTATATTCTGAAGAAATTTTCAAATGCACGCTCAATAAAATTAAAACAGGAGGTAACGGCAAAATTAATTAATAATCAATAACTAATTAAATATTAAAACATCTAATCAAAAGCTTAATTATAAATAGTGCTGAAAAGGGAATTACTATAAACGTCAAAAAACGAAATATATACTAATTACAAACAGACCACAAAATATACTCCTTTATATATTTATAAAGTTTAGATTTTAATTCAAAAATTTGTATAAATTTTATCTCTTAATATTTATAAACAATTCAGATATATTTTTTAAAATAGTCTCTATTTTCGTTCCTATTGGTCATAGAACGTACAAGTCTGTAGTTTGAAAAATATAGAAGTTATTACAATTGTTTATAGAAAAAACTATACCCCTTTTTCAAACGTTTATTTTGTAAATAATTTTGATGAAAACGCATTATTGTTTTGATGAAATATGCATTTAACTTTTGAGATTGTTTAAGTCTTAACCTTTAACTACGGGCGCCCCTCCATTAGTCATAACTACGTGCGCGGTGTATTCTGTACACCACCGACTAAAAACGCAAATAAAAGCCACAACTAGGTATTTTTAGTACATATATTGTATATAATAAATGTAGGCATATATAAGAGAATGTCTTAACATAAAAAATAATACATAACGAAAATATAAAGATTAGCAACAAATATAAGAACAAAAACTCAACCACTTCTTTTTCTCTAAAAATAACCTTCTTGAAATTCTTGTATATTAGCTTATCAATAAAAAAATTATAAAACTAGTATATAAATCTAAAAACTAGGAGTAAATAATCATTCACAAATGAACATATTTGAGAATATGTGTGCTATTCACTTTCGTTTTCTTCCTCGTTTGCGTCTATTAAATTACAATTTACACAAATTGTAACAGAGTGCTCTTTACAAACCATTCTATTACATTTGTTGCAAGATATTGTTGTAACTCTAGTTTTGCTCCTTCCACAACAATGGCACCTCCCCCGTTTTTTTGCTGGTGGTTCTTCTTCGTGGTCGTCTTGTACGTTTTTGTATTTCTTTAAGAATATTTTTAAATCCACAGGTAAACTCTGTATTTCCGCCCTCTCAGAAAGATGAGGTCTTATCAATGCCAATGATAATTCTTTTAGAAAAACTCTTCTATATTTTTAAGGATTGTCGATGTTGGCAGCATTGTACAGAATCTGGCTGTTAATTCCGGCAATATTCAGGAGTTGAAAAAACAATGCCATTGGCCATCTTCGTGTTCTTGTCTAAGCCACCTTTATGTAAATTATAGTCAAAAATTATCATTGGTTTTCCTGTTTCGGGATCTACTGTAGAATTACTGTGCATGGTAGATAGGAGAATGACAGCTTTATTTTTTTTTGGTGTGTAGGATACAATGGTAACTTCTTTTTGAAAACCAAAAGTGGATGATCCAATTGGTGTGTTTTTTCTTGGTAAAAACTCTGGAGGTAGTTCTCTTTTATTTCGTTTAAGTGTGCCAACCATCGTTATCTTTTCCTTCAAAAGGTCAATTGCCAACGGATAACTCGTATAACCAATTTTCGCATGTTAAATTACGGTTTTTACCTTTCCAAGGTTGAAGCAGGCGATGGGTAATATCCGTTGGCGTGTTAGATTTTTTGTAGGGTCCTTCCGGTTGTTGACCACAATACACCTCAAAATTGGTGACATAAAAGGTCTGCGCGTCACATAACACAAACACTTTTAAGCCATACTTTGCAGGTTTACTTGGAATGTATTGCACAAAGTTGCATCTACCTCTAAAAGGTATCAACATTTCATCGATAGTCATTTCTTCTCCCGAGGAATAGTTGCTGCTACAGTTTTTCATAAACGTATCAAGAGTAAAGCGAATGGCAGCAAGTTTGTCAATTGATTTTCGGTCCTTTCGAGTATCTTTGTTATGAAACCTAAGAGCAGCAAGCAAAAATAAAAATCGATCTGCCCTCATACAGGCTCGAAAGATTTCTGAGCCGGTACTATCTTTTGCCCACAATTCGAGAAAGTGTGTATGATTTTGTTTTTTAGTCCCTACAAGAAATAATAATCCTAATAATGCCATGATTTCCTGTTTAGTCGTATCTTTAGCCCGTCTTGGCCGTTCATAATTTAATCGCATTTTTGCAATCTGCAAATTTGTATATTCAACTATATTTTCTATGATTTCATTTGTAAAGAGTTTTTCAAAAGCACTTAGTTCCGTAGTAACATCTCTCGCACAAACTGTTGGCCCAGGAAATATCTTGACAATATTTTTTAAAGGAGTTTTAGTAAATTTGCTAAGAA
The DNA here is from genome assembly GCA_918026665.1 of Diabrotica balteata. Lineage (NCBI taxonomy): Eukaryota > Metazoa > Arthropoda > Insecta > Coleoptera > Chrysomelidae > Diabrotica > Diabrotica balteata. The sequence goes on from OU898282.1 coordinate 61,030,607, forward strand.
GAGATTTCTTATACCATTTAGTTTTTCTGTCTTTTGCTATAAAATAATCATTGTCTTCATCAAGATCTGAACTGTTTTCAATGTTACTGTTTGTGTCCGAGTCAATCGTATATTGATTTTCGTCATTCAGATCAACTTCTGATTCAGTGTCGTGCTCCGTTTTTTCTATTAGCTCGTCGTCTGAAGTATCTTGGTCTCCACCAACATCTTCATCAGATTCTTCCTCAAATATAGCTTGAGCCATAGCTTCAGAGCAAGTTCATCTTCTGAGAGTTTTTGGGGATTTCTTACTGGTACACGATCCCTGCAAAGTAAATATTTTGTAGTACCTCTCGATTTATAAACGTTACGAGAAATATATAGAGGCAACGTTTGTAATTTTTATTATTTATTTCTAATTAATATTTAAAAGAGACATGACCATATTGCTATGGAAGAAAGAACATGAAAAAACAAGACCACAAAAACAACTAGAAGGTCGTTAAATAGTCCAATAATAGGTACTCACAAATATCCAAATAGATAACGGTATATTAAGTTATGAGAAAATGCTAAAATAAAATATTTGATCAAATGTATTATCATAAACCTAGTTTTATTATAATAAAATGAAAGTTTTATTAAAATTTTAATAACAAATTACAAATTCTTTTATTCAAAACGTTGCAAAATGTCTGGCTTTTGTTACATATAAGTCGCTATACATTAATAATGCTATTTTTTAGTAGATAAACGTAATATAAATCTCACAAAATTTACTTACATAACTAGGTGCTTGGTGTACTACATACACCACTGGTAAACTTCTCTTGAATTTTTCCAACCGTCAGTCTATCTCTGCAGCAATCAATTTTACAACTGTTGAGGTTTATAGCTGACACATCAGAGATAGGTTAGGTAGAGGGACACGTGCTCAACCAGTGCTTATCAGAAATAGCGGCCAATTTAGTGCGACTGGTGTACTGAGTACACCGTAGCACGTAGTTAAAGGTTAAAGAATCCTATAAAATTTAGAGCAATTAGATATAAAAATAGAGCAAGTTCAATAGTTTAAATATTTTAGCCTCAGGGATAAATCATTTTTAAACTATTTGACGGATCGGGTGGAAATTTCGCACAAATTTAAATGACGGTAATTCCTTGATGTTCAAATTTATTATCAACATTTTATATATTTAGTATATTAAATATACAACATTCTGTTTTGTTAATAAAAAAATTAATAACATTTATAAATTATAGCAAGAAAACTGCTTTTTTTGCAAATATATCTGTAAATTCTTTATTAATTTTAATTAAAAGAAAAACGGAAAAATAAAAATATTCTTGATATAAAAAAATGATAGAAATATTGTTTATATAAAATATAAGGCAAAAAAACTTATAGACAAAAAAACAAATTGTGACCATAAATTATTGTTTAAAAAAACGCAAGGTAAAAACACGACTGATTTTTCATCTATTTGTCATCTAGTAACACCCACCTATGTCTTAAAAGATATCTGCGAAGAATTTTGCCATGAAATCAATGATTTTTACATAACCAGACTGGGCTACTTTGTATGGAGACGATATCCTAAGAAGAAAAATATTTGCTTGGTTCATTCTTCTTCTTCTTTAAGCTCCATCTTCTATCGAAGGTTGGAATTCATGATGACTATGCGGACTCTGTTGCATTCAAACTATTCCCTTAAGTTCTTAAGCCAAGATATTCTTAGTCTTCCCACATTTCGCTTTCCTCGGATTATGCCTAGCATAATAAGTTGTAATAATGCATATTTTGCCCTCTCATCATATGTTTTATGTACTCAAGTTTTCGTCTTTTGATAGTTAATATTGTTTTCGCCTTATTTCCTATCCTTATAGTTACTTCCACGTTTGACATTCTTTGAATCCATGATATTATTATGATTCTTCTGTAACACCAAAATTTAAAGGCGGAGAAATTTTTCAGATGGACTTGTTTTAGTGTCCATGCTTCCAAGCCATAAAGAAGAGTAGAGAGAAGCATTCTCAGGGGTAGTTCTAACCTTATATTCCGAGAACAAAGAAACTTTTTAAGTTTAATTAATGATCCACGTACTATTTCAATAAGTGTCTTAATTTCTTTGGTTTGGTCTACATCTGATGTTATCCATGTTCCTAAGTATTTATAGTTATTAACACTCTTAATTACAGTATTTTCAATAGTCAATTAGATATTTGCATATGCAGATTTAATCATAGTCATGCATTTAGTTTTCTTTAAAGTTATCCTCAGTCCGTACTCATGATAGCGTTCATTAAGGCGTTGCATTACGTTCTGTAAATCATTGTTGTTATCCGTCATTATCACTGTATCGTCTGCAAAACGTGATTTATTCAAAACAGCTCCATTAATAAATGGAACTGATGGAACCATTCATAGAACTGATAATTTTATTTAATATAATTCACTTTAAGGCAATAATAAAAAGGAGATACAACCTACTCGATATTTAAACAAAATGCCTTATAAAAAATTTACTTTTCTCATGAGAATAACTAGTTTATTTAAGAACATACATGTAACCAAATCTGTAAAAGTTGTTAACGTCTGACGGGAGATAAAATAATAGTTACAGGTTGTTTTAGTCTTTTTTGTGGGTTGAGAACGTTTGAACAATTCAAAAGTTTGAATGTATCGGTTCTTTTAAACTCTGAAACAATACCTAATTAAAAATCTTTAATAAAAATTACCCACAATCTGTTGAAAACAGTTAATTTTTTTTACGTTTTATGTTTTCACTGCGAAAATAGTTTTATACAAAACACATGATAATATCAATAAACAAATCTAAATTAAAAACTTCTCTAAATCCATTATTACTCTAATTAATGAACGTGAAATACGAAGAAACTGTATAATTTTCAGTGTCACCACCAACCTGCAAGAAAATTTGGGTTGAGTTTTTACTTACCCTCTATTTCACTTTTGGACTTGTGCCGTTGGCAGCTTATTATTGTGTAGTGGTAAAAAAAACCACTATTGGCAAAAGATCGTATAATTGTAAACTAAAGTAAATAATTATTTTAAATAATCTTTTAATTAACTGAATGAATGTCGACTAAGATCAAATAACAAAATTAAGGTTTTGTCACAGTTTAATCCCTAAATCTCACCTCATAGTTATAATGAAAATAATATCATAGAATACTTGTGTCGTTGACTGCTTTTGTACCTTTTAGGGGTGAAAACTAACCCTATAGGAAAAAAATCTTACAATTTGAAATTCAATGGAATTGTTTAATTAGACAGTGACATTCAATGTAGATTTCTGTACTATCTATATTGTTTAACACATAGTTTCTACCCCTATAAAAACCACCCCTTGCAAAGAAATTCGAATAGCTGTAGTATTGTTTTTTTATTGAAATTATAAATACAATTTTTTTTAATTAAAATGTTATAAATTTATTTTAATTCAACATAAAAAACATCAGTATTAGTTTATAACGATGGATGAAAGTGCCTTAATAGAACATTATGTGTATCTTGTAATGCTCCAGTATGCGCGTTCTGATATTTCCTAAAATATGTGATTGGTTTTTACTCATAACTCGATTAACTTTTAAATTATGAAGTGCTTAAAAAACTGTTTTGTAGTAAGGGTAATCTTCTTCTTCTTTGAGTACCGTGCCCAAGTTTTAGGCGTGAATAGCTTCCATGACGATTTGCCGATATCGTTCTCGATCTTGCGTGGCATGTAATAATTCATCTGCTGATAAGCCAGTCAATTGACGAAGGTTTCGGAACCATGAGTATTTTCTTTTTTTTTGAGCCAGATATTCAAGTTTTCTCTTTTATATCATCTTTATTAAGTCACTTTCACCTTGACCTACCCTGTTTAAGACTTCTTTGTTTGAAATGTGTTGAACCCGTAATATTCTGAGCATTCCACGATATAACCACATCTCAAAGGCTTCTAGTTTGTTCATTATGTTAACCTTCATAATCCAGGTTTCACATCCATACAGTAACACAGGATACACATAACATTTTAGGAACTTAATTCTCAGCTGTAAGTTGAGCTGATAATTGCTTAAAATAGATCTAAGAGAGAGGTAAGGGTAATAAGATCATTTAAATAATTTTGTTTAAACACTTATTTTTAAAAGAGTTGTAGTTGAAAGGCTTGAACGCGTCACTAATATCGAGTGAATGCAAACTTTGAATAGTAATATCTTCACCAATTTTTATCTTACAAAAAACAAAAAAAAAACCAAAAGAAGAGCGAAACCTATATTTTGTACTCTTTAAGATGTTATCACTAATTGTTTTTAAGTTGTTTTGACAAAAAAAGGCTTTTATGAAGGTCCACGTGGTTTTATGAAGATATTTTTTGAAGATTGCAGTTTGTTCTCATTTAGGATATTCCGAAGCCTGAATCCAGTGTGCAACTTCCAAGAATTGTCTATTCCTGTTCCCTGGTCATTTCAGAACAATTTGCAGTTTGAGTGGGACACAGTTGTCTTTGTTTACAGTGTTTTGATCCAATCCCAATCCAAAAACTTTCTTAAAGGAAATATATCTGCCAGAGTGATATAAGATACTTTTCTTAACATTTTTCTAAGTAAAAATAGACATTTTTCATTAATAAAAAAATTTCCTTTATGACAAACTACAAAAATTGAAATAATTAAAATTATAAGTTTAATGAATTATATAACTGTAGTATTAGTTTTCTTTTTAATAAAGTTAACTATTATAATTAAAATTCATGTTTCAAAAAGGTTTAGTATTTTATTTCGACATATGACAGTTAGTATTATATCTTTCGTACATTTGGTACATAACCATAAATTTGAATTGTTTTGTTTAAAGGTTAACCTTAATGTAAGCTCCGTTGAAAAATCTAGATATTTTTATTTTAATGAAAATTTAAATTGCTATAGTGCCCCCAACGTCTGGAGCTTTTTGTAAATCGTTACAAATAACGCCGATGTAAGTTTTATTTTCAAATTTTGTTAAGACCTTAACACGAATACTTGAGCCTCTACTTTCTTCAGATATCAGCTGTGTTTTCAGCTTACGTTCCGCCTCATAGTCATTTGTCTCTATTGTGATTGATCCAATTCCATTTTTTCTGTTGTCCCTGTTTCCTCCATCTTCTTTTCAACCAGCTTATGTTTAAAAGATCAAATATTTTCCATCTCCTTCATCCTTTCTTTACAGGACGAAATTTTGGCAGCACTTTGATTTTGTAATGAAGATATTTTATTGTCGAAGAAATGACCTTAAATATTTCCAAAAAATGTTAGCAGAGACTGTGCTTTACAGAAAAAAAATCTAACTAGAAACTTTGTTTTTCAGAGATACAAAGTTCGTCAATTCTTTGTTTTCTAGAAATGTATTGTTACCAGAAACTTTATAGTAGCAGCATGCTTGTTCTTAAACATATAAGTTTCTTAATGAGTAATAAAGCAGTATAGTAAGAATAAAAACAAATGCTTTCACTCAGATCCAAGTTTATAAAAAGTGTTCGACTATTCAGCTGGATAAGGTAAAAACTCAGGAATAACGTGCAATGTGAAATCTATTTTAAAAATCTACACTTTTGCTTTTACAATATCTTTTTAACAATTTGTGATAGTTAAGCTAATACAATCTGATTAAAATTAAAAATTTTTAGCCACTATAGAAACATTTTTTATTATTGATTTAAAAATCCGCTTACATGTAGTATATAAATTTAATGTTGTGTATAGAACGTCAAAAATTATTGATAAGAATTTGACAGTGTATGCAGCATATACTCCTCACGAGCCGTCTGAAGTAATTTATGTAAAAATTGCTATAATTATATTCTGTATTTACTGTAAAAATTACAAAATGTGAAAATTTGTAAACATGCTATAAATATTTCCCACGGAAAGGTTACAAAAAATTGCAGGTTTTAAGAATACATTTTGGAATGAAAAAGGTCACGAAAAAATATTTTTATAATATGCTATATTAGCGAGGGTAGTAATTAATAAGAATGTTACGATTACACAATTTGATAAAATAAATATTTAAAATGCATAAAAATAACAACAAAATTAGTTGTTATAACTAACATTACTATTTGATTTATTTATCATTAGGTATATATACAGTGTGTCTAATTAAATCTGCATCATATGGGAAACTTTTTTATTATTAATTTTACGAAAAAAATTATTCTTGTTAAAAAAATGTGTATGGTCTAAAAATTAAGATCAAATCTTCAGATGTCAAATTTTTATATTAATATAGACACAAAAGACACAAAAATTTTGTAAAATCATCTCATATAGAAAACAAATAAGAGAAATATGAATACGAAATAAAAGGTTATCTATAACAAATACAAAAGGAACTCGATAGAATAGCGGAAGAAACAAATATAAAACTAGAGAGCCAGAGGAAGGAAATAGAAATTTTACATGAATACATAGAAACTGTGGAAGAGAAACTACACAAAGAGATACAAGAGGGAATAGAGAAGATGGAATGGAAACTGGAGAGAGCTTCCTTCGTTTTTTTAATAAATATATTGTGGTTATTCCCATCGAGACTTTTAAGTAGTATTATTTTAAAACCACAAGAAAATAGCTTTAGAACAATATAAAGTTATAATTATTATTTTTTATTATTATTATTATATTATTATTTTTTATTTTAGAACGATTTCCGAAGTGGAAATTGAAACGTCAATAAACGTATTTTAACCTTTGATTGTGGCTTAATCCCAATGAAATAGTAAGTAATTTAAAATGAGACAGGAAAATATCTTCAGAACAATATTATTTTTATTATTATTATTAGTAAATTGGGTAACCCTCAGTTGTGAAACTAGATTATAATCTACAATAACAAAGAATTACAAGTAAATAGGTACCATTTCATTTTAGAAAAGCTTAGTCTTAATTCTACTACAAAATCATTGGTATTTAAATGGCATGGTTAAGTTTTCGGACCAGGTAGAGATTAATAAATTTTAATCTATTGTACTTCTAGGTAATTATTATACCTGCCACCACTCAGTATGTTCATTTCTCGCAATTTATCGATATTACTCAAGCACAAATGACTTTATAATAGGATTAAGATTAAGCTTTTCTAAAATAAAATTTTACCTACGTAAGTTTCTATAATAATAGAATTTTAAGTTAGGGACGCAAAAATGTATCTCTGCTACTTTATCTAATTGTTGATATTTTGAAAACACAATTTATCCATTGTTGCGTATGATTATATTACCGTAAAGAATAAATTTCTACGATAAATAATTCGGAACAAAAAAGTACAGGTCATGACAAAATACAAATAACTTTTTTAAAAACCTTAAATAAGCTCTCCTGAAAAGTAGTCATTTTTGAGATACATTTTTGTGTCACTAAGCCGACGAATTAATAATTTAAATTTAATAGCTTAGTGACATTAAAAAATATATATATATTGCACTAAGATTACGAGTTATCAATTATTTATTGAATATGTTTTAAGTTAGACTTGTGCATGAACAATTTGTGCTCAAACATATTATGCATGACAAAAATGGAATCAGTTGTGCTTTCTGATAAAACTATTTTAATTTTTTTGCGTCGCAATTATATACAACGATGAGGTTTTGACAGTTTTTCGATACGCGGATAATTTTCCATGCGCAAAGCATGGAAACTCTGAGTACATTTCGTAAACTTCAAACGGTTTGCTTTGTGATTTGTTTATTGTCATTGCAAAAGCCAAAAGCACAAGGAATTGTAAACGTTTAAAATCAAATTGTACTTTCGTTGGAATCATTGGTATGTGCAGATTCAAATTATCATCTACTTTGTATTTTTCCTTGATGATCATTGCCTAAATGCTACTATTAATTAGCCTTTTTACAGTCATTCTAGTTCCATGGCACAATTAAGGTACATTTATGTTACGCAGCATAATGACAACTGATCTGACTTTTAATTTTAAATTGTTAGTTTGGAGTTCAGGCAATTGCAAGGCATTCAAAAACTTTTATAAAAATTTCATAAAAATCAGTTAAACCGTTTCGAAGGAGTATGGAAGGTAACGTGATACTAATATGCCTAACAAAAAATAGAGGTTTTAATATAAGCGTGAAAATTAAGTGTTGTATATATTTTTGAATGCTATATCATAAAAAAAATAAAAAAATGTATCCAAAAAATAAAAAGAAAATCCATAAGGAATCTACGTTCCTGTAGTTGGTTGTATACCATATATTAAAATTGTTTTTATTAAAAACCTTTATAAAAGGTATATATATATATATATATATATATATATATATATATATATACATATTATATATATATATATATATATATATATATATATATATTATATATATATATATATATATTATATATATATATATATATGTATATATATATATATATATATATATATATATATATATAATATATATATATATATATAATATATATATATATATATTATATATATATATATTATATATATATATATATATATATATATATATATATATATATATATATATATATATGTATATATATATATATATATATATATATATATATATATATATATATATATATATATATATATTATATAAAAAGATGCTTCTAGGTGGACTATCCTCATCATCTACAGATAACGAAGTAAATAAAGTTATTTTAAAATTTATCGTTTACACTGAACGGAACGATGATTTTTAAGGACAATGAAAAGGACATACTTTAAAGTAGTGTTACATTTTTTACAGAAAAAAAAATTTAACTTTTAAGCATCCAGTAAAATGTTTAAATTTAAAAAATTTTACTGGATGCTAAGACCCATTGTACTGGCAATCTAAGAATTAATACAAAAAATAATCCAAAATATGTTACACAAAAAATACTAGCCAAAGGCAAAAACATTGCAAAATAAAGAGATGATGTGCCAATTGGAAAGTGAAAGGATACAAGAAACATCATTTACATTTCGACCGAAACTAGAAATAATATGCAAGAGGCTGTTTCAGAAAAAGAAATCTATAAAATAAAACCAGATACGATAGTCAAAAAATATAATCACTATATGTCTGTACTATATCGTCAAGATCAACCAATTGCTTATTATCCATGTTAAAGGAAAATAGTACAATGGCCTTATAAAATTTATATACATATTTTTCAGATGCTATTGAAGTATGCATACATCTTGCACAAGCAATATTACAAAAAACAAATTAGCTTGTATGACCTTCATATGTAAGTCATTAGAGATATGCTGGAGAGCCGTCAACTACGAAATCATGTATTGTGACAAAACGACAAGAAAATAGTTAAAAATAAAGAGTTGTGCGAAATATGCTGAGAAAGGATCGGGTATAGAAACAGTATAAGAATGTAAACTCTGTATTAACTTTCCCAGTTTTTCTGTGGACTGTTGCATAATAGCCTATAAGTAATAACTTGAGTTTATGTTGAACTTGTTTTAAGTCCAAATTTTAAGTTTTTATTTTTTAATTTTATGTTTTTACGTTTCTTTGTGAAGGATATTGTAAGTTGAGTTTCCTAAGATGTTTGACTCCTTTATGCTACTTCTTAATGTAGCATATAGGAACTATTACAATACTCAGGAGCCAGTGATGGCGTTAAGTTTTTTCTCCCATCCCAAGCTTAGATGTTATTTTTAAACTAATATTGAAGATAATTAAGTTAAAAGTAATATACAGTCTTTAAATTTCGTATTAGCTCCGTACTAATATTACTGAATATATATTAGGCACCACTGCTATGTAACTAACAAAAATAGGTGGCAGGGCTGTATGTATTTTTTAATGCCACATCATGAAAAATATAAAAAAATTAGTCAACAATAATAAAGAACGATGTTTTACCCTTTTACAAAGGGTAAAATCTCTCACTTTTAAGCAGCATAAAAATAGATTACTACCTATTTTCAGACTACAGTATATTTTTATGAACGAGGCAGTAAGTAGCATAATTTTAACTGGTACCTCCGACCACTTCATGGGCGTGCTCAAGATTAATTGAAAACTTACTTTGAATAATTGTAAAAAATAAATTAATTATTTCAGTGTTATAAAGTGTTATGTGTATGTAAACAAAAGTGACCTCTTTTATCACACACTATATTAGAACTGACTGGACTACATTAAAAAGGGTTTTAAAAAATTCACATTTTTTTTAATTTTTAAAAATTACAAAAGAGAAAAAGAGTTTTTAAAACCGTCTAAGGTATGTTAAATAGATGAATAAAAATATTAATATAAAACATACAGCTACTTGTTACAAATCCAAATCAGATTCAGAAGATGAACTTTCAGAACCAAGATTTATAATAACTGGCTCGATCATTTTATCAGTAATATTGTCCATCTTCCACATTTTTTCCTCTTCTTTAATAGTGTGATTTACTGCCTTTTCCCAGTTTTCAGGTTTTACATTATTTACGGCCTCCAAAAACAACTGTTTAACATCATGAATTTTAAAAGTGGTATTTTTTCTTGAAACTTCACTCTTTATCTGTGCCCATACCAGTTCAATCGGGTTTCATTTTTCGCAATTTCATCAATTTCGTATTTTTAAAATTTTTCTTTATGAAGGGCACACAACGAATAAAGTTCCTTTCTTATAGATCCGGGATGGCACGTAATATTTTTTGAACTCAGCCAATTCTGCAAGTCTTTTTTTAACCACTTGGTTGTGGGCAGTCCTTCTATAAGTCTGGAGTGATAACTTGCATTATCCATTTCTATTACACAGTTCTTAGGAAGAAGATCTATTATTTGTTCGAACCATTCTTGAAAGACATCAGCGTTCATGTCTTCATGGTAGTCACCGGTACGAGTTGATTCAAAAGTTAATAAACCACCTTCAACAAAACCGTCTGAACTGCCAATGTGTACTATTATCAGCCTGCGTCCCTTTTCTGATGATGGGTTTAAACCAGTAGATAAGTTATTTACAAAAGTGTGCCTTTGACTTGTAACAGTTTTATCCTGCCAAAATTTATTTGGTATGACCCTCGTTGATCCATGTCTCATCAAGATAAAATAGTTTTCTTTTTTGGTTTCTCATTTCCTTTATGGTTCTTAGAAAATGTCTTTTCCATATGACAATATCGCTTCTTTCTAATAAAATAGACTTTCTGGGATTCTTTTTTCAGCGGAAGCCTATTTCTTTTAAAAGTTTCCATAACGTACTTCGACTCATCTCTGGGTAATCCTTATCATCTCGAACTGAGACAAGAACTTTATCCAATGTTGGAAATTCTTGTCTAAAGAAGAATTCATGCACTTTCCGTCGAAGTCCTTCTTTAAACTAATATTCTATTTGAACTTTTGGTTTCCCTGGAGCATTACGTGGCATTTGAAAACTACCAGATTTCTCTTCTTTAATAACTCTGTAAATCGTAGATTTCCCAACACCAAGTGTACTGCTAACTAACTCAACGGTCTCATCAACACTTTCACATAAACGTTTGTCTGTAAATGATTTAAAACAATTAAATATTAATGTTTTTTCATTAACTGTTAAAGGACCAATTTTTCGGCGTTTACACGGCACATCCAAATTTTCCATAACACTAGTATACACAATAAACTGCACCTTGCAACTGAAGTACCTACTTTTAGTGAACTGTTAAGAATTTTGATCACGCCACTAGGACCTTCCTACAAAATGGAAAAACCCACTATCACATTTTCTGTGGAATAAGTTTAGAAGGTAATTATCTAGTCAAATACTGTCGTAGATTCCTGGAATTAAAGAATTAAATGTTTGATTGTTGAAACCATTACTTCGTGAAATGCACTCATTTCAGATAAAATAAAACGTTTTATTTTATCTAAAGAAATTAACTTTATTTTGCAAATAGGTAGGTACTTATTAAACTTTTATTGGTTATATATAACCAATAAAATAAACATCTTACATTTCTTGCAAATTCATTAGTACCTGTTAACCCCCTTCACTCCGACACTGGCAACCTTATTTAGGGATTAGTAACCCTCACAACTATTGTATTCTATTCTGCTCCAACCTTTATACCTGGTGGTCATACTCAATTTAAAATTGTTTTCCTATATACTTCTGTAAACTTGTTGACAAATATCTGTTTTTCATTGAGTCACCCGTATCAACAGTTTAGGGATTTGCACACATAATTTATTGTTATATTACTCTCTTATACATAAAAATACACTATAACCAAATATATAATATACCTATGTAAAATTTCATACGAATTGGTCTAGCCATTTTGAAGTAGCATCTTTATGACATTATTGTGGCTATTAAGAAAGCTTTTAGTAAGAGAGAGGTAAAAATTAAGGTCTTTATGTATTTTTAGTTCTTTAATATAAAAATATAGAAATAAAATATTAAAAAAAAACCAAAAATATGTCTGCTTTTCATGTCGTTAATAAATATCATACACAATGGTCCACAGTGCCTTTAAAGTGGTTAATTTGACTACTGGTGCATGCATGTCTTCGTTGTTTAATGCTGGCTGCTGATGGCCTCTGGCCACTAAATGACTAGGTAATCAGCCTTAGGTTCTACCAAAGTTTAGGTACTATTGTTTTCTAAAGCCAAAAATTCCTTATCTATGGCCTTCCTACATCTATTTGTCATCCTAACAGCTTTAGTATAGTTTTTAGATAATTCGGAAGGTCGACAGCCAGCAATAGACAAGCCATTATCATACCCACTTTATAGTCTTTAAGATAAGATGGCATACGTCAATTTTTTTATAGCTTTTACGTATCTTGTTTTCTTGATAACGTTTAGGTTGTATTACTTCAGGTTCAATTTTAACAGGTTTATTAATAGTTTGCTGATCCACACCTTTTTTTCTCATCACATGAACTGGAGATTCATTTTTTTACAAGTTTCATACAATCTAATAGCAACACACGGCAAAGACTTATTAATCCGTTGACAAAAATTTGTATTCCGAGCAAAGAAATCTTGCAAGAAAATAGTTTATCGAAGTAACCTATACAAGATACGAAATCTATTTTTAAAGAAGCTCGAGGATCAATTGTCGATTTGACTTAACTGGAGAAACATTTTTTGTAAAATGGAATGATTATGATTATGTTACTAAAGCGTCTAAATTTAAAAGTTAGGAACATTGAGAAGACAAAAAAGTAGCCAGAAAAAAACTGTCAATGTTAAAGTAATGCAATTAGTAAGCAAATGAGTCATAACAAGTCACAAAATAAACCATTGTTTTTAATTTGGATATTATTGTATTGCTGTAATATACTACCGTTGATTATTATCATTTATCTTTAAATACTTTCGACAAAAAAGTGATTGAAAAAATTGCAAAATATTTAGCGGTAAATTGGGTACATTCGCCAAGTCATCGCTCAATTATTAAAAGTTAATGAGACAACAATAAATGAAAGTATACATATCAGATCAAGGAAAAATATGTTTCAAAACATAATTAGTGGGTACTTTTTTACGTGTTAGGATAACGCAAATGCGTATAATATTTTTTAATATTATATTCTTACCAAAATAGGTATATACCCCACGAAAAAGCAACTAATTAATTTCCGCGGTGATTATTATGGGACACTTTAAATGTTGCACATGAAGAGAGGTAAAAATTAAGGGCCTTATGTATTTTTAGTTCTTTACTATAAAAATATAAAAATAAAATATTTTGTTAAATTATTTATATATAGTTTATATTATAGTTATTATTATATTATAATATAGTTTATATTAATTTCAAGCTATCTTTTGCTGGTAATCGATAATGGTATGGATTATGGTAATGATAACATTATTAATTATAACTAGTTTATACTAATATAAGAATAGCTAGTGAACAATTATAACTTCATGTATTATTATTTAGCAACTAAAATATATGTATTGTAAGCGCTAGTAGGTAGATGAGCCTTACTGAACTCAAAATACGTTTTTAGACAAGGTAAACTCAGAATATATAAAACAGTAATTCGACCCACAGTAACATATGCCGGTGAGACAAGGACATTAAATAAGAAGGAAGAGGATACTAAGGAAAGATGGGAAAGGAAAATATTGAGACGCATATTCGGAGGACGGAAGACAGAAGATAGTTGGGAGAGAAGAACCAACAACGAATTATTGGCTTTATACAAAGAACCTACCATTACCAAGTTCGTCAAGGCACAAAGAATCAGATGGTTGGGACATGTGGAAAGAATGGTAGCAAACAGAATGCCTAAACTAGTAATAATTAGAAAATTAATCGACCCCAAAAGAAGAGGTAGACCCAGAACGAGATGGATTAGTAATGTGGAGGAAGACCTTAAACACGTGAAGGTGAGGGACTGGAAAAGAAAAGCACCAAATAGAAGCGAATGGAGAAATATTGTACACCAGGTCCTTCAGAATAGTGAAGAATGTTGTATATTCATATTTAAGTTAAAGTTTTGTTTAAAATAATTGTAATTATTTAATATTAGGACTATATTGTAAAAAAATGCCCTAGGCCTTAACGACCTGTTGTGCGTAAAAATATGTATATAGTATGTTATGTATATGTATATAGTTATGTTTACTAATTAGTATATATTTTATATTTATTTTCAACTTGTATGCAACTATTTTAACAATAATTTGTAATTTTTTATTGTAAAACAATATTAGAGTTCACCAGAACAAAAATTATCAAACTTTATCTTATATTTTGTCGAACTTTATGCATTTACATCTTGCAAGTTTATCAATATTAAAATTTACTTGGGTAATTTTCTTGACAAATCCTTTAACACTATTTATGTGTTCACTTTGTATGGCCTGCATATTTTAAAAACATAATGTAATATATGTGTATTACATTGGATTTCATTTTTATTTTTTACATGCTTATAAAGTCATTACTTGATTTATATTGTTTACAATATACATCATATTATTTACTGCTCTGCTTCCTAGATGAGATACATCACTTTCAGATTTTCTACATTAGATTTCCTTGTTTTTATGATAGCTATTAGTTACCGTATACTAAATAATATAGACGCTATAGTTGTTTTGTCAACGCCAAAATTTTTATAGTTTGCGCCACATTGCTGGAATTTTTGATTGCGGCTTTCATAAATTGGATTCACTTTTTTAACTTTTGGTTACTTATCTATTTTTGTCAGCAAGACTTATTGTAACTTATTTATAATGTTATTAAAATATGATAAAAATATTTTTAATTCTATAAGTTACATCCTAAAAAGAGCCAGTATATATTACAAAACCAATTCTACTTAAATGCGGTAAATGATCTGAGGAGTTCTGAATATTTTATTGTAAGCAGATTTATAGTAATATAAAATATACCTATACTTAGAATTGAAGTCTATTTCTTTTTTTCTTTATTTGTTTTGTAAGAATCTTGGAGAGAGGAAAGTAACGAACACTAACATATCAAAAAAGAAAACACCTTGGTTTAGAGAAGAAGTGAAGACAAAATGTGACAAAAAGAAAGTATCTTTACAATACAGAACACAACAAATAAAACAGGCATATAACCTCTATAAACGAATTATTACGTAATAAAACGAATACTTATGTTAGACAAATAAAATGGGAACACTTTCAGAGCTTCTCAAAACAGATGGAACACGACTTGATGTTGTGACTAGATGAACAAATTAATAAAAACCAAATCCACTCGGAGGGAAACATGGGTAGACTACTGTCGATCCCTATTTGCTAAAGGTGATGATAATGAACCATCAACAAAAAAGGTCACAACAAATAAAGAATTCCTTAAGAATGGAGACCTAGCATCCTAATACCTCTCCTCAAAAATGAGACAAATCGGACCTGGAAAATTACAGAGAAATTCATTTAGTAAATACAGTACTAAAATTAACAACGAAAGTGATAACAAATATACTGAATAAAATCATGCAACGACGCTATATTTATAATGAGACAAGTGCAAGAAAAATCATTAGAAAACAACAAATTGCCTTATCTATATTTCGTGGACCTTAAGATTGTTTAACCCGATTATGGATGAATAAATAAAAAAAGTACGAACTATAAAAGGGATTTCAAATGGAGAAAAACATCTTCAAAGAATCTGCTATGTAGACGACGTAATACTACTCTCTCAAAGTGAAGATGATTTACGACGTATGCAACACTAATTTAATATAACCGCCAGAGAATATAACGTTAATTTTTTCAATTTTCCCAAAAAAGATAAAATGCATGAATAACAGCAAATTTAATAAGATGTATATTGGAGCAGGAAGGTCAAATAATTGAACAAGTGATGAAGTTTAAATATCTAGGAACCACATTATCCAGCTACGGAAAGCTCAAAACTGAAATGGAAGATCTAATGAATAAAACAAAAAGAGCCCCAGGTTTCCTGATTAAAACAATATGGAAAAATAAAAATATCGGGAAAGAAATGTAAGGAAGGATTCACTAAACAGTTATCAGAGCAATAATGACATACATGGCAGAAACACGACCTGACACAAAGAGGATAAAAAGGATATTAGAAACAGCAAAGATGAAAAAACTTCATGGTAAGACATTATGAAACAAACCTAGAAGTACAGATACACGAAGTAGATGCAAGTTGATAAACATCAAGTAATGGTAAGAAATCGAAGAGTAGAATAAAACGATCATATAAGGTGAATGACGACAAAATAGTAGAAAAGACGGCAAAACACATTTCTCCAAGGGAAAGACGATCAGTAGAAAGACCACGAAAATGATGGAACGACAACTTACTGAAATCACATTGAAAAACAGACAAATCCATATTTATATAAAAAAGAAGAAAAAAAAAAGATGAAAGAAAGAAAATGTCTTAAAAAGCATACTTAACTTTTGGATATTATTGATAGCAGCCGATAGAATTTTCTTCTGTCTCCTAATATTTTTGTCCCATTTGGCAAAGAGTTCTTTTTATGTTCACGAATCTAACATTTAACACCCTTTGTGCTATATATTTTTTATTTTTGTCCTGCTAGATTATCTCTTTTATCTTACAAACTTTTTTTTTCATTTGATATTCACTGCTGTCGGTTCATTAATTTCAGTGTTCGTCTTTATCTTTCCCAGTTTTTCACTAATGCTGTTCTTTCTTGCAATTTCGCAACTTTTTCTTGGTTTCACCTTGAACCTGGTCTAATGCTTTTTTGAATATAGAGTCCGAATTTAGATTAAATAATAGTCGGATTTGTAGTTTATCTTCACCACCCCCTCTAGCGTCGACTAGATGACAGAAGTAGAAATTAAAGACATCACTATCGCTTAATCATCAAGTAACTTTGGCGCGAATAGTCGCCCTCATCCATATTTCTGGGATGCATTTGCTTCGAAGAGAAGCTGCTCGTCATTCTACTTCACCTTTGATCCTATCTGCCACAAAAGAAGCCACTTGCGCTCTTGCGGTCTTGGTTGCTCCCGATACCAGTCACACTTGGTAACGTACAGGTATATACAACAATATATATTTGCTAATACACTCCTACTTTTACATTTCTAATATCGTTACATTGGTATTCAATAATTTGTTGCAAGTTAAAATTGTTTGTGCAGAACTATATTTTATATTGTGTCGCGTTGTGTCAATTATCTCTATCGTGTTTAAAAAATACTACTGATTTTGCTATGGCGTATGAAAAATTGTTATCTATTTTTTCAAGTATTTCTTCCTTGAGCACAGATATGAGCTCTTATCTTTCCTGGCATAGACTGGATTGAAGCAGCAAACTCGATTACGCCATTTATTCCCTCTTATTCCTTAGCGCCTGTTATAACACTACCACAGTGTTAAAGTCACAATAACTTTCTCTAACTCCTCTTCCCAAGTTGTCTCATAAATACTCTATCTGCTTAGGGTTTGAACTTCTAAGAGGCTAGGCTAGTTACTGAAAACCAACATCTGTAAAGTCTAGCATTGATACCTGGCTATGTGTGGCCTAGCTTTTTTCTAAACTTTTAGCTAAAAAATGCATATAAGGTATATACGTATGTTATTCCAAATATTTCTTAATATTTTTAATCAAATCAAAGGCATATATCGAACGCAGTTTTTATTAAATCTTGCCAAGTACTTTCGCTCCTAGAGCATCTTCAGGGGCATTTTGTCAAATTATGTTATCCAACAATGTAAATAGGAAATGGTGAATGTTATAAACATTAACTGATACATTTACACAACCGAGACAAAGGACAAACAGTTTAAAAATTGGTGCAAATTTCCAGAAGCAAAACTTCTCTTGGGTGACAGCACGAGAGAGGATTCTCTCTCCTGCAAAAAAAACTTACACGTGTGCAAAAAAACATACACGTGAGACATATAGGCATTAGAACTTAACACTACTGCCACGTTTGCTAAAGTGTATGCAATTTTAGCAGTACATAATACTATCGAAGAAGCAATAAATAAACTACAAACAGAAGTTAAGAAAATACATTCTTGAATTAAAGAATGAAAAATTGATCTAAACGAAACTAAATCTGTCCAATCCGTTAACTTTACCAATAAACCTTCTTCTTCTCCTTCAGCCTTAAATCAATCCAGTGTCTTCTATTTTGCGTCACTTGCTTCTAGTTGTGTCCTCCGATCTTCTTAATATCATCCGCCCATCTCATTAGTGGTCTTCCTCTGCTTCTCTTTCCTAATCATGGTCTCCATTGTTGTATTTCGTAATTCTATCTCTTATCCTTCAGTTGGGCATTGTGTCCTGCCAAGCTCCATTTTAATTTGGCAGCATGTTATCCTGCGTCTTTTATTTTCGTTTTGCTTCTAATCCATTTGCTTGTTTTTTTTTGTCTATAAGTCTTACTCCGAGCATTGATCTGTCTATCGCTCTTTGTGCTTTTACTATTTTATCGTGTTAGATTTGGTGAGTGTCCACGTCTGTGAGCCATACGTGAGTATAGGGAGGAGGAGAAGGATCAGTGTATCTTCCTACCAATAAATATCTTTAAAATATACCAGTAATAGTTATACCAGTTACAATTGGTAATATCCAAGAACTATATGAAAATACGGCAAAATACCTTGGTATATCATGATATGCACAATTACACTGTAAAGTTCATGTGAAAGGAAATAACTAGGCATAAGATACATAAAATGTATTAGATGCTTGGACGAAACTTTTCTTTATCTATATACAAAAATATTTTACTTTATAAACACATACTATAGTGCAGTCGAGTTAGACGAAAAAAAGACCTAATTGTAAGTGTAAATTTAAAATCGCGACAGAATCCAACGGTTACGTTGGATTCAGTCGCGCCATCTTGAATTTAAAAATAAAAAAGAAGAACCATTTTTTCTCAATAAACATTTTTTGTGACGACGATGTGGAAGGGGTGGGGACAGGTAAGCATAATTATCGAATTATCCCGTTTATTATTGACTTAAGACATAAATGTACATAAACAAAAATGGAAAGAAATATATTTTACACAATTTTGGTATCTGTCATAGTTATTAATTGTACAAGACGATGAAGTTGTACTTTATCTTCAAGGGCGTTTTTTAGCGTCGAGACGTCAGTCGAGACGTTAATTATGCTCGAGAAGATAATGGGCTTTTATCGTCGTGTGCAATACAACATTTTTTTTTTTTTTTTATATAGCAAGACTTCAAGTTCAGGTAAAAAATAAAATTTAGAGACTATAAAGTGTACACGCATGCCAAAAATAGATCACTTGAGAAAGGCAATCAGCCGAAACTGCTGTGGTAATAAGAGGTTAAAATAAATTTTGTGGAAGTTTGAAAACAAAGTGTTTGGTGCTTTATTGTTACATAATTCTTTTTATTTTTGCTTGTGTACCCATGTCGTAAAGTTAATAATAAAAGAGATAATTCGATAATTATACTTACCTCACCCCTTCCACTATTGTTTCCCTCAACTTGGATAATACTAACCGCATAAAAAAACTTGTAAACAAATAATTGTAGGAAATCGCATATAAAATAATACTGAGAGCCTGGAATGAGGAACAAATCCCGGAATCCTTTGCCCGCTACACAAAAAGGGTGACCAATTGGAATATAGAAACCATAGGGGAATAACCCTCCTTAATACAGCATACAAAATATTTTCGAGGATCTTATATGGTCGCCTAAGTGCATATTCAGAGGAACTTCTCGGGAAATATCAAAGTGGCTTTAGGCCTGGTCGATCAACAACAGATCAGATCTTTGTGCTCAGCCAAATACTGGAAAAAACCAATGAATTTAATACTGATACATACCATCTTTTTGTAGACTTCAAATCTGCCTATGATAGTGTTCTAAGAAATAAATTGTATGAAGCCATGAATGAATTCCACATCCCCGATAAGCTGATAAGATTGGTTAAGGTTACAATGCGTAATGTGGTTTGCAAAGTCAAACTACAGTGCGAACAATCACAGGCGTTTAGAACGCATGTTGGGCTGCGACAGGGAGACGCGCTGGCATGTCTCCTTTTCAACATAGCACTGGAAAAGGCGATCAGAGATGCCCGAATAGACAACAGAGGAAATATTTTTAATAAATCATTTTAAATTTTGGCATATGCAGATGATGTGGACCTAGTTGCCCGCACAACACGTAAGCTAAAAGAAATGTATAAATGAGGAGAAAACTAAGATGATGGCATCAACACCCAATAATAGAGTCAGGAACATCGGTCCCCAATTCACGGTTGATAACTCTAACAAAAAACAAAAATAACTATATACAAAACCGTTATACAGCCAGTGTTGAAATATGGATTGGAGACATGGACCATCTCCAAGGCAGACGAAGACCTTCTGCTTATATTTGAACGAAGGATCCTAAGAGGAATATTTAGTGGCATCTGTGAAAATGGTGTTTGGAGGAGGAGATACAACTACAAGGTATACCACAGATATAAACAAATATTTAGTGGTAAAGAGGTAGTATCTCTTATAAGAATAGGAAGACTAAGATGGACAGGACATCTAGCAAGATCACAGCAGAACAACCCTCTTAGAAGAATCCTTATGTCACAACCCGTGGGAAGTAAATAAAGGGGTAGGCCAAAACTCAGATTAAAGGATGGTGTAGATGAGGATGGTAGAAATTGGCGACGACTTGGGAGGGTCAAGGCTCTTTCATAGGGCTGTAGCACTATTGATGACGATGAGGAAATCGCATTTAAAACAATTTCAATTCTTACCTTTTTTATCAAAAAGTGAAAATTGGCAGAGATATTGGGCAAAATGGTTCTCCTTTAAAATCAAGATAGCGGCTGATGCAAACGCGGAATTCAGTCTCGATTTTAAATGCACACTACTATTAACCCACTCAAGGTTCTTTTTTATTCTTCTATTTTTTGCTTCTTCTTATTATTTTTATTTAGACTCTGTCTTTTTTTCAATATGCCTCCAGTAAGTTGTAGTTCCATTGTTTTCGTGGTCTTCCTACTGATCGTATTCCTCATGTTAGAACGTCCTTGCCGTCTTTATTACACTATTTGTTGTTTTTTTTGCTTACATGATCATTTCATTCTACCTTTCTACTTCTTACCCAGTCCTTGATCTTCATCACCTTGCATCTGCGTCGTATATGTGTACTAGCTCCGCCTCATAGTGTTTTACTATAAATGTTAGAATAATAAAATTTAGTAATGTAGAAATTAGTAATCAAGTAATGTAGAAATAACCCAGCAATTTCAGAATGAAAGTATCAAAAAACATTGTAAATGTTCGTTGATTCGTAAGAAACAGCAACTTCCATGAGGACCTGGTATTCCTATCCTTCCATTAGGAAAGTCATAAAAAACGACTTCACAGCTATGTGAATTTTTAATCAATACATATAAATAGCTCCTTGACAACGCAGGGATAATTAGAAGGCTGAAGAGGACAAAAACCTTCGAATTAATTTAAGTGTTAATGAAAACGCACAGCGTAGTGCTTGTGCGTGTGGTGCATGTTAGGTATTAGATTATATTATTAAAACACTGACTGTACAGTAAAGTCTGGATTTTAAGTTACTTTAGTAATTAGGAATAGATTAGTATTGCGTATTCATCATCTATGACCTGATTCTAATCGTAAATAAAGGAAAAAGAATTTTACTACGTTAATAATTAATAATGCCGTGTTACTTTGTAATAGATAATATGAAACGGTATAGCTATAAAAATCTTAATCAGAAACGTAGACTTTTTTATTTCCTACTGCTTAGTATCTTTTTATGCAGCCTCAGGCTACGTTAGTTACCTACCCATTAAAAGTACGTAAGTATTGCGTTCTTCAAAAATATATACATGATTCCAACCAAAACTTTACATGTGTATCTAAAAGTACGTATGCAGCGATTTTGGCTCCTGCATATGTGTACTTTTAGATGCAAAAGGCGGTCAAAGTGTTAAAAACAGGACTAATAGAGCACGTTGAATATTAAAAGGTAAAACCTATACTGATTTAAATTTTATAATAAAAAAAATATAATATATAAAATATTACAATCTTTACATCGATTATCCATTAAAGCTATACTCGTTCTATCAAATTACGCCAGTGATATTCAAGGGCAACAAAACTCGATACTATAAATTAGATTTTATAATAAAAACGCCTACACGAGTCAGTCTTGAATAATCTCCTCGAATATCCATAAAAATACTTATGAATAAATTTAAATGTACAATACCCGAGACAAATCTAAATCACCGTGTTGACAATACTGTCGTATTGTCGTCAGATCTGTTTGCGTTTATTGTGCTTATGGAACCATATTTTTTCATTTAACTGATCCTTATATATCCCATGCTGGAAGGTCAGTTTAATTTAAAAAAAATTTAAAATTCTCTTCACGATATATGGTTTACAAGAAATTTATTATCTTTATCGCTTACATAATAAAATACGTTATATATGATGTTTAGAAGAATATGTTTTTAAAAAGATAAGTAAACACCTAGCGTACGAATTGGACGGTAGATGAGATGAGTGTGCCTAATTTAAGATGCTAAAAGAAGAACAAGAAAGTGAAGAACTTTTTTCTCTTTTCCACCCTATTTTTGGTGGAGTCCAATAGTGTACAGTCCCATAACTGGGAAAATATATGAAGATTACTACACATTAAAGATAATGCATTAAATTGGTGATTGGATTCACCCGGTATGCACGCAACACCCAGCAAACCCTATTGACGCGACCGATACAAACACATATAAAGATTAACTATTACATTCATTCAATTCATTTAAATTATATCCGAAAGAGACAATGTTTAGAATGGTTAAATAAATAATCATTAAACAAACAAAATAAATTTTAGATGTGCCTATTTTATTATTAGGAATATGTCCCTGTCTAAGTGAGCGTTCCAAATTCTTAAATGTTTTCTCGCTTGGAATATTTCGATTTGGAAACCTTTCTTGATATAATTGTCCGGAAATTCTCCTATTTGTTAGGCATTCTCCATAAATCAAAATCATATTAACGTACTCGTCGGGCGAAAATAAATAAGGCATATTGAAATGTTATAGGTACACAATTACAACAAATATAATTATTACTGGTTTAATACCAAACGCCAAAAATAATAATTCTTAATTTGACAGATCAAATCATGGCAATCTGAATTAAGGGTAATATCACAGAATAATAAACAATCAGAATGCCCACTCCCCATGAAAAATTAAGTACGCAGCATCTGGTTCGCGCAGACGTCCCGTCATGTTTTAGAGGGAACCATTGTTGTTTATGCAGGTGCATAGAAGAATTAACCCGGTTTAGTTGACTTACGGCAATCATAGACATACTATACAATTATATTAACATTATTAAATATAATAACATAAAGTAAAAACATCAATACAAACAATTACATAACCTCACATATCATATGTCTGTGTTATGTGTTTCCTTCTAAAACATGGCGCGCGTGCTAAAAAACTTCAATGGCGGCATCTGAGAGTGGGCATTCTGATTGTTTATTAATCTGTGGTAATATACAAGACGTAAAATATCCGCAAAAGCTTTTCAAATATTGTGGCTTTATTAAAAGAGATTCTTTTGTTAATTTTTGTACACTTAATTTTGCACACTGGAAGATAACGTATGCTCCTACAAAGACCAAATTTTGAAATTATAAATAATGTTTAAATAAAAAGGGTGTGTAAGAAGTTATACTAGGTAGTTATAATAGTAAAATTTTTAGTAATAATAAAGCATAATATTTCTTTTCTATTCTATTTTTTAAAGCTATCTAGATTAATTTAACAAAAATAAAAAATAAACTGATATTTTCTTGATATCTTACAAACCCATTTTAATTTTAAAAAATTGATTGAATAGACGATAAAAAACCACATATAAAACTATAAAACATGTACAGGGTGCCATTAAAAATTTAAGTTAGGGGTTGTACCTAAGGGATGAATATTTAGGGGATGATTTTTTTCTTCGCTATATTGTCGCTATTGGTAAGTGTATTACCAATGGAATAGACCAGTTTTTGTCCCTTTAAAATATCTCCATTTTGTTAAGAAATATAGCCTGGATAATTTAGTCTGGAATACTTATAAAATAATAGAATAATAAAAAATAAATTGATTTCTTGATTATTTACAATATATTATATATATATATATATATATATATATATATATAATATATATATATATGTATATATATATATATATATATATATATATATATATATATATATATATATATATATATCGGAAAAAGGAGTACGACCGTCAATAATATATATATATATATATATATATATATAATATATATATATATATATATATATATATATATATATATATATAAGAATCACTCAGACGAGTGGTGGGTTCTTACATCGGTCTCTAGGTGGAGAAATGAAAGACAAAGTTGATAGGCTACTTTATCTATTTTGAAATTAAAAAGACATGTAGCAGTCAATGTTATTAACAATAATGTGAATGAAACTAAGTAAATGGACATAATACGCTGATTTTGTATAAACAATTAAGTAACTAACAACATATATGAACTTATAAAATTAGCACAGCAAATGACCATGTGGACATTTAATTTACTTTAGGCCAAAAAGATATGGGACAGTGAATCCAGGTGAAATTGAACAGAAAGTGGACATTTTAAATAATAATTATGGATTAAAATAATGTTATTTACTAATTAAAGATGTTTAATTTATATATGTTTTCATTCTGATCTGAAAAACCTAAATTTCTAAATAGAAAAGCAAAGAACTTTCTAGAAGTTTAAAATAATACGTCAAAAAGTCTAAATAAAAAGAATCTAACCTCTTTTCGTTTGAGAATTTTCGCGAACATTGAAATATCTATAAATACGCGTCACTTTGAGCGTAAAGAAGATTAGAACGAAAAATTATTAAAGTCAAACTGTCACAATTCATTTTTGGAGAAAGTCAAATTTTTGTTAAATTTTCATAGAAAATAAATCAAACAAACAATAATATATAAATTATTAATAATAAAAAGTCAATCACAGTAAAAAAGAAATTACATGTTACTCAACTATAAATTTTAATAAGAAGAAAAAAAAATTTTAAATGGTGGAAGCTGCTAATTGAAATATTGTGGTCTATTTTGGAAAGCAATTTGATACAAAGAAGGATAACCAGAGGTTGGTTACTGAGACATTGAGTGGCGATTAAAACCGTTATTTTGGAAAACAATTTCATTTAGGTATTCAGTGACAGAAACGTACCAAATTTTGTTAGTATAATTTAATTGTTGTAATAAGAACTTTAGCTTAAAGATAGGTTGTTTTAAATTGTAGTTTGAATTTGTTTGAACGTTTAAATTGTTGTTTTCTGATAATTGTAATAAAGATAATTTTAAAAGAACATACAAACCAATTATTTGAGTACCGCGACAAAAACCCTATATATATATATTATTTAAAAATACTCATTGTTTATAATATAATATAATCAAATATATCATAGCAATATATATATATATATATATATATATATATATATATATATAAATATATATATATATATATATATATATATATATATATATATATATATATATATATATATATATATATATATCTATATATCGCACACCTAGTTCAATAGTGCCACAAGTCCAAAATACAATAATTTCGAGAAATGAGCAAAACGTTCTGTAGCAAACGAGTTATGCCTTGTAAATAATTTATTTTTAGAATGACTGGCTTCAAAATTACAATTTAGTTAGCAAATTATACAGTTATTGGCTGGATCTTATTACAAATTATTAAAAATAAAACGTTAATTGTATTTTGATAGTTATGGCGATATTGCATTGTGAAGAAAGTCATTTATAAAACGATAAATAGGAGATACATCGGCAACATAATAAAAAAAAAAACAACTAGTTCTTACAAAAAATATTTTTATTATTATTATTACAAGTGTGTATGAACATTTTTTTTAATTACTATTAACTAAGTCCTTATAAAAATTGTGATGAACAGGTAATATTAAGTTTTTATTGCACAGTTCCAAAAGGTGTTACTTGGTTTTTGCGGATATCGATGGAGGCTTCATGTACGCCTTTTTTAAATCGATTACTGCTTCCAGTTGCTGAACGCCCCCTTGTCGATGCTTTAAAATGGACCTCTTCAAACTCATCAGCATTATAATCTGTTTTATAGAAGAAAGATCCAGAATTGCTTTTGACAACTTTAATAACTTGTATATCATTCCAGACTACCTTTTCATCTTTTGTATTCTTTGTAAAATTTTCTCCAATTTTTGAATTGAGATCTTTAAAGTCATAAAACTATTCTGTTGACATTTCTTTTACATTGTAAGGATTTCCCTCTTTTTTTGCAGATCTTATGATGACAAGCCATTGTGCAGGAACATAAATGGGACCTGTTTTAAGTATTTTCTTCTTTTGCCTCTCAATAGTTGCGTGCATGGCGTCCCCTTCATTTTGGGTATGTCCCACTGTTAAAAATTTATGTGTGATTGATTTAACATTAATTTTTCCAATTGCATAGAGATACATGGTAACTATAAATTTATTTTTATTTTGCCCAACACAATTGTCGCTATAAAATATAACGTCTTTATCATTACAATGATTTGAAAGATAATCAAACAGACACGTAGCTATTTTGTTTGAGCCGCGGTTAGCAATAGCCTCGTGCCAAAAATAGCAGTAACCAGTCTTTTGCAATATCTAAAAAATTGTAAAGTAGAAGCAGTTCAGGCGGCATTTATAGTAGAAGCTTGAAACATCTCCACAAGGTGTAGGAAGGATCGCCTGCAAATCAAAACAAGCTACCAATACTTGAGAATCATCTTTTGCTCTTGCTAGATCTTGTGCTTTTTCTTCTCTGCTTCTAATTTTATTATGGATATGTTTATTATAAGTTTGATGAAGAGTAGCTTGCTGTTCAGCAGAAGAATTTTTATATAATTCACAAATTGCGCACTGATCTTTTTTTTTTGGCTGAAAGAAAGTTATGTTAAACTCAGTTTTGAAAATATGCTCGTAAGTGCATTTTTTAGCCACAGGCCTTCCTTCACTCTCTTCCTGTAGTTTGTAGTAGCGATACATTTGAGCTAAAGTAAGTGAACCATCTATGTATTCCTTTGTAGTTTTTGCTCTAAGATAATGTGACTCTACCCTTTGGAAAGAATTTATGTGTTCTCTTATTTTATTTTTCACCGGTTCAGTAACCGTTTCTCGTTTCATAAAAATATACCTGCCTGTAATCATCTTGGCGAGGGTCTGTATGTAGATTTTCTTGATCTTCAAATGTATTTGCGGTATGATTTGATTGCACGGGTAACGCAACCGGAGTAAGCTAAAAAATTACATACATTAAGTAAAACCTCACTGTGATTTTTGTTGAAATACAAACCTCCGTCAACACAAAGGAGAAGTCATTCATAACCTCAGAAACCTCTGAATTGTCTCTCAGATTCTCATCATCTTTAAGATAGCTTTGCAAAGCTAGTCCAAGCATTTTTCTTGCCCTTGACATCGTGTTTGATAATAAAGTTAATAATAATATCACTATACACTGTTTTCAGACTTTAAATCAAATAGTTTTACACTAAAAACGTGGATACCTCGTGCATAAATAATTGAGAACTGATAAAATCGTACCACTAATCTAACAATTTTTGCAGTTGTGGCCGTATTGAATTACATCGGTTGTATTGTGGCGGAGTGTATTATCGCCACATCTCCTAGTTATGGCCATATTGCATTTCAAAACCCTACAGTGTAATACCGAAATATCTTACTTTATACTTATCCAAGGCAATATTTCAGTTAACGTTGTACTGCATTAGATGGGGTATCATATATGCAACCTTTTTAAAGACTTAACTCAAAATTGGAATTTTTGGAGTTGTGGCAGTATTGAACTAGATGTACGATATATATATATATATATATATATATATATATATATATATATATATATATATATATATATATATATATATATAATAATTATAAAATTTAATAAAATAGTAGTATTTTCAATTAAAGTTATCAAATTTAGTCAGTGAAAAGATGAAAGTAGCTTGCAATAATGCTCTTATATATCTATTTTCATCGTACAATTTATATAAAAGTAATCGATTCCGAGATACGTTCATTGTGATTTAAAATAAGTTCGATTCATCGTGCTCCGGAATTATATAAACAGTCACTAACATTTTAAAAATATTTTGCAACCTATTTGTAATGTCATAGAAATGGCGATTATAATGAAAAGCAATTTTGTCGAAATTTAAAAATGTACTATTCAAGGTTTAAGATCAATCAAAAAGTACAAAAGGAAAGCAAAATGCAATTTTCTAATGATGAAAGATATCATGCTTACATGCAGTGGCGTATTCAAATTGATTTATAGTAATTTTGATTGTAAAATAATTTAAAATCTTTAATTTTTATGGTACTAGAAGGTGGCCTTATTTTATATAAAACTGAAATACACTTTTTTGAAAAGTAAAACATATGGTTATTATATAACTATAGTTATTGTCTAGTAATATATCTGATAATAATTTCCGGCATGAAAAATTTCTGGGTCTGGTGTAGATATTGTTCAAATATTAAATGACTGAATGGTGTAGTTTTCTAAAAATTTTTAGATTTTGCTTTTCCAAGTCCTGTGATTACGTCCTAGCAATTACGTTACAGGCAAACATATTAGTAGCAGAGAAATAAACAATTAAAACAAATCCCCGTGGAGGAACAAAAATCTTGATTTAGGATACACCTCAGTATATTTTAACTAAATCTTAAAATTAAACGTTTACATATTAAAGAACGACAATACACCACTATAAAATCTATCTATTTAACTAAAGTACTTTTCATGATATATATTTTTTAAATTTTTCCCTTAACGGAGCTACTTTTTCACGTTCGTAAAAACGTCCTACCGTTTGATCTTCAGTGCTTCTTTCCGATATAGTGTTTACTCTTATGTTTTTGACATTATTGTTTTTTTTAATATCAGTCAGCATCATCTCCTTTTTCTAGTCTTTTAGCCAGGAGTTCTAGTCTACTGGGTTACTGATCTTTTGCCCTGTAATTTACCTTCCACTCTAATTCGAAATAATTCATATCTTTCATCTCTTAACACATGACCCAAGTATTGTGTTTGCCTCTTTTTGATAATGAATAATAATTATTTTTGTTTACTTATGCGCCTAAGTATCTCATCGTTGGTAACTTTTTGTACATATGAAAATTTTTCAGTATTAGCGCCTCAAAATATTTTCTGATAATATTTGATGCCTGAATGACTTTTCTACTGTATTTTTTATGCTATTGTGAAGTAACCCTCTGACTCTTTGGAATCAAACAAACAAATATATAGTGTAACGACAATTAAACTTATAATTAAATTATTTACAATTATCTAGGTAAACTTTCTACAATGATATAAGATTCTACAATTTATTGCTTAAAAACTAAAAACGACATTCCAATAACTACTCTATTTACATCAAATAAATACATTTTACGGAATTCTGCTGAATACTAGGTCGCTGCATAAAATTTCAATTTTGCAGTTAGAGTATATTCAAGAGTTATCGTCTGTGTTCGATTAGTCACAGACTACAGGACCAGATTTGTGGAATTCGTAAAAAAACTTTACGATTTTAGGTGCAACTATGGTACCATGTGCATCGACAAACTCTTCTAGTCAAAGTTGTAGCAGTAACTGTGTGCTCTCGAAGCTTGATGATGCTGTTGGAGAAAATTTTTACTTTATGCATGATAACGCTTGACCACATGTTGCCCATATTGTAACAAACTGATTGGACAACAAGGGTATTGATGTATTGCGGTGGCCAGCACAATCACCGGAATAGAATCCCATTGAGCATTAATGCGACATGCTCCAACGAAAAATTACTTCACATATGGGCAATATCTAAATGAGTTTCAATTAAAAGAGCTTCAGATAGAACAATAGACACAACTACCTCAAGCAGACATTAACAATGTGATTCGAAGCATGAACAGTAGATGTAGAGCTGTAATAAACCAACTTGGTGGCCATACCACTAGGAATAAGGAAAGCTGAGAAACTCTTTAGAATAGCTCGAGACAGGGACAGTTTCGCCATGTTACTCTCCAACGTCAAGGAGTCCTTGATGGAGCACGTTAAGAATAAGGTGGCCGTACTTTATTTTAAGTTTACATTTCGTATTTTTGACATTTTATGGTGGTATGTGAAACATGGGTGCTTTGCAATATATTTTTTTTTTGTTCCAGTTTTCTGTTTTTTTTTGCAATTTATGGTTTTTGACATATTAAAAAACAATTTAAACTACAAATTTTGTAATACTTTTTTAAGTTGATTACAGATAAGCAAAATACGTCTATTTATAAAAATAATCCTAGACTTTTGCGTTGTATGTATTTTTTCTCAAAAGAAATACTTTTTTTTAAACTTTATATATATATATATATATATATATATATATATATATATATATATATATATATATATATATATATATATATATACTTAACATATTATTATTAAAGTTGCAGAAGAACCGTTAAATTAATATTTAAATTACTATTTTCAGAACAATATATTAACCTTAAGAAATAATTGAGAATAATATTGAAAATTACTCGATTAGGGTAGCAAAAAATTTAAATTATATATAATGTTTAATTATTTTGATCTCATTAGGTACAACAAAAAAATTGTTTGTATATACATTTTATGATACGGCATTGGATTAGTAAGTCGTGTCAATCACGTACCGCATTACAATAATGAAATGTAATAATTCCGGTAATTCTAATCAAAACTCTGGTAAAAGCAAGGACTCAGAATAGAAATGGATTATTCCATTATTAGAACAAAAGTGAATCATCAAATCTGCAGCCAAATATTTATTAGATTAGCATGTTATGTAGCGTAGAATATTTACTTAATATTTTTGGGTTAGTACATTCTAGAAAGATTAAAACACTAATATAATTTTATTTTTTTTTACTTCTCACTATAGTGGATAATAATAGTGGAGTGTATTAGTCTAAAATTTCTTATAATATCTACAACCTTTATTTATGTCAAAATAACCATTTACGATGAAACTGTGGATTGTAAGTCATTATTCTCTTTGCGTACATCCGTATGCCGGGTGCAGGAGGAACTAATGAGGTTTTATTCTGTTTTAAAGTATTAACGAAATCCTATTTGGACAAAAATAAAGATATTTATGCCTGCTTTATATATTAGAAAAAGGCGTTTGACAGAGTAAAGCACGAGCAACTTATGACATTTTTGAAACTAAAGTAAATGAAAAATACCAGCACACAATAAAAAAACACCACTTACAAAAATAGATAATACACAATTAGAGAATATAAAAGTTAAAAAATTTATAAGGCAAGGTTGCATTCTCTCTCCATTGCTATTTAATTTGTATTCGGAATAACTGTGCCTTTCTGAAAAAAACAAGCAAGAATATACTGCAAAGAAGTCTAAAGTTTTCACTTAAGACGAGTTTGATAAATTTTTGTTTGAAGCGCCAGATAAGTTGTATTTAGCATTAAAGGTAAAAAAAATTATATTGCAAAGCATGTAGTATACTCTACTAAATTATAAAAATTTCAGATTGTTTTGTTAATTGGGGTTACCGGCGCCTGTCGATGCGACGAAATAGTAAAAATGAAGACAGTGGACATTGAGGATAAAGAGTATGTAATAACTATCAAAACCCCAGACAGTAAAACACGACAAATTAAATCTTGGTACGATAATTGGTCAAAACTACATTAAACTGTATAAAAAGTATGCATCACTGCGGCCTGAAAATTTCACAAAGAACCGATTTTTTATTAAGTACCAAAATGGAAAGTGTTGCCTAAGCGTCATGGGAATATATTTGATCAGCGCAGTAGCCCAAAAAGTAGCTAGTTACTTAAATTAATTAAACGATGCAAGCGCATACACGGGTCACTCTTTACGACGAACTTCAGCAACACTTTTAATTGATGGAGGCGGAAATCTAGAATGCCTCAAACGACATGGGGGCTGGAAATCAAGCACGGTTGTCGAAGGATATATAGAGGATTCAATAAGAAATAAGAACGATAATGCCCAAAAATTTTTAAACCTTTATGATTCGCCAACATTGGGAATGATTGCTGTAAGTTGTTCTCGACCATCAGTATCATCAACAATTACCAATGCGTATCAAGAGTCGGGAACATTTTTGTACGCTTTCAATTTTGAAAATGCCTCAATAAATAATTGTAATTTTAATATTACTATAAATAAAAATGATGTTTAAGTGTTGTTAATGACATTTTTATTGTTGCTTTGTGACATCTTTCATATTGATGCCATGACAACATTTTTCCCTCCGCCGTAAAGAAATGGGAAAAAAACTGCTGCCGGCGGAGACATTAAACGTTGACAGGATCAAGTTAGATAAGTAATGTCATCATGTTTTTACACAAAATAATTTAATCTTTATTATTTGTTGTTATGATCAGTATTATAAATTAAAAAAAAAACCATAAAAACTTTAATAAATTATATGTAGAAATTACAGCAATAATTTCTCCTTTTCTGTATCATAGTTAGTTATTTGATATTTATTTATTATTTGACGATATTTTGTAAAATCAAATAATTTATTAAAATAAAATGAAATCAAATAAAATAAAATATTCTTACCATAAACGTATAAAAATTACTTTCTGGAGATACCGATTTACTAAATGAAACGAACACTTTTAATGATCACGCGAATAAATAAAAAAGGCAGGTTTTAAAATAA
The DNA here is from genome assembly GCA_918026665.1 of Diabrotica balteata. Lineage (NCBI taxonomy): Eukaryota > Metazoa > Arthropoda > Insecta > Coleoptera > Chrysomelidae > Diabrotica > Diabrotica balteata. The sequence continues at coordinate 61,063,893 of OU898282.1, forward strand.
GAGCTATGGGTAAGAGTATATAGGTAATAGACCTAAAATTGTATTAAATACTCTCTCCTATTTATGTTCTAATAAAGGATGACAAAAAAAAATTAATTTTATTAATTAAAGGAGAGCCTACACGTCGACTCTAATAATCATGGTCTCAGAATTATAAACTTTGCGATGTTTAAGAATATGGTAATAGCTGGGACACGAATTCCCCATAACCATATGCGTGAGGGAACTTGAAAATCTTCTGATAATGAAACGATTAACCAAATAGATCATATAATCATCGATGCAAGATACTGCTCTAACTGAATAAATGTTTAGGTCTTAGATGTAGATTAGGTCTTTTAGAGGAGCAAACATAGAAATTGATCACTATTTAGTTAAAGCACGATTTAAAGAGAGAATATCCAATTTAAAAAAGAAGATCGGTAGAAGGAGAGAAAAAAGTTGACATTATAAACTAAAAGATCACGACATTGCAAATGTATACAAACAGCAAATAGAAAATCAAATAAGTATTAAAAACTTAGAAGAAGAAAGATATGTTAACCAAATATGTGCAAATATACGAGATATTGTGTTGCAAAAATCGGTTGACATATGGGGCAGAACAAAATCAGAAAAGAAATTATTGGTTTCATCATAAGTGCAAAATGACCACAAATAGAAAGAACGCAGCATATCAAAAAACCATAGACGCAGGTTGTACACGGAAAAAAAAAGAGTATAGACGTCTTAAAAGGGAGAAAAAACGTATTTATTCATTCATCGACGTAATAAGGGGGAATACGAACAGAACACTCTCAATGAGTAGTTTTGTTCTCTAAGAAAGCAGTCTCTATTGCCATTCGAAAAAATCCTTAAAACAATATTAAATCTTGGATTGAAGTTAATGAACAACTGCTGATACTGGAAATAAAAAAAAATTGGCACCACATCGTAATTATTGGAGTGAATACCCCTAATGAAGATGGAGATCCAGAAAGTAAAGACGATTTCTACAACAATATGAAAAAAATACTCTCTGAAATTAAAGAAAACTGTGAAATCCTTATATTAGGAGATTTAAACGGCAGAGTAGGAAGAGAAGAAAATAACAGAGTTGTAGAAAGTTATGGGGAACAAATAACCAATAACAACGGAATACGTCTTAGAGGTTTTTGTGAAACAATGTTTCTCAAAATTATGAATGGATTTTTTCAACATAGAGACATACACAAATTTACATGGATACAACCTACTAGGAATCTGCGCTCGATAATCGACTATGTAATCCAACCTCAAAATTCCCAACTGAAAACAACTGACGTAAGGGTATACCGTAGATCAGAATGTGGATCAGACCATGCATCGTTTACTTATGGCCAACGTGATAGTTAACTATCGCAAAAACAATAACACCCAGGTTCAGAATATAGAAAAGGGACAAGAAGTAATATCTTTTTCTTCTTAGGGTGCCTGTCCGTTCCGAACGTTGGCGATCATTCTGGCTATGATGATTTTCTTGGTTGCTATACGAAATAGCTGTGTAATATCTCCTAAATATAATCTAGAAAGCTTAAAAGAAGATTTAACGAGATTTCTTTACAAATTACGACTGGCCACAAAATTACAAAATGTGGATCGAGAAGATATATCAGCGGAAGAATTATACCAGCAACTTAAAAAATGCATTTATGAGGCTACAAATGAAGCTCTGGTGGTCGAAGAATATGCAAACTTCAGTCAACAAGAAGAAAATTGCTCATCAGAAATGGATGTCAACGAGAAATGATGAAGATTACAAGACATATCATAAATTAAATCGAGATGTAAAAAGACAAGTAGTGAAAAGTACAAATGAGATGCAGCAGGATCTGGAGACATCCCAAATGAATTGGTAAAATATGGACCAAAAATATTTTATGAGATGTTGGTTTAACTATGTAAAAATGCTTAAAAGGTCAAAATATCCCTGATGATTGGAATATTGGATACATCAGCTCAATATTCAAGAAAGGGGATAAATGCAAATGCTCTAATTATAGGGAAATACCTATTGTCAGCTCAGTGGGGAGTTTGTACGGTCGAATACCTAATAAAAAAAAAAAAGAATAGAATCAGAATACGAAGATATAGAAGAACAAAATGGAATTCGTGCACTAAGATCGTGCTCTGATGGTATATTCGTTCTGCAGAAGGTAATCGAAAAACGAATTGCAAGGAATCTATCTACCTACCTATTGTTTGTAGATTTAGAGAAGGCATACGATACGGTACCTTTGAAAAAACTTTTTCAAACATTGACGAAAGTAGGTCTCAGTAGAGAGTATGTGGATGCTATCGCAAATATATACAAAAATGCAAGAAGTATCGTTAAAGAAGGAAACTTTATATCTGAATCATTTCCAATAACAAAGGGGCTTAAACAAGGATGTTGTCTATCTCTGACCTTATTTAAAATATATATTCAATTATTGCTAGAGCAGTGACATCACAGACATACAAAGAGATGGATTGATAATGTTGAAAAAGGCCTACAGATTCGAAAGGTCAGAAGATGGAGGAAAGCTGCCAGGAATCGACAGGAGTAGCGACTTCTTTGTGAGTAGGCCAAGATCCACAACGGATTGTCGAGCCACGTCTGATGGTCAAAAAAATGGTTTTATATTAAGACATTACACTAGCTACTGCCAAAAAATTTATTAAAAACGATTAGCTCTAAATGCAAAAAATACTGCTTCAAAACATACAGCTGCGTTAAATATGGTTTAAAGTGTTCTGATAATTGTACGTATTGCCAAGGCCAATTACGCAAAAATTTAATAATTTTTAAAAAATGTACAAAAATCTAGATATATATTAATTATGATGAGAAGATAGCTACAGAAAAATAAATTAGGGATGTTTTACTAGAATCTCTAGAAGAAAATGCGTTTTAATTAGAAGATGAACAGGTCAACGACAAATAGGCTAGTGGAGAAGAAGTTACTCGACATAACTCTAAACAGCTTAGATTTAAATATTAAGTAATAAAAAAAAATTTATATATTTTTTTAAGTACTTATTTTTTAATTGAGTTATAAACGATTTTTTTTTTCAAACGTCACAAAAGTATTAATTTTTATGACATGGTTGACAATATAAAAATGACTTTTACGTCTAGACATTAAAGTGAACCACTTTTACATCTAGGCTTGGTAAATAACAGTCCTTCAGTTACAATATTTGCAGTACACAAAATAACTGTAGGAATACGCGATACTGTTGAATCTTCAGAGTCAGACATAATACTCATACTTTTGAGCGACAATAAGCACAAACGTTCACAAAATTTAACGAGTAACGCAAAAATCAGTGATTTTTCCTATTTGTCAAATTAACAATTAATAGAACCATGGCAACTTTAAAATTATTTACAACGTTTGAAAAATGAAAATAGTATGTTTTATTCGGAGTAAAAATAATTTTTTCCGCCTCGGCTTAAAACGTACAGTTTCGCCACAAAAGGTATCATTTTTACTCCAAATAAAACAATAAACTATTATGTATAAAACATCTTTATACTAAATAAATATATACAATATATAATTTATTTAAAATCCTTTATAAAAGGCATATATTTAAAACACACAATCGGGCTACATCACATTCCAAAACGTTTTCGGAATCTGTATTCCATCATCAGTGTATCTAAATAAGCCACAATTAAAGATAAAAATACGTTTATTGACGTTTCAATTTCCAATTCGGAAATCGTTCTCAAAATACAAACAGTAAATTAAACAAATTTTGTTTTTTGTTACATAGTGAAAAAATTCTTCTAATAATTTAATTTTATCTGACTCATTTATATTGACAATTCAGACATACATTATGCATTTTAAAGTAGATGACTTTAAAATGATATTGCCAATATTGTTGAGTTGCGCTCCTGGGACGACTTTACTTATAAGATAGTTCATTCGATTACATGAAATCAACTTAACTCGAGAATATCCGTCAGAAAAAAATCATAGCATGTAATTCGTCTTTAAAAAGACAAACACATGACATGATGACAGTAAAATTCTCCTGTTAGTGATTCCATAGTAAATTATGAGGGAAAAACCAGGAAAAAAACCTCATAATACTATCCCGACATTGTAAGTATTAGTTCGTGAATTTAGTTTACCTTCAACAAACATCAAAATTCTGATTTTATATGTTACGTTATTTAAAAAAAAAACATAAATGATGTATCCTCTATATGTTACTGACTTACTAATACTGGTATTTTCTTATTAATAACTTCCTCTTTCAATATTGGTAATCAGATCCTACTACATTCTGCCGAGGAATTTGCGACACAATTGGCCTCATTTAGCATAATTAGAGCCGCTTCTTTGATTTTTCTTTTTTTACCATCCGTTTCTTTTAGGACTATATTTGAATTATTCCATTGAACCCTATGTTCATTATCATATGCGTGTTTATATATTTGATCTCTATCAAATTCTCTATTTTTAATATAAGATTGATGTTCACTTATTCTAACATTTAATGGCCTTGATGATTCACCTAAATAAAACTGATCGCATTCACAAGGTATTTTATAAATGCAATTCTTTGTCCTTTCTTGTTTATTGTTAGGTTTGGTTTTGGACAAAATAGATCTCAACGTGTTTGTTGTTTTGAATGTTGTTGAAATGTTGAATTTATTTCCTATCCTTTTAAGTTTTTCTGATAATCCTTTTATGTACGCTATTGTTATTTTCCTCATATTATTCCTTGTGTATGCTGTAGGATCTCGTTCTAAGTTGTTCTGTTCTATTTGATCGATTGTTGAAAATTCCTTATTTATAAACGATAAAGGATAATCATTTTTTAATAAAACAGATGTTAACAAATGTTTCTCCTCCAAGAACGAATTTTCGTTAGAGCAAGTAATTTTTCTTTATCGTATAAGGATTTAATTATTCCCTTTTTTACATTAATATTATGATTTGATTTGAAATTTAAATATCTATTGGTGTGTGTTGGTTTTCTATACACCTGAGTCTCATATCCAGTATCGTTCTTAGAGATTAAAACATCCAGGAAAGGTAGCGTAACTGTTATTGTTAATTATTAAATTTAAATTTTTTTTTTTTTAAATAACGTAACATGTAAAATCAGAATTTTGATGGTTGAATAGAAGGTAAACTTAATTCACGAACAAATACTTACAATGTCGGGATAGTATTATGAGGTTTTTTTCCTGGTTTTTCCCTCATAATTTACTATGGAATCACTAACAGGAGAATTTTACTGTCATCATGTCATGTGTTTGTCTTTTTAAAGACGAATTACATGCTATGATTTTTTTCTGACGGATATTCTCGAGTTAAAGTTGATTTCATGTAATCGAATGAACTATCTGATAAGTAAAGTCGTCCCAGGAGCGCAACTCAACAATATTGGCAATATCATTTTAAAGTCATCTACTTTAAAATGCATAATGTATGTCTGAATTGTCAATATAAATGAGTCAGATAAAATTAAATTATTAGAAGAATTTGTTCACTATGTAACAAAAAACAAAATTTGTTTAATTTACTATTTGTATTTTGAGAACGATTTCCGAATTGGAAATTGAAACGTCAATAAACGTATTTTTATCTTTAATTGTGGCTTATTGCCAGTTATAAATAGTAATTAATTTACAATGCCACAAGAAAATAGCTTTAGAACAATATCAGTGTATCTAGGTGTACACAGTTTTGAGCCACTAAATATTTGGGTGAAAACTCTTTAAATTAATATAAGGTTGAATCTTCGAATAATTGAACTTTGATGGTATACAAGGCAAATATCGAACACAGTAATTAATTAAATCTTGCCCAAGTACTTTCGATCAATATATCATACTCAGGTGCACTTCGTCAGTTGTGGCCTATCCGACATGAGCAGAATGTCATACATGTAAATTTGGACATAACAATACAATACACAAAGACAAACAAACACTTTAAAATTTTAAAAAATGGAGAAGCTACATGTTATATAGAAGCCGGAGACATTCTGTGAGACAGATTCTCTGAGACAGAATGTCTGTCTCATGTATATTTTCAAAACCAATAAATTGATTATAGTAAAATTTTATACGAAATTTAGTACGAAAAATAAAATATGTTATGTAAAATTCGATAACAAAACTTTTGCTAGACATACAAAATTGTTCTAAAACCAATAGCTCTTGACATATAATAGAGTAAGTCCGGCAGAGGTGGCTCGTCGGGTGAGATGACTTGGTCATCTCTTAAAATTGAATGAGATGACTCGGTTATCTCTTAAAATTATCTTATTTTACATTTAAATTTACTTAAAACTTATTTCGGTAATCGTCAAAACTATTGTGCACTTATTTTTCTCTGTATTTTATCGAAGTCACGTTTTGATGGCATGTTGTTTGTATCGTTGAGGTTATGTAGGCATAGTTGCCAGTCCTTTCAAACATTACTAACACACGCAAATTAAGTGGGCAATCTCACCTTGACAATTCGGGTTAGTTGGCTCGCAAATGTTAGGGAGATATTGGCTAGCTCTTTAGTTACTTATATAAGGATATTTTTAATAGATCAATTTATTTTCAGCCAGGCCAACGAAGTATAACAGAAAAGGAAATTGCCAAAGTGGTTTTTAGACTGAAAATCAACTCGAATTAGCCAATCATGGCGTAAGAAGTGAATAAATGGGGGGTTAATGCTGCCGCCAGGAATTTTAAAGTTTCAGTGCCTATGTACATAAAAAAAGAAGAATGAAAAGTAACAATTTAAAAAAAAGTACATTAGGAGCAAGTAGTGTTTTTATTGTTCTAGTTAGCAAAAAATGAAAATAAAATAAAGAAACATAACCTAAAGTTGCAGAAAGCTGGTTTTGCACTTACAAGTGCTGGAGTTAGAGAAATAGCATTCAGATTAGCGGAAGAATTACATATTAAAACTACTTTCAACAAGGAAAAAAAGCTTGCAGGTTTTGACTGATTACAATCATTTTTAAGAAGAAACCCTGACTTGAGTATAAAAAATCGGAAGGCGTATCCTTAGCAAGAAGTCGAGGCATGAACAAAAATGGTGTAAGCGATTACTTTGATTTGTTAGAGCAAGTTATTCTAGAAAATAAGTTAATGCAGAAAAGCAAGAATTCGAAAATAGCATGCCCCCAGGATCAAAGGTTTACATGAATGAAAAGTCCACTTACGTAAACACAGATATATTTATTGATTGGTTAACACATCACTTTGTCCCAGAAAGCCTTCAGAAATAATCCAACTGGTTTAAACGCGGTAGACAATTGGCTGTTGTACTTACTAGCCCAATGAATTTGGCGATACGCAAAGATTAAGATGTTAAAATGATAAAAAAGGATGCTAAAAACAATAAAGGGCTTTTGGAAAAAAAAGTCAAGGAACTCAACAACCAAAAGAAGATGTTTTGTGAGTCATCTTCTTCCGAAGACTTTGACGATAATATGGAAATTACTAAAGACTCTAGTGATGATCTACAAGATGAAACAAATTGTGAATGTGCCAGCTGTGTGGAAATATATTCAACCAATCGAAACAAGAAGACTGGGTACAGTGCGTGCATTGCAATTTTTGGTTTCATGAAAACTGCTCAAAATATTTATGTGATATATGTGGAAAAGTATTGGTAAAAAAACGTGCCAAATAAAGTTTAAGATCGAGCTATATCACCAGTGTCCGAGTCATCTCACCCTGACACAACGGGTGAGTTTGCCTTTCACAATTTTTTGTATTTTGATGTTCACTGTTTTTGTATGTAAGTATTTGGCTTAACCAACTCTGTACACTTTTTTGTAATGATATTTTAATATAAATATATAAATATTTCAGAGCGTAGACTTTTTTGTGCTAAGATACAGACAGTCAAAAAAATGTGAACCATCTGTTCCTGACTTACCCGTCTTAACTACGTCTTAACTATTATTACAGACTACTATATCTAAAATTTAATACTGATCTGAACAATATGCTACTGCATTACAGACAACTTTGCCCGAAAAGTTTGTTGTTGTATTATACCATTTGTTGGTGTTAATATGTCATGCTTCACTTCTTATAAATATAATTATTTAATGTTTTAAAGTAGTGTTGCGATCGGTCTATTTCACCTTGAATTATTATACAAATGCAATTTGTAAATTAATTTAGTTAAATTTGACTTTACGGTTAATGCAGTTATTTATGTAAGATTAAGCGGTACGCTAATTTTGGTTAAAGGTTTAGAACATAAGTTTTAGATGTCAATTTTGTCGTATAATTTTAAATATTAAAAGTGATTTGAATTTTATATTTTAAAGTACTTATAATTAACCATTTAAAATTTTACATGTTAATTAACATTTTATTATTGTAAAGAATTCATAATTTCCCATGATTAATGTTTCATTAATAGTGTCTATAATTCAGTTCTGACGAAGAATAAATCAGCGGATACGCGGGAGTTATAAATGGCCCTTCAAGAGGATGAAGAGAACAAAACGCGCTAATGAATGGTAGTGTATGGCATGGTGGCCGTCACAGACCATAAGAAAGAAGAAGAATGTTCATTGAGATAAGACCAGAATGGGGCAAATGGTGCACGATTAGTAGGTATTGTCGAGCGAAGGTGGTCTGTTGAATGATTTATGCTGGTCGTCTTGGTGGTGATATGGTATCACTTTTAGTTGGATTGATAGTCTTTTTTATCGAATTTATTATTAAAAGGTACTTTGCAGATAAAAGGGACTGACAGTTTTTTAAATCAAATTAATGGGTTATTCTTATGTAACTATTTATGCTTAATAAAATCCATGAATGACAACAATAATATTAATATAAAAAATATATTGCCGTATCCTTATAATATATTTTATAGAGTGATCGTAGGTTTTCAACACTTTATGAATCAAGAAAAATAACACATTAGTAGATTACTTTTTAATTGTAAAGACATATTATGGTTACTTAAGCTATTGACCTGTTTTTTTAAGCTAGTTATGAATTTTAATATTTTTTAAAGACTGCATAAATATAGTAAAGTTCTCATATATACACATCACACAACTAACATGACTATTGTCCAGAGGCTAAGGAAAGACAAAGAAATTGTAACACCGTAAATAACATAAAATTGGCTTACTTCGTTTGCAACGCAAAGTTGGATAGTAGGACTTCTTCTTCTTCTTTTTGATCTTGTATATTTCTATTGTTTTGTGAGTATTTGAGTGTACACCTTTATACTTCTTAGTTTATTTGTCTTAGTTGTTCTTAGTTTTGTTATACCAGTTTCAATAGCAGTAGGGTAGATACTTGTACCTTGGGCCAGCTTGTACCATGAGTCACACCATTTTTTTTTAATTTGGCGCACGAACTCTCTCTGTTTCTTATGTCAAGATCGTCTACAATCGTCGTCAATATGTCGTTAGTTGTTGAACGTCACCAAAAATCATTTGCGGCTGTCTTAAAAATATAGTGAATTATTTTGTAAAAATTTAGTATTTATAGGATAGATAATTTTCTTTTTTAATTTTAGTGTTAACAGATATGGTCAATTATATCACAGGGTGTGTATTCTTATTCTAACAGGTACTTAAACAACATAGTGAGAAAGTTAAAAACACAGTTTTTTGGGTTGCTTCATCACATGTTGTACGTTGGGCCGCAGCTCAAGGTACAATCTCTTTTAGGTGGATAAATAAAAAGAGGTAAAAACAGATTTTTTTTTACAGATGCCTAGAAGCAAAACCGGCGTAAAAAGAGCTCCGACAGATTATGAAAACCTATTAAAAGCATACAATGCAATTCAAGAAAAGCAAATATCGGTTTGATTAGCTGCAAAGGAATTCCATGTGTGACGGCACTTCAGATATTTTTGGTTCGTGGTCCCAACAATTTCCTCTTTTATGGTGGTTGGACAGTCCGAAAAGTATTTTTCTCTGATGAGGAGAACGACTTATGAAAGTATTTAACTTGAGAGTTCTATGCATTATGAACTTTTACGTCGCTCTTTGCAAACTTAAGCAGTTGAAGATGCTAAAGCCAACAAAAGTTAGTCCCACCGCTTTGGAATAATAATTATCGTGTCGAAAAACAGTGGTTCCTTGACTTTCTAAGTCGCCATAAGTAACTTAGTTTAAGAAAGCCACAAGCCACTAGACTATCTTGCGGAATCTTCAACAAACACAATGTCTCATTCTTTTTTCAGAATTGAAAGTCATAAATATGCATACTTTCATACCCAGTAAAATATACAATATTGATGAGAGTGGTAACACAAATATTCCTGGAAAAATTGTAGCTTGTAAGGGTATTAAACAAGTTGGTTCCGCTACAAGTGGCGAAAGAGGTACTAATGTAACATTTATCGCTGCTATATGTGCTTCAGGGAATAATGTTCCTATATACATATTTTTCAGAGTTCATTTTACTCCCTATGTACTGAAAGGTGCATCTGCTAATTAGGTGGGACCGGCTCATCCTAGTAGTTGGTCTTTCTACTTTCTTGTTCTTTCTTTTTGTATTTAAGCTTTAAAGCCTGTTTTTTCTTCAATATTAGCCCCATAAATTGTTTAAATTGTCACACCATCTTTTTTTTGGGTTGATAATACTTCCTCGTTCATTTGGTGACTTATCTTGTGCTATTCGTACTATTCTATCCTCTGACATTCTACTGATGTATTTGCTTCACTCCTGTTTTTGTTTTTAAGGACAAAGTTTTCAAATATTTTTTGTTCTCACATATTATGGAGGTCAGACCTAGAATTTTACTAAACCAAACAAAGGAAAATAGCAAAAACTCTAAGAGACCTTAAAATACTATTGCTATATATCTCACTCAAAGTTCACAAAATTAATTAAACAAATTGGAATAAAATAAAAGTAAAACAACGCTGTCGTCTCGACAGCTTGATAAGGGTGTAAGTAGGCTTTAAAAAATAATGGTATCATAAATGATAAAACAAATAAGAAAATCGGAAACCAGTGACCTTATACGGCGCAAAGTCTACTTAGACTAAACATGCATTTAAGTGATTCAATTAAATGATCCATGGATTACATATAGAAATCATTCACATGGAATATAGTTTAATTGATTTACCTTAGAAAATCCTACACTCAAAAAAAACGAGTAAACGAAAGGCCAAATATAAACACACAAACTAATTTAAGCACATCATCTCTGACAAGAGATGATGTGCTTAAACTAGCACATCAAAGTCCCTTTTAGGGCGTGTTCCGTGAACATAAGTGTTTCGTAATTCATCATAGATTTTTTTTAATTAAGGGACATTCATACACTATCCTCATAATTTTTTACTATTTACGTCACGACCACATCAAAGAAACAGTAAGTAGGTGTTGTAGTTTAGTTACTCAATTCCAAGTTAAATGGATCAAGATTTAAGTAGGGGGCGCACTGTACGCGTTTTGCATTATTCTGTTACTTTGTGATGTTTGTTAAATTAAGCAAAATTATTAGTTTTATTTCATGTTGTATAAATAAGTTAACTCGTAACGTTGAAATCATAAATTAGATTTACATAAATTTACATATAGCTTAACTAACCATATTTAAATTGGAATGTGCAAGCAGTTCAATATTGCAGTTATATGTTGTTAACACTGACAAATAGTAACAAGTTCTTCGTATCGTCCTAAGCAATCAAATTATTAACCTTTGTAAAAGAAGAAATGAAAACTGCACGCGGTCGTTAATTTTCAACGCACGGGTGGAAGTAAATCAGCAGAAATCATCAGAAATGTTTGTTTGATTAATTGAGAATGTAATTGGCTTTTCAAGAAGGTGCATATCAAATGGAAATAATACTTAACAGCCGTAGTGCCCTCAGTAGGTTTCAGAGAATGGTTTAATCTTTGCTTACAAAAATTGTGATCTTAAATTAAGTGCTTATAGAAGCTTATTTTGTTTGGTTTGAAATTCACACGATAAGTACATAGCTGGTTTGTGTTAACTGTAAATTATTCGACTTCACAAAAGATCGTTATTGCAATATACATGCTTAAATATTTAATTTTATTAACAGCTTTCTTAGTATCTGTCAAAATTAGTTTGATCCAGAATAAAATAAAACGGTAATAAAAAACGGTTCATTTCTTGCAGGGTTAAAAAAAGTTAGAAAACAGAAAAAAAAAAACAATGAAGAAGTCTCTCGTCTGCTACGTAATCTAGAAAAATAAATGAAGTCTTTTGTTCAAACATGACCACTCAATTTGTCACTAAAATTTGTTGATCGCTCGAAGGACTTATATAACTCTATTTTAAATTAGTAATACCTTCGTTGTAAAATAAGTCATCGCAGTTACTATTTATAGTAGCGATTACCTTGAAATTATAGAAGATATCTTTGGCCCAGAAATTTTTTCAGATTTTATTATAAGGTGATAATCGATAAAGATTCATAATTCGAAACATAATTATTTAACCCTGGACTCCTACATGAGGTACTGGTCTACCAGAGTCTCTTTTCATTTTTAAAAATATTTAACAATAGAGCATGCATCATAAATCATTAGAACTGTTTGTTTGAATCATTAAGAATGTAATGTCTTTTTACTAAGGTGCGCATCAAAGAGCGACTACTTTCCTTCCTTATAGTTAACTTTGGTAACAGTTATTACCAGTGTATGTGTTGTGTTGTTTTAGTTGCTAAGGCGCGTTTTTACGAGTAAAGTTTTGTTGATCAACTTTATTTGATCAACAAAAGTTAAATTCAACTTGTATAAGATTTTGTTCAAGTATTTCAATTAAAACTGAATCAGCGGTTCAATGTAAAAATTTCATCGAATGAGGTTGTTCGTGAATTTGTACGAAGTATTGCTGTTTTGTTAGTAGAAGAACTGAAAAGAATTGCTAATAATATGAGATAAAATCATAAAAAGCGTCGTTTTTGGGTGAGATAGTGGATTTTAAGAAGAAATGGTTTGGAGGCCTTAGAAACGTTGTTGAACGAGGATAAAGAAGGGTGTAGAAATAACATTCGAATGTTTGAAGAAAATTTTGACGAGCTGCTGTCAAAAGTGCAGGGTGTCATAAAAAAACAAGAAAAGTTTTTTGAAGGATACCTAAGCCAACTGTATTCTTCCCTTTATTTGTCCGGTCTGATTTCCTTTATTTAATTTAACTAGTTGTCCCAAATATACAAATTCTTTTACTTGTTCTATAGTTGTTTGTGCTATTGTAATTATTAATTCTTCTGGTTGGTTGGCAATAATTTTCATTTTATTATAATTCATTTTTAGACCTATTTTTGTTGATTCGCTATTTAATTCATCCATCATATTTTATAATTATTTCCTTTTATCTGTTATTAATACAATGTCGTCTGCATATTTCAAGTGATTCAAGTATTGGCCATTTCTGTTAATACCCCGTTTTTCTCATTGTACTGTCCTCATAATGTCTTCCAAAGCTTGATTGAATAGTTTGGGTGATATAGTGTCACCCTATCTGACTCCTCGCCGTATCTTAATAGGCTCCGTTTGTTTAACTATTTTAATGGATGTTGTTGCTTGATCATATATAATGAAAATTATGTCCGTATATCTATAGTCTATTCTCCCATTTTATATAGAGTTGTTTACTGCCCAATGTTCCAGCTTATCGAATGCTTTTTCAAAGTCTACAAATGCCATATACATTGGGACTTGATATTCGTTGGCCTTTGCAATTAATATTTTTATCGTAAGGAGATGGTCGCTTGTACTGAATAATTTTCTAAAACCGGCTTGCTGACTTGACTGGTAATTATCTAACATAGTTGTTAATCTGTTTGTTAGTAGTTTAGTTAACAGTTTGTTCATTACATTAATTAAGTAGCGTTATGCGCCTATCGTTTTTCAGATCCTTTCTATAGCCTTTTTTAAATATATGAATGCTGTATTGTGTCAAATTACCGAAAATGTCTTCTTAACTGTTTTAGGTTTAGCGATAAAGAGAATTGTTAATATGGGTAAAGTATTGTAGTGTTTGGGACTCCAGTAAAGATGATATATTTGATATATTTGATTCACTGTGATATGCTTACGCTTGTACGAAGAAGACAAGATGTTGGCCACTTTAATTGTTATATAATCTACTAGACATTAAGTCTGTGGTACTTTTGAAAGACAGCTGTGTCCCAAATGAAGAAATAATAAGTCACAGATGAGTATATCTGAAGAACCTGGCCTTAAAGTTAATGAGATATCATATGAAGAACCGCCTAAATATAGCCAATTTAAAGCACCAAAGAGATACTATTTGCAACATGCTATCTGTAAAAATGACAGAATAAATGCTTAAAATAATATTTTCAAATAAAAAAGATATAATATTAAAAATTAGGAAAATAAGCAGGTATATATTTCTTTAAGTAACTTATTTCTACAAAGATAACTTTTAATTTAAGGTATAAAAGTACACCGATGTAGCATTAGTAGAAAAAAAATTATGGTTGCAGTCCATTGTTAATAAATTTGGTGCGTAGCAGTGGCAAACTTGCTAGTGGACAGATATTTTATCTTTCTTTACTAAATCACAACTTAAATTTTTGATATTGTAGTTTGACATTAATTTTTTTTTCTCTTCCGGTTGATTAGAAGAATTTTTATCTCAAGTATTTTATTCAACTATGCCAAACCATAGATGCTTAACACAATAGTTTTTACTAACAAAAGAATATGAAAAAGTCTTATTCTTCTTCTTTCCTTTCGAAAATGTACTAGTTTTTCACTACTTCAATATTGTATCATAATATTGTATCAAGTTGGAAAGATTCGAATGTAGTTATGAGGTGCAAATCATTTTATATTGCCCCTTTGTCCGCTTGTTGTCGATCAACGATAATAAATATAATAAAAAGTGAACGTTGTGGAGAAAAATGTTGGTTTTATTAACAGCTACTACAAATTACACTATATGATGATGTTAAGGTAATTATCTATAATAGACTGCGCTCACATGAGCTCAAATCCTCAATTTATAATCTCACAAATAATTCATACCTCAGCACAGAGGTTATTGCTTATATCATACTAACAAACTTTGAACTATAAGTTTACATTACAATTTAATCTAGGCCGTCATTGCAACACTTAGGAAGTTCAATATATGTTCAACAATTAGACAAATATATTATTCAACAATTCATTAACAGATGAATGGACTTTAATTATTAAAATATTACTCGATATAATTTTCACAATGTTTGAATTATACATGGTAAAACTATAAAATGTTAAGAAGTTAAGAATAATGTGAGATTTCAAATTAAGCGATTAATTTGTGATTGAACACAAATATTATATCATAATCAGTTCCTGACATTTTTTTGTACAAAAGAATCTGTGTTATGTTTTTATAACTATGTACAGTTCCCGTCATATAAAGCTGGTATACTTTCTTTTCATAATGTAAAACTGTGTTCAGACTTGACACAATGGTTCGTGAGTGAATTCGTTGTTGCCATCACAGAATTTCACTAAATCTAAATAAAAAAAACGTTCAAAAACGTTTAAACTTTTTATATTTGTATTACTATTATCATTAAAAACAAAAAACCGTATCTAATAAATTTAATAACTAGAGAGAGTCTTGAGTTAATGCCCAAAATGTTTAAAGTATCTTTAAATGTAGGTTTTTATAGTATGTCGCACAGCCCTCCTGTTAGCTGATTTGATACAATAGTTTTGTTGAACTAGCAACGTTGTTGATTTTACACAACTTGAAAAATACGGTTTTCGGTTATAAAAGGTGTACCAGATTTTTAAGGCGCGAACGGTACACTGACCGATTCTCATACGATTTGGAAAGGAAAGAAACAAATTTTAAATAAAAACTTTAGAGGAATACGTTCATTTTCTTCACGAAGCATGTTTTAAAGGTCTGCAAAATTTTCTGGCTAGCCTGGTTGACTTCTAATACTACGATGAAGATCATCCCAAAGAAGGCTGACGATTCTAGAATATTAATTCCTACTTCACCCAGTAATTTGTCAGGATTCTTGCAGTTGGCGGCCGTACATAATCATACTTAAAGACGAAATTATCTTCAATAAATGGACCAAATGGAACTGCTGCTTCTGCCAAAACATCATCTATATACCGGTGAAAATTCAGGGGGCCACTGATAAAAGATAAGTTCAGTTCGAGCTTCAAATGAGATTCTAGTCCAAATCCTGACGCCACCACCACCAAAGTTTCTTGTCTGAAACATACAAGCGTAAGCATATTTTTTATTTTTTCGTCTCCAAACCCTTTCTCCACCATCGCCAGGCTTCAAATAGAACCGCGATTCATCCATAAAGAGAATTCGGCTCCAATCGTGTATATCCCAGTGTTGATATTAACGAGCAAAAGTTAATTGATTCCTATAGTGTCTTGGTTGTAATTCCGAAACAATAGCTGGCCTTATTGCTAGTAGTTCTCTTTCATTGAGGAGTTTTTTAACTTTTCTCTCACTTTCATTCATATTTAGAACCTTCTGCAGATCGTTTCTTGCAGCAATTGCAGTAAAATGGAGATTTCTTAAAAGTTCCATTAAAATAAAACTCTTCTACAACCGGAACCAGTTCGACGTGAGTATGTTTCAGTCTCTATAAAGCGATGGAAAGTTCTCCGTACTGTAATTCTCGGAATACCTAAATTTTCGGATACATCAACTTGACTTCTTCCGTCTTTTAGCAATGCAATAATTCGAGGAACATTCACTGTATGATCCACCATATCTTAATTATTCACTTAGTTGAAATCCACATTTGAAAAGCTAAAATACTGTTTAATTAAATGTTTTTAACTTATAAGATAAACAACGACTACAGAAAACAACAACTTAAACGTCAAAATTGTCAAAAACAAGTATATATGATCGCAATAAATATTTAAATTGAGACGCAATATGAAACAGTGAATAAAACTTCCAATAAATTTTGATTTTCGAAATTTTTTAGGGTGGCCACTTTTTTTTGCCGTTCAGTGTATATATTTAATAGTTAAGTTATTTTGTATTTTACATTGTACAAAACAAAAAAAAAAGGAAGATTCTTCAATTATATGTATTTTTATATAAGTTCAAACACTTACCTTTTTTTAAACACACAATCTATTTTTATGATTTATCTTATGTTTTTATAAAAAAATATATAAGAGATTTCGATAATATAAAATCTAATTAGAACATTTAAAATACATTATCGTCTTTACGTCTTTTTGCTCTAAAGCGAAATCCAAATGGATGGGTTTTGTTATTAGAGCTAACCTATATCGACACGAAATCTTAATGCGAAGCCAACCAGTACTAGTTGCTATAATATTTCTTATGATTATTGCGCCAATTTTATGAATGCCACACATTAAGATAATCTCCGTTGACAGTAAAATTAATTAGAGGCAATAGTTCAGCCGCTGGGGGCAGATATTACGGTTGCACAGCCACTGCTCTTGAGTAATGGGACCATCGAATTGTTACGGAACCTTTTTCTTTTAAATGGCCAATTATTGATTAGCATCAATGCGTGATCGTACGTTACGAATGATAAACATCTCGTTAGAAGAATTTAAAGGTTTTAACTGCTCACGTAGCGGTATTTAGTATTTTGGTAATCAATACCGAACTTAAAAAATTAATAGTTAAATGACAATCATTCTTACATATTTTGGTTATGAAGTTTACTATAAAAAAATTATTGATTTAGTATAAACTAATTAAATATAGAGAGTATATTATACTCGTTAACATAAGATATCGAAATAATGTCAACCGTGTTAAAATCTACCCGGCGCTTACATGCAATCTAACCACAAAACTGTAACTAAACGTGATTAAATAAAAAATGTAAAGAAATGACATAATGGGTGGCACAGAGAAGAATATAGAATCCCTTAATCAAAATGATAAAGTACATCAAAGGCAATTTTATAAATAACAAAGAAAGTGCAAATAAGACATGGACTACAGATAATTTTACAGCTTCTACAAATAAATTCTGCAGCTAATAAAAGAAAGAAGAAAAACAAGAATATTATTTTATGTACAAAATATTCTAATGAGAGATACTAAGTAAGAACAAATAAGCCGAACAGAACGAACTGGAGAAAAATTAATTGACAAGAAATCAAAATTCTACAAAGAAAATAGGGCGTTTGCACAAATATCAACAACTTACAAACTAAAAGAAATAACAACAACTTATAAACTTAGGCAAATATAAAAAGAGAAAAGTAAGAAAATTTTTTATAATTGCAATGAAGAGGTAATCGTGGACAGAGTCTTGATAATACCTAGACCAGCTATAATTGTATACGAAACTTATGTTTCGATGAGAGGAAGAACCAGTTACGAATATCTACAGAAACTGGATCACCTGTACTAATGACAGAAATTAAAGCAGCCATATTATCGCTAAAGGAAAAGCTCCAGGACCCCATGGAGTACAGTTTAAATTTCTTAAGCTTCTTGATGATGAATTTTTTAAAAGACTATGAAAACTCTTTAATTGTATTCATGATATAGGCAATATTCCAAAAGATTGACTAGTTTGATAATATACTACCTAAATTAATATTAAAACAGAGACCAAAATGGCGCGGAAAATATAGGCTAATAAAATAAGATAAAATTATACATCGCAGAATATAAAAGGTAAGCGTTTCGGGAATACCAGACACATAATTTAAATTTATGCAAAGCGCAGTACGAGAGAAGTACTGTACAAGACCTAAAAGAAGAAGATATTCAAAGGAAATCTTTAGTAATGCCTTGGAAAGTTATGAACATGAAATACTTCTAAATGGAGAACGTCTAAATAATATCCGATGTACAGGTGACTCCGATACTTTCGCAGACAGTCTAAAACAGTTACAACATCTAATGAAAGATTTGACTAGAAATTAATATACCAAAAATTATGATTATCAGCAATAAAATTGTAGATTTCCAACAGCTTATCAAGAATACTATGAAAGTTATTAATAACCGGTTAACCTACAACCTACAAACCTACGGTAACCGGTAAACGGTAACCTATAAAATGGATAATTACCAACCGGTTGAACAGGCTAGCTTCCGCAAAGGATATAGTACATCAGACCATCTGCTGACAATGAGAACATTGATACAGAAGGCAAATCAATATCAACTACCCGTATTTTTTGCCTTCGTCGACTATAAAATGGCGTTTGATAGTATCGACATGTGGGCCATAGAACAAGGTATTAATAATTGTATAATAGATTCGAGATATAGGCAACTAATACATTATATATATACAGGGTGGTCCTTAAGTAACTGTACAAAAAGAAACCGTAGATTCTACACTTTAAAATATTACGAATTAAGTCAAGTTGCTTTAATAAAATGTTGATATTAAGAAAGATACAGGGTGTTAAAGTGGTAATTTAAAATTTTATTTTTCGCTATAACTTTCATGTTTGTCAACATTTATGTAAAAAATTCACAACTGGGTTCTATTAAATATCAGAAATTATAATTTGATGTATACTTTAATATAGCTGATAGAGGGCGCCACATATGCCACATATGTGGCATACATTTGCTCGTAACTTTTTTGCTCTTCAAGTTACCGGTAATTTTAATACAAAATATTAAAGGTATATTATTTTAACAAAAAAATGGTATACCTGTTAATATCTTCAAAACTCAAGAGTTTCCGAGATAATCGCATTTTAGAAATAACTACATACATAATTCTGATTTATCGCAATTACTCCAGACAACTAAAAAAAATTAAAGAAAAACATCAATACTTTTGAATTTTGGTATAAAATACTTTAAATAAAGTTAATAGTTAACCAATTATTAAATAAAACGAATATATCAACAGGATAAAATAATAGGATTTGATAAATAACAGAATAATTGGATTTTACATCAAACATTTTACATTTTGTATTAAATTAAAGTCATAATCAAAACATTTTATTTACAAACCAAATTAAAAATAGTTAAACTAAATAACATTAAACTTTTTGTCAAAATAAGTGTTTAATATGTCGACTATTTTCTTTAATTCATTTGTCAATACATTCCATAAAATATCGTCTCATATTAAATAGCATCATTGGTTCCAAAGAAACTGCTGCAGTATTTATTCTTAGTGTTATAAGTATAATAATAAGTAGTTTTTTGAAATTTGGATGCATTAAATAATTATATTAATATCTCACCACAAGAATATGACTACCACGAACAATCCAACGTTCGGGAAAGTTGTATTTAAATACTGTCTCACTCCGCTTTCTCTGTAATTTAATGGTGTACCATCTTGTAGGATTCACATATTTTGCCTTAAGTTTGATGACAATTCTTCCAATAGATATATAAAATCAGTTTATAAAAAATATAAATAAATCTCGACATTCAAATTGCAAGGTAATTCGCATATCTGTAAAAAATAATTACCAATGGTTCCAAACCATAGGACATGCATTTTAAATAAGAATTTTGAATAACATTTTACGGATATGCGAATTATCTTGCAATTTGAATGGTGAGATTTATTTACATTTTTTATAAAATGATTTTATTGATTTATTGAAAGGATTGTCAACAAACTTAAGGCTAAATATTTGGTTTATACAAGATGGTAGACCAATACATTACAGAGAAAGGAGAGTGAGAACAGTATTTAAAAACTACTTTCCTGAACGTTGGATTATTCGTGGTAGTCATATTCCTTGGTCATGTGGTAAGATATTAATATAATTATTTAATTCATAAAAATCCCAAAAGAATACCTATTATTATACTTCTTATAATACTTATAAAAAGTACTGTGTCGGTTTCTTTAGAACCAATGATGCTATTTAACATGAGACGATATTTTATGGAATGTATTGACAAATGAACTAAAGAAAATGGTGGACATATCGAACACTTACTTTGACAAAAGTTTAATGTTATTTAGTGTAACTATTTCTTAATTTGGTTTGTAAATAAAATGTTTTGATTATTACTTTAATTTAATATAAAACGTAAAATGTTTTATGTAAAATCCAATTATTCTGTTCTTTTATCAAATTTTATTATTAATTATCCTGCTGATATATTTATTTTATTTAATATTTCGTTAACTATTAACTTTATTAAAGGTATTTTAATAGAAAATTCAGAAGTATTGATGTTTTTATCTATTTTTCTTTCATTACCTGGAGTAATTGCGTTAAATCAGAATTATGCAGTTGATTTGTAAAATGCGATTATCTAGAAAACTGTTGAGTTTTGAAGTTATTAACAAGTATACCTTTTTTTTGTTAAAATAATGTATCTTTAATATTTTTTATCAAAAATACCGGTAACATAAAGAACAAAAAAGTTAAGTGCAAATGTATGCCACGTATGTAGCATATGTGGCGCCCTCTATTAGCTATATCAAAGTATGTATTAAATTATAATTTCTGATATTGAATAGTACCCAGTTGTAAATTTTTATACATAAATCTCTACAAACATGAAAGTTATAGAGAAAAATAAAATTTTAAATTTCCACTTTAACACCCTGTATCTTTTTTAATATCTACATTTTATTAAAGCAAGTTGGTTTAAATCGATATATTTTAAAGTGTAGAATCTGCGATTTCTTTTTGTACAATTACTTAAGGACCACCCTGTATATATATATATATATATATATATATATATATATATATATATATATATGTGTATATATATATATATATATATATATATATATATATATCTATATATATATATATATATATATATATATATATATATATATGAAAATGCAACTATGATAGTACAACTAGACGAAAATACAAATCCCATCCCCATTAAGAGAGGAGTGAGACAAGGAGACGTAATATCGCCTAAGCTTTTCAACCTTGCCCTAGAAGACGTCTTAAAAACTACAAATTGGTCAACCTATGTCATTAACGTTAATGGCCACAAGTTAAACCACCTCAGATTCGCTGACGACATAGTGATTATAGCGAGCACATTCGAGGAACTGCAAATTATGTTGGGGGAACTAGCAGCCAGCTCCCAATACGTCGGCCTAAAAATGAATATGAAAAAAACAAAAATAATGACAAACACAGATGACCCCAGACAAATAACTACGAACGGCAGTGACATAGAACAAATCCAGGAATGTATCTACCTAGGCCAAATCCTGAGAGTTGGAACCAAAGTGCGGAAATTATTAGAAGAGTAAGACTAGCATGGACAGGATTTGGAAAAATTAGTTGGATACTAGAGAACCGCAAAATACTCCAATACTTGAGGAGGAAAGTGTTCAACCAATGCATTATTCCTATCATGACATATGTCAAGCCTGGACCCTAACCAAAGCAAACATGAATAAACTAGCCACAACAAAAAGAACAATGGAAAGAGCAATGTTAGGTATACGACTGTCAGATAAACAGGGGAACGACTGGGTAAGATCCAAAACAAAATTCGAGGACATAACAACAAAAATTGCCAAACTTAAATGGAGCTTCGCGGGCCACACTGCTAGACAGAAAGACCAACGTTGGAATACTAGAATTCAACATTGGAAAGCTTACGAAAGTAAACGACCAAAAGAAAGACCACAGATGAGATGGGTTGATGACATTAAAAGAATAGCCGGAACAAATTGGAAATATATGGTGCTCAGGATAGAAACCGATGGAAGGACTTCGAAGAGGTCTATGTCCAAAAGTGGACGACAGAAGGCTAAGAAGAAGAAGAAAAAGAAGATCAAGAATACACAAGTCAACCTATCTTAGAAGAATATTAAACAAATAATGGAATCACTCACAGAAGGTAAAAAGTAAAATAAAGAAGACTATAAATACATTTTACAACATGGCCAAATTGTTTAGTAGGTACAACTTTATTCGTTAATTCTTATAAAATGAAGTTAAATACTGGATTTTAACTGAAGCGAAGGAAAAGAAACTTGACGCCTTCGAGATGTGGCTCTAGAGGCTAATCCTAAAGATATCATGGACAAAAAAGATAACCAACGAGGCCATACTTTGAAAATGAAGACAAAAAGACAGAAAGTGATTTAAAATATTCCGATGGTTGAGGTAACTACCGGGCGCATGTCCAGCTGGAGAGATTCTCGGGCTAGTGGGGGTTTAAAAGGGACAAAGAGGGTGAAATCTCGTAATCGTCTATCAAAGCCCCGCCGCGAACCACCTTCCCTAACTTTAAATGAATTAAGTACGCCGTCGACGGAAGGTCGCTAAAGTAGTAGCGGCGGTAGCGTTCACCTAAGGGCACTCGTGCGACCCCAAAATCACAAGGGACGATAAATCTAAAACAGAACCAAACTCTTCCTCTCACATGAGTGCCTCCCTTAGGGGGCCCTCCACCTTTGAACCTGGGTAGGCCTTTACTTAGGTGTCTCCTCATCACTACTATCGGAGAACTCACCGATGAGGACCATCGTTCCTACCGTACCATCGAAGAGCTCCTCCATGGGGGCCTCCGCTCCAACCTTATCATCAGAGATGATATATGAAGTTTTCTGCATTCCCGTCCCTCCGTCTCGGATCAGAAAGCTCTCCCTTGGACCCTCTTAAGACCTCAAGAGGGGGTTTAACCGCTTCTTGGGGGCGATCAAGCAAGAAGGTGATCAGCTGTACTGTAACCGTTTCGGAATCCTTTCTGCTCTACCGTTTGATAGCTATCGAGCTTCGACAGTAACTTGTTAGTTATTACTCTTATAAACAATTCGTATATTTGAGACAGCAGGAAGATCGGCCTATAGTTCTTGATATTTGCCCTGTCTCCCTTTTTAAAGAGAAGTATTGTCAAACTTTCATTACAATTATCTGGGACTTCTCCTCTGTGAAGACATTCGTTGAAAAGGTTTTTTCATTGCTTCGAGAATAATTTCATTCCCCTACTTTAACATTTCTACAAGTATTTCATCTGGATCCGGAGCCTTATTGTTCTTTAGTTGTGCCATAGGTTGTTTTATTTCGAAGGATTCTATGTTAGGGAGTATTTCTGAGTTGATATTCGTTATCTTTCTCTTAAGGTCTTTCTTTGCAGTAATATCTGGGTTCTTGTTTAAGAAATATAAATCACGGTAAACTGTCTGAGTACCTTTTAGGATTTCGTTCTTTTCTCTTATTTCTTTTTCATTTTTATTCTTCAATGATAATATTATAGGCTTTCCTAAGTTTGATCTTAAGCATTTCATGTCTCGGTTCTTTTCTATTATTTTTTTTACCCTGTTTTCATTATAGAAATCTTCCTTTACTCCCCTTACTTCTTTATTTGTTTATTTAATTCTTTGATACTATTGGTGTCTCGCTTTGCTTCGCTTAGAAATGTGCTTCAACCATCAACCGTTTCCATCAACCGTTTTGTTCCTTCACTTATGCAACAGTCAGTCCTGCTTTTAAGAGCTTTTGTTGCATTTCTTTATTAATTGTGTTTATGTCGGGATAGTCTTGTTGATAATGTTCTACAAATTCTTTTCTTAAGACTTCTCTGTACTCATCTCCCTTCTGTCATATTTTAGTTTGATCTATCGACTGTACATCAGCAAATATAATTCGTGTTTGGATATATATGCCTTCTTTATTGCCAAATTATTGTTGTCAGTATTTCCTAAGTGTTTTCTTAATTTCCTACAATGTAATTAATCATGATAAATTAATTACCTGTTACTCCATGTTAAGAATGCCAACCTTTTAAATTGTACTAAAATAGTAAACTAATACTTGTTTTTTAAAAAAACCTGTAATAAAATATCCCATTCCTATCATCTCATTAAAAACTATCTAGTCAAAGAATGCTTAGCGATATTTTCTGTTTGCTTACGACTTACGTAAAATATACGATGTAACATTTTTAAAACAAGTTTTACAAGAAATACGAATATAGAAATACCATAAACACCTACAGAAGTCATTTCGATACACGCAGTTAATTGAAAGTGCAGTTTTATTAATTGAATTTACTTCTGATACGGAAGTTTGAATTTTTATATAAAAGTAGATTGATTCTAGAAACTGGCGTTTCAACACAAAATAAGTATAAGTATAATTTATCTTTAAACTTTGAAATACCTATTCTATTTATCTAAATAGTTACAAGTATTCATCATTGAATAGAAGTCTTTATTTTTTTAATTATTGCTAAATATTTTAGGCAATTACATTAATTTTGGCCAAGTATGCCGACAGAAAGTTGTAAATTTTCTATTTTGCGTTCGTTATTGTCATGAGACTGAATAAGTCATGAATGTAAAGTCCTGACAGGACTATGACATGGGACAGGCGGCACGAGGTCTCATGGCGGAAATAGAGGTTAAGCACTTTAGAATAGTTTATCATCATATTGTCTTACTGAAAGTAATAAAAAAGAATATTAGGTAATAATAATAAATATGAACATTAGTCCCTCTTAAACATTATTATAATTATGTAATGTTTTTTATATGATTTTTGTCCGCTAGTAATATATTCTTTTGTTTTGTTTAGGGTTTTGTTAAGGTGAACCGATATGAGTGTAAATCCGGGGCAAGTGAGTTTTTTTAAATATTATAAATGTGTTACAGTAGTGACATCTATAAAACAGTAGTGGCATTATAATAGATGTGTTTTTGTGGTTTAAACTATTAACTGTCACTACTGATTTTCAAGCTAACCATAATTAGTCCTTGCCTAGTAGTAACCATAAGACAAGTAGTCCTTGGAAAGTGGGTTCATAGTTCGAGGTATGAAGTTTTAGTATGTATAAAAATTTTTGTTTTTTCTTAATTCTAGCATTAAAGCTAAAATCACTTACGGTTTAAAGTAAAAAAGCATGTAGGTAACACTTGCTCCTTAGAAATAATTTAGCGGGAAAGTGTAACCGGTAGCATAGGGGAAAGTGTAAATCTGCATGCTATATCTTAAAGGAATTAGGTATTCTTTATTAGTATTAAATAAGTACTTAATAAACAATACCTATCTCCTCTAAGGTAAATCACCAGAAACACATTTTAGGGTGTACAATTTGTTTTTTATGATTTACTCATTTTCAAAACACTGTTGTATTTCAAAATAGTTCTCAATTACGTAAAGAAAGGGCGAAAGCTATTGTATCGAGATAATACTTTAAAAGTAGCTGTAGATGTGGTCAAAAATCAACTACTTAGCTTATATAGAGCCGCAAAAATAAACTCCATACCCAAAGCAACACTTCACACTCATGTAAACGTCATCCAAGTAGTGAAAAGTCAAACAAAAAACAGGGAAGACCCACCGTACTTTTTTCAGATGTTGAAAAAGGTATTTCTGACAGAAAAATGGCCCAATTGGGTTTTGGACTTTTTAAAAAGAAGGTGCTTGATTAATTAAAAAATCTGCTCGTAAAAATAATATACACATACCATTTTGTGATATATTTTTTATCGGTTCAAAAAAGCTCACAAACTTTTCTTAAAAATAGCACAAAGTCTTAATGTTGAAAGAAAAATAAAGTTTTCTCCACCAATGAATATTTTATGTTGTAGTTTAAAGAGGTAGCACCTACAGGATTTATTACTCCTTAATTAACAGCAGGTCCCGGGAAACAAAACATCACTATTTTATTGGCGTGTTATGCAGATGGACAAAATTCTCCATTAATTGTATTATAATATGAAAATATGTTTGAGATTCACGGATGGCTTTTAGTAATCAAGAATATACAGGAATAACCTATGTTGCAACATAAAATGGCTGGATAAAGTTAGAGACAATAAAAAATTATTTTGAAATTTTGTTCAAAAATATATTGGAGATAAACGATCTACTTAATTGATTTATGATCGACATACTTCACATATCTATCTTTAATTTGTTTAAAAAGCAAATGATTAAATGTTATTATCCTAAAGCTTCCGCCACATTCGAGTCACGATTTGCAGCATCTGGATCTTTGCATGTTTATATCGTTAAAAAAATGAAATCGACAGTTTGTGAAGTGGTAAAGGCAAAATTATGGAAAAAAAAACTTCCAAAACGTGTGTTTTTGGCTATGATGTAACATATGGACTCAAACCGATCGAGCTATCAGATTATAAAAATATCTGGTCTAGTTCCTTTTAATGACCAAATTATCCACAAGGAATTATTTGAACCTCAAATTTATCAGCGGTGGAAACCTCAAACCAGTTAATATATCCAAAGATAGAAAAAACTTAAATCATGCAAGCCAATAATTGACGAATCTGAAGAAGAGTCATATAAAATATTTTATTCCGGTGAGAGTGATCTTATAAACGAATCTGAGTTACAAGAACAAAAGAATGATTTCATGGAGTCCGTAAGTAGAAAAATTTATTTTAACAATCAAGGCTGGACACTGGATGAATATTATATACTGGGTTGATTAGGTTGTAAATGGGATTCCAAAGGGAGATGGGTTATAAAGCATAAAATTAGCAAGCAGAGCTTCCAAAACGATTTCAACATTTATGTGGCCAGTAGTAGATGGTATAAGGAACTTCGCAGAAAGTGACATCTTATCATGTTTACCAGAACCTACGTGTGGTAGGAATAATCTGTTAACGTTTGCAGTGGGTTTTAATACCTATGAACTGTTCGAATAATAACATCTCATTTAATTTTTTTTATCTCCTTTTTTTTTATTAAGTTATCTGTTCATATTATGCAATAATTATTTAGTAGTTAGTTGCTTTTGATTTAATACAATGCTTCTATAAACGTATTTATGAGATCGATTGATCTAGCGAAATTTTAAGGACCGCCTCAAATAACTTGATCACAGCCAAATAGTACGCGTTAAAGTTGTGTTGTGATTTTTTCATTGTTGGAAGAACTTACGGTTTATTTAGACTTACCAATGTTAGTAGTTTACATTTGTCTCAGAATACGGGAAAGTGTAAACCAATGGACTTACAATCGATTTTTTATTATTTACAAAAATAATAGGACAAATTCTATTTTCGTAATTTACATATGTATTGTAATTTGACCACAGATTCTGTTTGTAAAAAATGAAATCAATTTGTTTAAAATTTTAGTCTACAGCTTCAGTTTTACAATATGTAGAGACATTATATGCCACACTTACCCCGGTTAACGTTACATTATTATTTCTTTAAAATTGCGAAAAATAATTGCTTAATCTTCTGTTTATAAAAATTATATTAAACACAGATAATAGTATTAGTATGAATGACATAAGAACTCCCATTAATCATTCATCCATCGAGGACTAAATTCAAGAATGAATCTCGGCTGTCGCTATGTATACGAGTATGGAACGGCAAGGTTGCAGGTTTTCAAACCGCAACTTTTTATTTAATATTTCAATTCAAAAGCTGAATGGAATATACACACAATGGAACCACCGCCCACACGGATTATATTATTGTGCGAACTAAGTTACATGGACTGTCTACACCCACGTCAGGTGTCTTTTTTATGGTATTATACCCTGTTTGGATTTAAAACAGGGTTGGGATAAGGAAATTGTTAGTTTATAATAAAAATTTAAGTACATATTTTTCGTAAATATTATTTTTTATACCATATCAAAAACAACCTTACTTTGAGGACTCCGTTAAATTGACTTTTAATTAACAGAAAAGTCTGAAAAGTAGCAACTCATCTAAGTGCAACTAATAATCAGAGAGTTTTTCAAAGATCTTGGGAAATGGTTTAAAAACCATGAATACTAAAATCACATTCCCAACTATATCTTTAGATTTACAATCTAGAAAATCTTAGTGTAAAGAGATTAGCAACACATCACAAATCTTAAACCAAGTCTTAGTATATTGGAAGAAAACGTTTATCTGTAGTCTTAAATTAATCCAAAACAGTTTTTCTAGTACAATTTGTAATAAAAATATCAAGTAATACAAAAATTACGGGGCCGTATCTACTTGATTTTTTAACATATTGCGTTTTTAGTAAATTACTTCTCTACAGTAAAAGCTAACAATGTTAGATAATAAAAAGCTGATAGCTCAGCAAGACTTAACGAAGAGCACGTTGCTCAGATAGATATCAAAAACAGATTGATAAAAAAAGGTAAATAATAATAAGATAACAGTTTGACTAAAGAAAAATAAGAAACATTGAATATAGCTAAACTGCATAACAAAATATGTGTCATTCTCAAAATACATAAAAAAAACATATCAACGAATTATCAAAAAAAAAATTATAAAATTGACATAATATTTACCCATAAACTGAAAGAGCTAATATATTTAATAAAATCTTCAAAAAAGTTAGATCGTCTCTTGAATATTATTATTTAATTAATATAATAAATCTCAAAAATATTTTTCTCAAATACTCAAAAACACAACTCTCTTAAGACCATTATTGTCGTCAATTAACTTATAACTAAGACAATTTGCAGCCTTTAAGTAAACGAAAATAAAAAGGTAAAACGTATATTAATTTAGTTGATACTCAAAGTTTCCCGATACAAAAAAAAAATAAATAAAAAATCCTAGGCTGTAACCTAAAATCGAATCCATAAGGCACTTTTTTCGCTTATCTTAAAATTATGTTACAAAAATCAAAGGAGTTTCCATTATTCCTCAATTTATTTAAACTTATTTCCTTTAAACATCCATACTAAATGACTGGATCATACCC
Source organism: Diabrotica balteata (assembly GCA_918026665.1). NCBI lineage: Eukaryota > Metazoa > Arthropoda > Insecta > Coleoptera > Chrysomelidae > Diabrotica > Diabrotica balteata. The sequence continues at coordinate 61,093,483 of OU898282.1, forward strand.
GGTCGGTATCCCTTTTCTATCTACCTATCGATATAGCCCTTGCTGTCCAATTTTGGACATAGGCCTCCTCTTTATTCTTTCACGTCTCTCTATTGTAGGCAGTTTGTATCCACTTCGGGCCTGCGTATTTCTTTAAGTCATCTGACCATCTCATTTGTGGCCTTCCTCTTTTTCGTTTGTAACTATATGGTGTCTAGTATATAATTATCTTATTCCATCTGTCGTCTTTCTGTCATATGATATGTCCAGCGAACTTCCACTTAAGTTTTGCTATCGGCGTTGATACATCGGTCACCTTTGTTTTGTTGCGGATCCAAGTATTTGTCTTCTTGTCTGATAGCCTGATGTTCACCATTTGCCTTTCCATGGCTCTTTGGGTCTTTGCTATTTTTTTCCATGTTTTCCTTTCTTAAAGTCCAAGTTTGAGAACCGTAGGTGAGAACAAGAAGTATACATTGGTTGAAGACTCTTGAGTTTAAATATTGGGGATATTTTCTATTTTTTAGTATATACGAAAGTTTTCCGAAGGATACAAAAGCCAACCGTATCCTTCTCTTTATTTAACCGCTCTAATTTTCTTTATTGAATTTAACTAGTTTTACCAAATATGCAAATTCTTTTACTTATTCTATAGTTGTTGTTTCCAATTGTAGTTACTAATTATTTTGGTTGGTTGGTCATAATTTTCGTTTTATTATAATTAATATATAATATTATAAATAATATTTTGTTATACTCCCCTTTTATCTGTTACTAATATAATTTCTGAAAAGACTCAACGATTCAAGTATTGGCCATGTATGTTAATACCCCGTTTTACCTATTGTAATTTCCACATAACGTCTTTCAAAGCTTGATTGAGTAGTTTGAGTGATGGGGGTGTCACCCTGTCTGACTTCTCGCCGTATCTTAATAGGCTCCGTTTGTTCAACTATTTTAATGGATGTTGTTGCTTGATCATATACATTGAAAATTAGGTCCGCATATCTATAGTCTATTCTCCCATTTTGTAAAGAGTTCTTTACTGCTCAATGTTCCACATTATCGAATGCTTTTTCAAAGTCTACCAATGCCATATACATTGGGTTTTGATATTTGTTGGCCTTTTCAATTAATATTTTTATCGTAAGCAGATGGTCGCTTGTACTAAATCCTTTCTCTAAAACCAGCTTGCTGGTAGTTATCTAACTAAGTTGTTAATCTATTTGTTAGTAGTTTAGTTAACAGTTTGGACATTACATTAAGTAGCGTTATGAGCTATAGTTTTTCAGATCTTCTCTATCAACTTTCTTAAATAGTAATAGTGTTATTGCCTCGTTCCATGTGGTGGGTATTTGTTTATCATATTTTTTATCATTTACACAGGTATTTCATCTTTCTTAGGAGATTTGTTAGTCTTCATTTCTTTAAGTGACTTTTTTATTTCATATTTACTGATTTATGGTTGGAGGTCAGAGTTAACGTTCTTTATTTTTAGTTGTTACTGATTACGGATTTCTTGGGTTGGTTTTTGTTCTATTTTATAGAGATTTGTATAATATTCGTACATTATCTGTAAAATTTCTTTATACTGTTGTTCTCCTATTTTAGAATTAAAGTCCCCGATCCTTTTTCTAGTGAACCAAAAGAATTCCCAAAAGATGTGAAAAACATTTCTTTATACCTAATAAATTTACAAAACAGAGAATGATTATCTTTTTCTTTAAGTTCCATTTTCTATCAAAGGTTAGAAATCATTAAACAGGCCAACACGTTCCGATTTTTAGTCCGACTAGTTGTCCAAATTCCGTAATTGGATCTAAAGTCGCACCGTGAATGGGCTGGTTGGATTAATTGGACAACTAGTGGTACGAGTCGTAATATCTAGAGGGACGACTTGAAGGTCCGACTTCCGGCTAGTGACGAAGTGGAAGCGTGAATGGTGAAGTTGTAAGTCGGATCACAGGTCGGATCGAACATTTCTTCAGTCAGTTGACCTTCGGCACCTGTTACGTATGAGATTTTTATGAATTACTTTACGCAAAGATCCCTAGTTTGCAAATATTTAATAGAAAATAATCTTTCAATTGCACGCAAATTATCCCTATTAAAATACACGATTCTTCATCACCATCTACTTTTTGTTAGACAAATCATTTTCCTTTCTGTAGATCTATTTCTGCAATACTTGGGTCATGTGTTGATAGGCAAAAAATATGAATTACTTCAAGGTATACTGGAAGGAAAAGTACAAGGCAGAGGATCGGTAGTAAGACGCCAGAACTCATGGCTGAAAGACCTGAGGAGATCGTTCGACCGCTCATCCGCAGAAATCTTTCGCGCAACAGTTTCCAAAACTAGAATTGCCATTTGGATAGCCAACCTTCGAAAGAAGACGGCACCATAAGAAGAAGAAGTGGATCTATTTCGGATACTCAGATATAATTTTAAACATTCCGGATTGGCTACAGAAGAATTATCAACAAACAACGTAAATTAAATCATAGTTGTACTGAAATTAGAAGTAACTGTTCGTTTATGTTTTTCTGGAGTTATTTTCTTGTGGTATCGTATGTAAACTTACTATTTTAATTGGGAAATAAGCCTGAATATTAGTTATAAATTAAATTTATTTGATCTTTCGACTTTAATATCAAAATATTTTAAAAACGATTTCCGAAATGGAAGTTTAAAAGTAAAATATATTTAATTTCTAACTCATATTGTTTATTCCACATTAAAATAGTAAAGTTACTGTAAGATCACTTTGAAACTGATATTTTCTGACTCTATACAATTTTCATACATCAGCCCCAAACAAAATCTCAATTGGTGCTGTCTGTCCGACATCGCTAAGCAAAGATCGCTAGTTCGCAAATAAATATTAGAAAATAACTTTCAATTGCACGAACAATTATTATAGCCCTGCAAGTATCTGGTATCTCCTTTCCCAATACTGGTGAAGATATTTTACAGCTGAACTTTAGATCCTTAAATGACCTTTCAATGGCTAAAGTTGGACTGCTAGTTGGATAGCAAGTCGGAGCGTGAGTGGAGACGAATATCCAACTAGTAGTCCTACTAAGTGTGACCGCAAGTCGGAACGTGAATGCCCAGTCTTATGACTATGCGGACCCTGTTTAGTGCCGCTCTAAATAGTTTTGCATTACTGCCTTCAAACCGTTTCCTCAAGTTATTAAGCCACAATATTCTTCATCTTCCATATTTCAACTTCCACAAATTTTTTCTTGCATATTATGCTGCAACGATAAGTATGTTTTCTATTTAAAGAATTTCCTATTCTTCTAAAAATTTCTCTGTTTGACATTCTTTGAGTCCATGATATTCGTAAAATTCTTCTGTAACACTAAAATTTAAAGGATTCCAACTTATTCAGATGCACTTGTTTAAATGTCCATGCTTTCAAGCCATAAAGAAGGGTAGTGAATACGTAACACCGAAAGATCCTTAGGCGTATTCCTAACCTTTTATTCCGACAACAAAGAAACTTATTAAGTTTAACGAATAATACACTCGCTATTTTAATAGGTGTGTTAATTCCTTTGGTTTGGTCTACATCCGTGTTACTAAGTATTTGTAGGTGATTAACTTACCATATTATAATATGTGAATTCTTGATCACAACTAAACTATATTACCGTTATAATAAATTTCGATAAAGAAACTGTAATTAGGTTTTGTTTTTTACAAATTTGCCTAAGCTAATCTTTGACGAGGTTTAAGGTGGAACCAATATTAACGAAACCAGCATAGACAACATCAGGTAGCTGATGATACTGCCCTAATAGCAAGCAACGCTTAGAAACTGCAAAATATAATAAATGTGGTAATTCGTCATTGAGAAATTTTCGGTTTACATCTAAATGTTTCCAAAACTAAAATTATAGTATATTCAAAGATACCAACAAACGTACATTTGCATGCCAAGGGTCAAATAAATATCAACAGCCAGTGTAACCCAAAAAAAAGAAATCCTATCAAGAATCGAACAAGCGAGGAAAACACTAATGAACATGAAAACAGTTTTTACAAGATCAGATCTTAGTCTGGTACTCATAATTCGAATGATCAGATTTTACGTTTCCTCTGTTTTGCTGTAAGGCTGCGAAAGTTGGACTCTGAAACAGCAGATAAAACAATATATATGCTTTTGAAATGTAATATATATATATATATATATATATATATATATATATATATATATATATATATATATATATATACTACGGCATAAAGTGAACTCCGCCCATGTTAAAATTCAGGTTCAAGTGAGCTCCGTGGTCAAGTGGGCACCGATATACGGAGCTCACTTGTCCATTCCATAATATTGGCTCTGTCGATTCGTTAAGATGTATAGTTTCATAATTCTTAAAAAAATTTTGGAGCTCATAAGTACCCCTGTATCATAAATGTATTTCGCTTAGTTCACGTGTATATATTATAGGGGTCGTTCAGATCTTTTTCACTGTGTATTGGAACTATAAGTATAACGGTTTAAGTAAGCTCTGATAGTTTGGCAACTATGCACTTGGGCCAGCGTTCTTGATATATATATTTTATATATTTTAAACGGTTCATACGGACTCCTTTTCATACGCATTACAATATGTAATCTTCTTCTTCTTCTTGATGTGCCTATCCGTTATGAATGTTGGCGATCATATTGACAATATGTAATAGATATGTATAATATCAAATACCTGTTTTTGGTAGGTACCTGCTATTCTAAAAATAGCTTTATAAATACAAAAGGATTTCATTACCAAGTTGGACGTGTTTTTTCATATGCGAATATTTCCTAATGTATTTTGTTAACATGAATATGTCTTTATACGTTTTATTTAAGAATACGATTAATAAGAACTTTTAGTTAATCCATTGTTTTACGATATCTTGTATACAGCTTCTTTATTATTTTATTTCTGGTTTTATCTGTGTACTACATATAATTCTGGATAGGTTATCTTAAAATAAATATTTAAGTGCAAAAATAGATATTTTTATGTAAAAATTGGTAGTAGTGCACAAAAGAGGGAAGAATGCTTAATTTATATAAGAAGAATGTACCAGTTCACCAATATTACATACTTCTAAATGTTTTATCTGCTATTTATTGGTAATATGTAATCAATAAAATTGGAGTTAGTGTCAAATTTGCAATAATCTTTGGTCAGTTTTTTCTCGATTTTAGTCATAAATTGAGCTGATATTCGTTGAGTGGATGTTGCGATTCTAGGCTTTGTATCTTTTATTCTCTAGCAGTCTAGCTACTTATCTTCGGATATTAGGTGAATTGATAGCTACGATATTGTAGAGCTTATGTATGGATGTGTGTGTGTGTGTGTGTGTCTTAATATTCGCTGAATTTGGCTGTCTAATTTATAGCTAAATCTACGTGTTAAATATGTGTTTGTGTCATTCATACTTGCAAGGTATATTCGGTAGCAGAAGCATAGAGTGCAAGCGTCTACGTTTTAAGGATGAAAGGATGCTTCTCATTTTTAGCTGACAAGATTGCAGAGATTATTTTTCTGGTCCTCAGTTTGCCTTTTAGTTTTAAACAATGTTCTATGAATGACAAAGTGTGATACAAACTATCTTAAAGGTATTTATAGCAAGTCCAGAGTTTAAAAATTTCATGACACTATTGGATGTTTAGATTTTTAAAAGCATCTCTGTTAGGGACATTAAAGCAGGTCATCTGACTTTTTCTGAGGTTTGGCTTAAAATTGATTCATAGTCTTTTTTTATTGTGTTTAAAGTATGATTTAGATTTTTCTATACTTCAGCAACAAAAGTTTTTGGTTGTGCAATAATATATATGTATCGTCTACATAATAAAAGTCCTAGTATTTACTGGTATGAGTTGTGTAAATATTATACAGTGTAGGTACCATTACGCTACCCCAAAGGAGACCGTTCTTCTGCGTTTTCAGGAGCCGTAATATTGTTCATTATATACGTAGATAGCAGATCCAAGCTCAACACCGTTGAAAGATTCCCTTAGCTGATTGGTTTTGTCCCCTCTCATTTTAAGTTTTTCTTCTCTTGTTTGCCTATGTTTGACCTTCAATGTGTTTCCTGCACTAGAAATACGTCACATTTGTGTTAACCGCATATGTCTGATAAAGTTAAGTAAAGTAAAGTACCTATCTTTATCTCTGGATATTCCCTTCTCTAATATTAATAGACATAATTAGGATAGTTGGCATTAAAAAGGCCGATTTGGCCGATCTTTAAACCCTATAAAATATGGCTAATCTTTTACTTTTCATTAAAAATTTTAATTTTACATACTGTTACTTTTAGACAATATTTCGATCAGATTTGTATAGTAACAAATGTAGTCAATATACTAGAGTCTCTTTGTGAAAAATAAATGAGTTTGTAATATCGGTCACAACTCATATATGGATAATAAGGAAATAAACGGTTAAAATAGGTGTACAAAATTTTAACTACATATATCGGCGCCATTGTTCATAAGTTGGGTTTATCTCAGAGATCAAAAGTTACGTTACATGCATATTCCAGGTTCTATTTACGTATTTTCATTCCTAAAAAAGTATATTTATAATAAAGCCCTGAAGCTACCTTTAGATTCTATGAAAAGTAGAATCTATGGAAATTAGCAAATTAAAAAATAAAGACATAATTCTGAATGGCCAACTTGAGATAAACAATTCTCCCGTCCTTAACTTATTTAGTTACAAACTATAACGTGTAAACACATACATCTTTTATTGTTAGATAAAATGAATTTTTATCAAGTAACGGTCGGATCCATCACTTACTAAAAGAGTAGAAAATGACATGCTTATGCTTTAGAGTACGGCTACTTTAGTACAAAGTACACTTTGCTTTTGCCAATTGCTTTCTCAGTTTCTTAGCGATGGGCCTGGCTTTTCCTTATCAATAATGTTCTCGTTCGATATAGTTATTCTAAGATATTCAGATTTCACTATATGCTCTACATTTGGTTTTATCTAATATAAATTTACAACTATGACGAAATTTTTATAATATTTTATGTATTGATATTAAACTGATATTAAACTGAGGATATAAAAATCAACAATAAGACCGATAATGACGTACATAGCGGAAACAAGAGCAGATACGGCGAAAACACAAAGACTGCTAGAAACAACAGAAATGAAAGTCTTACGAAAAATAACAAACTAAACTCTAAGAGAAAGAGTAAGAAGTGAAGAAATACGAGCGAGATGTGGTTTAGAGGAAATAAACGCGTGGACCAAAAGAAAATAGCGGAATGAAATCAACACTTCGAAAGAATGAATGAAAATAGAATAGTACGAATAGCAAGAGACAAATCGCCAAATGGAAGGAGATCATTGGGACGACCGAGGAAAAGATGGTCAGACAACGTCAATTGAGGTTCAAAACCGAAGTAAAAACAGGCATTAAGCCTATTTATAAAGAAGGAAGAAGAAGAAGATATTAAACTGGAGTAGAGCACTTGGTAGATAATATTTATTTGTTTTGAGTATACTTATTTTACAACATAGTACATAAAATAATAAATATTTGTGTGCTCAGTTTTTTGCTCTGAATTGAAGATTTTATCTCAAAATATGACTGTACTTTATACAAATATTATTATTTTCTGAGATACCGGTATAAATATAAATTTTGAATTTCGCAATGATTTTTTAAAATTATTCTCTTGTGACGTTATGTCAGTGTTTAAGAATAATGCTGGGAATAAGGTTAAATAGGTTTTTATATTTTATTTGACGTTTAAATATTTAAATCTGAGTTCATTTTTCGAAAAACTATAAACTTGTGACAACAAATTGCTATATAACAGTATGAGGCAATATTCTTATGCTGTGACAAAATCATCATATTTGCTTTACATTGCCGTTTTTCCTGCCGTATCATATTTTAGCATAGTCTTCTGATTCATTTTATAGACAAGCGGTAATGGATATCCACAATTTGTCTAATAATATTGAGTTTTAAAAACAGCTGTGCTTTTATGCTCATTCGTTTACCTTTTGTAAAGCCACCTGAGTTATGAATAACTACTTTTTTGTATTTTTAGAAGACATATATATATATATATATATATATATATATATATATATATATATATATATATATATATATATATATATCGTCGTTAGGAATGAAATATCTCCAATGTAAAAATATCCTAATTTTACAGGAGACACAAAAAACAGTTAAATAACGCTATTTTACATTGTATTAAATTAGTAATTGATTTTTTTGGCCAAACTAAGATTGATATTGATATTAAGGTAAAATTGATTCCTTAAATCAGTACAAAACATTAAACTAATAAAAAAAAATATTACAAACGCGCACATTGGAGAAATTATAAATGATTGAACCGGTACATAGCAGGAATTTCAAATATTGTGTATGGCATGTCATAGTACTATACACCTTGAATTTGGTGTTATTAGGGGAAAAAGAATCATATAAACAGTAAAGTGATTTGTATTATCTTTATTTTAAATAAACAAACTTCGACATGTATTATCAGTGTATGATATTTTTACGAACACCACCGAAAGTATAATTTTTTGTTGATTTTAGGAAGAGTATCGTAAAAGTGATGATGATCTTTTTCAATAACTGATTTGAGGTCTTGCAGATGTTTGAACTTGTCTTCTGATATTTCAGGAGGTATCTTGAAGAGCGAGTTTTCATAAACCGACAGGTCTTGGCTTTCTCTTCTGTGTGGTAGTAGCTTCCAGTTATCCGAGTAATCAGTGGTGTAGTATACCTCTTCATTGGGACTATATTTTAATTGTCTTATATCTACAACTTGCGGATCCTTGGCATTTTTTTCCAGGTCTTATTGAACGAAAGTTACTATCAATAGCGTACTTTTTAAAGAACGTAAAATCTACGTTTTTAATATTATACGGATGTTTTGGCCGAGCAAGACGCATTCTAGCAATGTAATCCATCGGTGAATTAATTGGAGTATGAAAGTAATGTTCCAAAGTTAAATGAACTAAATCTGCTTCCATCATAGTATGGCCTTTTTCAAGATATAACTGCTGTATTGTAAGGGATTTTGCTCTTGCTGAATCACTTAAAGCACTAGCCAGAGTTCTTTCTCGATCATGGTAGTTGCATTCATCTGAGATGAATACAAGAGTTTGATAGTTAGCAGGAATATTATTTATATTATCTATAAGACAAGATGTAAATTCATTGCTACTGACTCCACCATTTGCTTCATGCCAAACGTACAACTGGACATCTTCATCATTTAGAGAATAAATGGTGAAGTTGTGTACTTGGAGTTTGAGCTTATAATACGATTGGAAAGCTAATACTTTTGGACACGTTAAGAAACTTTGAATATCAACTGTGAGAATCAATTTTTCAGAATTTGCGCTACTTTTTAATAACTCTTTTGCCCGTCTTCCTTCTTTCTGCTTTGACATGTGCTGATCATAATCTTCAGTACTTATTGTCTTTATTTTATGTGCAACACACGTATCACATTCATCTTTCCTTTGCTTATTATGTATGCCAATTTTCTCTACTTCTATAACAACTTTAAACAACTTGATATGAGCAACTGACTGCTTTCTATCATCGCACCATTCTTATATAGTCTGTACATGTAATTTGTTGTTATGATACTGTTGTCAACATATATTCTGCTAGTAGATGCTCTACAATAGTGTGAACGAACTTTAGGAATATCTTGCAACTATTTCATAACATTTTTTTCTTTGCAAATTTGTCTCATTTTTCTTGGAGTAATCCTGTTGAATGTTGGAATCTTGTAGACTTTCACTAGAAGTATCAATTTCATGAGTGGCTGGCTCCCTTGAGACCCATCGTTTAATTGTGTCTTCTCCTAAATTTAATGTATTCAAAAACATAACTCGACATACCTTGAGGTAACTTCGGTCTTTAGAAACAAAAAAAGTCACGAGCACTCTTCTTTTTGGACCGTTTGTCTGAATTTTGAGTATCTTTTCGGCGCCTTGCACTGCTCTTGCCCGAACAAGATTTTTAACATAAGTGCTTCTATGTTCCCACGACGTAAATGCCGATCTTCTTTAAGTGAATTTTGTACAACTATTTTAGTTCTTGTCTTGAAAACACTGATTTTGCACTGGTAAATAGCTTATTTGAGAAAATTTGAGGATAGGAATTTGACAGATGAAAGTATCAAATACCTCTAATGTGCAGATATTATAATAGATAATAGCTCCAATGTATTTTTTAAGCACATTGGATTTAATTCAGTCCAACAATTAATAATATGTTACATTGGAGTAATGCATTTTTATACATTAGGGAAGTTAGGAATCGATACGCACATTGGATATTTTTCTAGACTGTAAAACTATTCATAGCGATTCAGAATCGTTTAAAATCTGAATTACTATTTAGAAATTTGCACATTGGAGGTATTTCATTGCTAACGACGATATATATATATATATATATTATATATATATATATATATATATATATATATATATATATACATTACAACCTATCTGACTGCAACCCTAATAAACTGTGTTGTTTGTATATATATATATATATATATATATATATATATATATATATATATACATATATATACATACAGACGAATACTGGGAATTCCATGGGTACAAAAGTTTCCAGTGGTGAGGTACTTCGTCGAATGAGTAAAAATAAAGGATTAACATAGTCAATGAGAAAAAAATAGAATACTTGGGTCATGTGCTAAGAGCTGAAATATATGATCTACTCCAAATCATATTGGAATGTAAATGCAGTACAAAAGATCAGTTGGAACACGTCAGAACTCGTGGCTGAAAGACCTGAGGAGATGCTTTGACCACTGATCGACAGCAATCTTTTATGCAGCAGCTTCCAAAGCTACATTTGCCATTTTAATCGCTAACTTTCGAAAAGAGATGGCGCAATAATAAGACCAAGCTAATTTAAAAAAGGGTTCTCTTAATAATGTCTTACTACTTTACCTTAACCATAGATAAAACTATTTAAATTGTAAGAGTAATTATATAAGTTAGACAATTGAATAAAGCAGTTTAAGAAAAAACTGTGCACGTTCATGGGAACTTATAGCTATTTTAACACGAACATTTATTAAGAGAAGAAGTTAAGAAAAGCAGAACTGTTCACACATTCAGACGTATTCAGAGCCACAAAAATAATCTCTAAACATAGGATTAACCTGAAAGTACAATTTCATTAAAACTTTTAATGTTAGAAAAAAAATTGAAACGTCACACTACATGTGCGAATTTAACGTTTACCTACAATAAGTTGTAAATATAATCGAAAACATTTTTAAACACATATTTATATAAGGTTAAACTGTACAAACAATCAGTGCTCCGAGCTCCGAGCGGTTGAACCGTAATTTGAGTATTGTTGTTCCTATGAAAGTATTATCTGATCATTAGCGAATTGTAACGTATATAGTTTTGTTTTGTACAATAGTATATCCATTCCGTGGCAATTTTTCTAATTTTTCAGTTCATATTCCTTATGTATTTTAAATAAAGTAGATAACAGAGGACTCTGTTTGTTACTCTTTTGATGTTTTCTTTTTTTTGTTGGTTGTTTGTTGTTCGTATGTCTTTTTGTTAGTTTTGTGAAACTGGTTTGTTGTCCTGTTTCAAGTTTGTATTTTTGTTTCCCATGGTTTGGATATCGGCACATTATGATACACTGTTATTAAATCCTATGAAAAGTAAATGGGACCTTCTTCGCTTAGACTTGGCTTAGATTTGTATCCCATATCGCTTTCTGTATCGATCATGTAAAATGTTCCTCCTTGTTGTCTATTTTATCATTGAAACTGAGCTACGTTATATTCTTCTTCTTCCTATGCCGTCCCCATTAACGGAGGTTGGCGACCACATTTTTAAAAGCTTCTCTGTCTTTTGCAACGTGGAATAATTCGTCTACAGTCATGTTTGTCCAGTCTCGAATATTTCGCAGCCATGACTTCCTTTTTCTACCTATTCCCTTTTTGCCATCGACTCTACCCTGCATGATGACCTGCAGAAGACTATATTACGTTATATACTTGTATATTATAATATAGTTTAATCAGTTTAATATATCAATAAGAATCAAAATTAAAATCAAGTTGAAAATAATCTCAGGGAATATCAGGCATGCTTAGAGCAAATAAAATAATATAATTCGAATATTTCTGGTATATATCTGGTAAAAACAGTATCATGTGGGCATGTTCAACGGATGCCAGCAACAAGACTCCCCAAAAAAGTAGTAGAATGGCAATCGATAGGTCGACGGGAAAGAGGAAGACCCAGATTAGAATGGCAACAAGGCGTAAACAAGTTCATGAGCGAAAGAAATTTAACAACAAACGACTGCGAAGATAGGAAGAGATGGTGTTTAGGTATCGGACAACGTCGAAAGACGTTCTAACATCTTAAGATGAGAAGGTTTTCTGGTGTAATACGTTGGATACAAACGTATTGGCTAAAACATACAATAAAGGGCCTATATCCTTTACAATTTTTCATTGTTAGTTTAATATTTTCTATATGCGTCTGTGTGCCTGCAATGATAATGAATTTTGTTTAAATATTGTTTAAATATATCTACTCCACTGGAATATTATCTAACAAACTGGAATTTTTGGGTTTTTAGATAATTCCGCATTGTATTAGAACTAAGCTTACATTAAAATTCTTCTTTGGGTGCTGTCTTCTTAGCGAAGATTGGCGATGACCTCTGCAAAGTCTTCCCTAGTTTAAGCTTTTCTTATTAAACTTTAAAAGTTTAATTCTGTCCAATCTTTGATGTTACGCAGCCAGGTCATTTGTTGTTTACCCGAGCCGCGTCTGCCTTCTATTTTTCCTTTTATGATAAGCTGGAGGAAGTTATACCCATCGTGTCTAAATATATGTCCAAGATAAGACGTTTTACGCTTCTGGACAACTTCTATGAGTTCACGTTCTCTATTCATACGCCTTAAAACTTCTTCATTTCTAACGCGGTCGGTCCATGGAATTTTCAGCATACGACGAAATACTCACACCTCAAAGCTCCCTAAACGTCGTAACAAGCTGACTGTTAATGTTCAGGCTTCCGCGCCGTGTAATAGTACACTATATCCATAACACTTTATCATGCGATATCGTAGGGACAAATCAAGATTACGGTTAGTAAGTAACTGTCGCATCTTTAAGAAGATGTTTCTTGCCTGTTCTATTCCACATTTAACCTCTTGTTCTTGGTCTAAGATTTCATGTATCCAACAGCCTAAATACTTAAACTTTTTTATTTTTTCAACTAGATTGTTGTTGACTAGTATGTTTATTTACCTTAAAGGCCGTATAGTTCTCCTTCTGGTACTACTTTGGTTAACAGAATTGTTAACTTACTGTTAAATTACTGTATCATCGGCATACCTGATATTGTTCACGATTTTTCCATTGACTTTTATTCCTTCTTGTGCTTCTTGTCTAACTCATATTTGGATGTTCATGGTTTCAGTATCACCCGTTTCAGTTCTGACAGAGGCGTTTTGGTTCCAGTAGAGTTCCCGTATTGTATTAATGTCGTTTGGATCCTGGTTCTTTTTTTGCAAGCATTCTATTAGCTGATCGTGTTTGACTTTGTCAAAAGCCTTTTCATATTCTATAAAGCACAAGTAGACATCTTTTTGTTTATCCCCGCACTTTTGCATGAGAACAATGAAACTGAACAAAGCTTCTTGATACATAAATATTGGACAAAGAAAAAATGTTCTCTTCTGGTAAATAGTTACTTGAGGATATCTCAATACCGACATACTTTCTATACGTATGAAAACCAAGTTTCACCTATGTATTCCAATATATTAGAAGAGCTTTTCTCAAAACATATCAATACCTTTTTTATGGAGGGTAATTTAAATCCAGTCGCTTTTCAATCATTTACACGGCATAAATGGCCAAATTATCAGTTTTACTTTACAGACGGATCTAAAGTACAAAACAAAGTAGGATGTGCATTAATTAATACTCAAAGTGGATTTAAAAAATTATTGAAATTGCCAGCTGAATCATCGATATACACTGCTGAAATGACAGCGATTCTTTTTGCATTAAGGCATATACATATTAACGAACCCTACAACTGCATAATATTTACAGACAGTAAGAGTGTAGTCGACAGACTAACAAACATACATAGGTCCAAACAACTAAATCATATAGAACTAGAAATTATGACTATTTACAATAAAATTACAAATTTAGGGAAAAACATTATTATATCATGGATAAAGGGACACGCGGGCATTAAGGGCAATGAAATAGCAGATAGCCTAGCCAAATCCGCCCTAGACATAGGCGAGGAAGCCCCCTTGAACTTACTCCCCATTTCAGACATTGATATAATTAGTAAACGGCATCAAAAAGAAAAATGGCAAACATATTATCAAAACACGAGAACTGGAAATAATTACAAACAAATGCAGCCTGAAATACCTATAAAAAGATGGTTTCATACTATATCAAACCGCCATTTCATAAGGGTTATAAACAGATTAAGATCTAATCATGCTCTTACCCCCCTTCATATGTACAAGTTGGGTCTCGCGGAGTCACCTAATTGCAAGTGCGGAAAAGAAGGTAACCTATTACATATTTTCCTTGAATGTTCCCACGAATCAGTAAACATAAACAAATTTTATAATAATCTTATTATATTAAAAATTCCACTTCCCGTCTACCTAAACAATTTGATTTTCTCTAGAGATATCAATATATTAAAAACGATTTACGAACATATCAAAAACTGTAAATATAAATTGTAGCTTAAATCTAACCCTTATATATAAGTAAATATTGTGTTATAGCAGAAAAAAATATATATATAAAAAAAATTAAAAAAAAAATTATAAAAAAAAAATAAAAAAAAAAAAGAATTAAAAAATAAAAAGGAAGATGTAAACCTCCGAGATGTTGAATCGGGTTATGTCTTAGCGCAGGAAAAAAAAACAAGTTGTAATTTATTAAAAATATATTATGTATATTATTAAAAATTGCATGTTAGATTGTACGGATGATTGTATGTTTATTCCTCTGATTGTAAAAAATTCCTCTGATTGTTAAAATTGTTTGTCTTTAAATTTGTCTGGCTAATTGGCTCGGCCAAGGCCATCAAACTAATTAAAAAAAAAAAAAGCTTCTTGAGTTCCCATACCGTTATTATTAGAATAAAATTAATAATTTCTTTATTTTATTGAAGTCTTAAACACAATTATCTTTAAGATTCGTACGAGTCATGGTTCGGTCCTGCTCCCAAAAATTTTGTGGCACGAGCATCCACACAATTCAACATCACTCTTTGAATAAACTTATTATACAAAGTAAAATAGATGCATAATTTTGAATATTCATATATTTGCCTTATTATGCAATATTGTACTTACAAAGTCCCATAAATTATTATTGCGTTGAGAAATCTCCAAATACGGAAACAAAGGGGTGTACAGAAAAAAAATGCCTAAGATAAGCATATCAGGTTTATTATAAAATTATAAAAGCTACAAGCATATTAAACTGTAAGCTTAAAAACTAGTAAATTGTATAATAAATATATAAGATTCAGTATTTCTAAATCGTAAACTGCAAAAAATAAACTAAAGCTAATAAATAAAACAATATAAAGAATATTTAGTATATTTTTGAAGTCGTAATAAAGTTAAGAGAATAAGATGTAATAAAACAACTGAGACGACCGCGGAACGTTAAAGCAAAATATTAAAATCTTCCAAATTTTAAAACTGAAAGCCAAATGAAGTTATTAAATATATAAAATATCATGTAGTATACTCAGAAAACTTTTGCAATTATTCGAGATACGTACTACAAAATATATATATATATATATATATATATATATATATATATATATATATATATATATATATATATAGTGAAAGCAAAGTCTTGTGATCAACATCGGATGATAAGTCTAATTAACCACATGTCGAAGGCATACACCAAGGTTATTTACAACAGAATAAGCAAAAAATGCGAGGCAATTCTTTTGGGACAAGAGAAGCACTTTTTAGTCGACAGGTACTCATCCAGCGCTGCAGAGATATGAACAAAGACGTGTACATATGCTTTATAGACTACGCAAAAGCATTCGATAACGTAAAGCAAGAAAAGATAATTGAAGTTCTCGAAAATAATCACTATTCTTCGGAACAGGTTCATCGGCATATTCCGATGAAAACAGTAATAAAACGCAGTTATCGTGGTATGCACTGCGGCACTCCGCTGTATTACCGATCAAAAGTTTAATAAGTGTAGTTATTACTGTCTATTTTAGAGCTGCTGTAAACTTTAGTTTCATTTTCTCCCGATAAAAGTGTAACATTTCGTGTTGCTACTCTTATCGGAATATCTGCCAATATTTCCACTTTACATTCGGCGAAAAAAGTAATATTTGTAGTTATTGCTGTTTAGTTTTGAAGAGTTTACACTTTTATTTCGCGTTTTCCGAGGAAGACCGTAATATTTCGATTTTTTACTCTGATCATCGGAATATCTTTCAGTTTTATCACTTGACTTCCGCCGAAAAGTGTGGTATTTTTAGATAATACTATTTTCTTCGGTGAGTTCTGAAAAATCTATTTATTTTATGTATTATAATAATGTAATAATGGTATAGTTCTATTGGAAAAGCACAAATCGTGCTTCTTCAATCAGTATATTTTAGTAGCCACAATTTATAGGAATTAATACCTACTACATCAATGGAGAATTCCCCATTTAAACATGTAAATTCGTAAGGTAAAACGATAGTACGCTCACAGTCGGTACTGAAACTTTATTAGAATGCATTTTATTTGACATAAAAGGCTGACCGGGGAAACCCCAGGTTATAAACTGAAGTTAAAATTTAATCTAACCGTTAAAGGGTCTTGTATGCAAATTTTTATATGAATAAGATATTATAAACTACAGACAGATGAAAGAATGCTGATTAAAAATTAATATTTATAAAGTAACAGCCAAAAATTGTGATTTGGGGCAAAAACAGATCCCGGTCAGCTCGATGAATGCTTACAGTTAATTTTGGAATTTGATAAATATGCAAGCAAACAGATTTGTTCTATAATACATCAGATATGTACTTTTCTTTGCTAGTCAACAGTGTATTTTGTTTTTACAGATTAAATAAGTTCAAGAACAAGTCGTGCAGGCTGCGCTATGCAGCGATCTAAATAAGCTAATCAAAGAAGTAGAAAATGGTTGCTTGAAAAAAATTAATTTTAAGAAGAAACCAGAAGAGTACTTATTACCGTCTCCATATAAAAATAATACAGGTCTCAATGTAGCAAATCTTAATAATAGTGATTCAGACATGATGAAAGATCTTGTGGAAAGTGAATCCCTATGCAGCGATCAAAATAACGGAATTACCGAAATAGAAAATAATTGCAGGGAAGAAATTCCGTTTCAAGTGAAACAAGTAGAGTCATCATCATCGTTTCCTTATTCAAGCAAAAAGGATATAGATTCTGTGGCAAATACTGCTAATATTGATTCTGACGAGACAAAACATTTAGGGAAAAGCAAACATGTGAAAGAAAATGAAGAAGGCTATTTAGCATTTAAAAATCTTTAAAAAGTCATTGATTCCGATGTTGTTAAACAAAATATAGAATCGTTTCCTACAACTGAACATGTTCAACTCCAAAAAGGTTATACCATCCAGAAACGTACAGGCTGCATGTACTGATAAATGCAGATTCAAATGTAGCAAGAAAATCGAACAAGATGAGAGAGTGCATATTTTGAATGAGTTTTATAGCTTGAATGATATTAACAAAAAAAGAGAATTTATAAATCGAAATATGAAAACTATATAACCAAACTCCAGGTACCAAATGGTAAAGGTAGGAAAGCTTGGTAAACATCGTAAAGTAGATTCCAATATATAAAATGACATCCGAGAACATATTCAGTCAATTCCGAAAATTGAAAGCCACTACTTAAGGGCACAGACTACTAGAGATTTTGTCGAAGACGGTAAAACTGTTGCAGATTTACATAGGGATTATGTTAACCAATGTAAGGAAGCCAATAAACCTCTTGGAAACTACGATATGTATTCTGACATTCTTAACACAGAATTTAATATGTCCTTCTTTGTCCCGAAAAAGGATCAATGCAACCTTAGCTTCTTATTTAATAACGCCAGCGAAGCTGAAAAAATAAATCTCGAGGGTGAATATCAAAAACATCAAGAAGAAAAATATTATCCAGAACTGAAGAGGAAAGCGACAAAAAAAGTGTAGCGAGAACTTGTTAGTCGCATGTTTTGATATGCAAGCGGTGTTCCACCTGCCAAAAGGTAACAATATGTTGTATCTTTAAATTATTTTATATAGATTTTAACTATTTTTTGAAGAAAACTGTAACATATCATTTTTTTTAAATCACTCATTATCTCAAAAACCATTTTGTTTCATAAAAAGATTTAGTACCTAAGTTAACTTAGGGGTCGTCGGTCAGATAGCTCAGCGGCTGCCTCTCATTCGCTTCACTGTCGAATGGTTCAGTGGATGTCGGATCGAGCCCCAGCTCGGTGTACAGAAAACAAAAAGTCTAACGCAGCAGTTTAAAATTCTAGATGAATCTGCGGCTTAGACTAGAATATGCTGGGATCTGATCGGCCTATGGTGGAGCAGTACAGCAAGAGATAAGGGCTTGCGGCTCGGTGATACTCCTCCATAGATCCCTACCGGACGGTAGGGATCTATGGAGGAGATCCCTACCGTTCGATCATCCCGATCATCCCTACACCTAAAAAACCGAATATATATATATATATATATATATATATATATATATATATATATATATATATATATATATACATATATATTACTTTGGTGTATCTAACAATAAAGTTAACTTCCATGCTTTTTTCAATAAAAATAGGTTTTTCAAATTGTTCACTGAGCTCAATAAAAACAAGGTACTTTTTCTCCTGGCTTCATGTTTCGAGATATTTTACATCAGCGATAGAATAGAAGTGTTGTATTATATTATACTGTTCTTGTTAACATATTTTGATATTTTATAACTTTTCACTGTTTGTATAAATTTTAAATAAAATTCTGAATGCAATTTTTTACCATAACTTATATTGTATTTATTTAATGTATTTTATAACATCTCAACATATGCATTTGACATTGTTTGACATCTATATATGACTTTACAATCATTAGAACTGAATAAGTGCAGAAATACTGCACGAAACGTTTTCTATTAAAAGATTGAAATAGTTTCTAGTGAGATTTTAATCTGTCACAAGTAATAAAAAGGATAATAATTAACGATCAGTGAATACCGGAGCAGTACGTTTTAGTTCGATACATGACCATACGTGCGTACTCGCACACATGAATACAAAATACACACCTGCACAACTACACCATCTTTTTCTTTGTGTGCTATGCTCGTTTTCAAGCGTTGACCATCGTCGTATTAACAATCTGATGAAATCTTTCTCGCTGCAGCTAGATGAAACATTTTCTCGACCGTTCGTTATGTCTATTGTCTAATGCTATATGTACGGTTTTCTTGTGATCTACAGTTTTCCTTCGATTTTGCTCTAAAAAATCAACGGAAGTAAGCGATATCTAGGTCCCCACATTTTCTGATCGAAGTATTGGACCTTTTTCATTTTGATAATGTTAATAAATTCTCGATATTTTTGCATAGTCTCTAGCAGACCTTCGTTAGATATGTGTAGTGTCCACGGGTTTCTGAGCATTTGACAGTAGCACCAAAACCCAAATGCTTTTATTTTATTAATATTTTTACATATAAGACATTTTTGTTGTCCAGGTTGCACATATATAGAGCGCACAATGCTCAATCTAATAATTACCAAATATTTTGCTATGGTGCTTTATATTCCAAGGCCTACTTAAGCGATAGTTTAAACAAGGTAAGTATGTACTACATGTATTATGGACAAGTCTACACTGATAATACATTGTTGTTGATTAAGGGATTGTGTATTATATCTGTTGTGGTTTTCTTATCATGCCAGAGGTCCATCGGAGCAACTAAAGAGCTTGTTTTATATGAAATAACTTTAAATATCTACAAGTCAGTAAGTATCTAGGGGAAACAGACTAGGAGGTAAAAAATTTGCTGTATGCAGTACTTTGTGTGTACAAAAAGATTTCTTGGGCCAAATGGGATCTGCAGTCAAAAATTCTACATTTATTTGACTATGGTGTTCTATACAAACTTACGCAACTGTCATAAAGAAACTTTAGTTAAATAGGTTTTTGAACAAGGCCTAATTAACGCATTTGATTCATCGACTAACGGTTTTCAGGATCCATGAGAATTGCTCCAATAGCGACCCTAGAAATTAAGTTGAGTTTAACTCCTCTATATTTATTGTAGAGTAGAAAGCCATGTGGTTGGGATCAACCAATCAAATTAGTCATTGCATGATTTTTATGGTGCATGATAGACTACCTGCCCACTATGAGTTCACAGTCTGCTTTTTGTTCAATTTCCTTTAATAGTAACGAATAATTAAAACAAAAATCAAAAACCAGCGCAGTTTTGTCAGACTGGGCTCATCTGGTTTACATATGGGTGCGGGATGCTGCTAAAGACTTTTTCAGGCGACCTTCACGATATTAATCTGTACTCAAAAAAAAGGTTTTAGGGCTTGTTTTGATAGAAATATGTCTATATGCTTTGATCGTTACGGAAGAAGCAAGTTAATATCTTTGTAAGGCAACACTTGTTTATTCTGTCTCTAGAACCCGAAAGGGACTCTAGCATTTCATTAAAGAGCATATTTTACAGAGGTTCCAGGACACTTGACTAGTATGCAGATAACTATAAGTTACGTGTATAGGTGCTTTCCAAGATTCTCATAACTTAACTCCTTAACCTAACTGTAGAAGATGCTCTTTAACGGTCAGTAAGTTAACTGAAAATTGTAGACTCAGACGACAGCTACATCCATGATACTATGATAAGAAGAGAAGATATTGCGCAGAAGTCGTGACGTCATTGGAGAGTTGCACGTTCCCAATGTCAGTTTTTTGTATGTGTCAATAAATATTCTTTAATAAATAGTTTGGAGATATCCTTATGTGTACGATTATTGTAATTATTGAACCTCATAACTTATTTTCGTCTAGTAATTTCATGACAGAATGCATACAAATCCCATTTAACTTTAACAAGAACTCAAATTCTACTCTCCAATGACGGCATGCGCGAACACGACCGATTTTGTGCTACGGGAAGATCCTATCTTGTTATTCATAGTATTATGGCTACATCTACTTGGATTAGTTAAGAACCTAAAAAGCCGTCTATCTGATGACGAAGAAATATCTTACTCTTATTTCCTTTGCAGGTGCTCAGCACTGGTCTACCACTATAGATGGCAAGGGATAGTAAATTGTAAATTTTAAAGAAGTCCATTGGCATTGTAGATATTTGTACAATACGACGTGAAATATTTTTTACGTATAACCCACATCTATCTTAAGTACACCAGATCTTAATTGATTAAGAAGAATTTTAGTCGTTTAGGAGAGATATGTGTTACCTGACTAATAATCAAATGTTTGCAAATAAATTAACTTGTTGGATAAAACATCTTCTTCTTCTTTAAGTTCCATTTTCTATCGAAGGTTGGAAATCATCATGGTTATGCGGACTCTGTTGACTGCCGCTTTAAAAAGTTCTGCACTACTGCATTCAAACCATTCCCTTAAGTTCTTAAGCCAGGATATTCTTCGTCTTTCCACATTTCGCTTTTCTCGGATTTTGCCCTGCAGAATAAGTTGTAATAATGCGTATTTTTGCCCTCTCATCAGATGTCCCAAGTACTCAAGTTTTCGTCTTTTAATAGTTAATATTATTTCCGCCTCATTTCCTATACTTACTTCTAGTTACTTCCATATTTGACATTCTTTGAATCCATGATATTCGTAGGATTCTTCTGTAACACCAAAATCCAAAGGTGGCCAACTTATTCAGATGAACTTGTTTTAGTGTCCAAGCTTCCAAACCATAAAAAGAGTAGAGAACACGTAACATCGAAGCATTCTCAGGCGTAGTTCTAACCTTATATCCCGACAACAAAGAAACTTTTTAATTTTAAAAAATGATGTACATGCTATTTCAATACGTGTCTTAATTTCTTTGGTTTGGTCTACATCTGATGTTATCCATGTTCCTAAGTATTTATAGTTATTAACACTCTCAATTGCAGTATCTTCAATAGTTAATTGGATATTTGCATGTGCAGATTTAGTCATGATCATGCATTTAGTTTTCTTTAAATTTATCTTCAGTCCATACTCATGACAACGTTCATTAAGGCGTTGAATTACGTCCTGTAAATCATTGTTGTTATCCGTAATTATTACTGTATTGTCTGCAAAACGTAAGTTATTTAAAACTTCTCCATTAATAGATATACCTTCTTTTGAGTCTGAGAGTTCTTCTTGAAATACCGCTTCACTCTAGACATTGAAAATAGTGGGAACTGCACGCAACCCTGGCGGACTCCTCTTTGTATTTTGATATTTTCGGTGTACTGGCTGTCAACTCTTACCTTGGCAGTTTGATTCCAATATAAATTAGATATAATTTTTAGATCACGACTGTCAATATTTTTGCTTTTTAATATAATCTACAAGCTTTTTATGTTGAACTGAAAACTGGATAAAACATCTACTCGATTGTTATTGATAAACTTCTCTAATATTAAACGTGAGTATTACATATCAAGTAAGTTTCAAATTATAATTTACCTTATTTTAAAACAACGGTGTACAGTTTATTTTTCGTCTTTAAATAAAAACAAACAATATTCCACTTATTGTTATTCCACCTCTTGTGGCGTCAGTACTCACCGTTTTGTAATATAAATAGGCAGCCGTCATGTATTTAACCATCAAAACGCAAAACATACAACGCAGCCACAAATGAGCTGGCACTTTTTAAAACTTTTTTTGTCCTAATCTTGCTTTATGGTACAATGAGCCCATAAACACCCACGTCTCAACGGCCGGGGATGCAAGTCAGAACATAATTTATTTTAGAACAATAGTACACGATTTTAGTGCAACCATTTGCTAAGTAACAACTAAATACATGACAGGGCATGTGTACAATTAGCATACAAAGTCGATGGTGTATCGGATGTTCTCAGAATACGTTTCTATTAGATCAAATTGAGTTTGTCTTGGACTTAAATGGAGCTGAATATACTATATAGGGATTAAGAATGGCATGGTGGATTTAAAACCGATTATATATTTTCTTACTCCAAACCGATTCGAATAACGTAAATATTTTAAAATTGCAAAATAAATATGAATATTGCTAATACGAATAATAAACAGATGTAAATATGACTCAATAATATAAGAATTAAACGTTTTTGAACTTTGTTGGAAGTAAAATAACTATAAATTTAAAAATTTTATTTTATTCCGAATATAGTAAACGCTTTAAAACAGCATAAGAAAATAAACAAAATAAATTTAGTTCATTTGCAGGTCCAAAAATTTCAAATATCGTAGATAATACAAGTTGAAAAAAGTACAGGAGTCAGGAAACTTCGCAAAAAATATCAACGCTTTGGTTTAACACCGAAATCTAAGGTTTTGTATAGGAGACGAAGTAAGCAGACCTACACAAGCATACCTATACCAATCAAATAAACAACACCTACCAGCGGTACAAAGATACAAGAAACAACAGAAATTCAAAAAATAAAACCATAAAAAAGACTATATACAATTATATACAATTTACCAAAGACAAGGAACACGACCTATATGAAACTTAAAGAAAAGTTTGGCAAAATTGTTAAAGTTAGAAAATCAAGACAAAAGCTCTAAAATAATCAATTTTAGAGCATTTTAAAATAATTACTATTTAAATGGGAATAAGTCATAATTAAAGGTTAAAATAAGTTTATTGGCGTTTAATTTATGTTTGTATTTTGAGAACGAATACCGAAACGGAAATTAAAACGTCAATAAACTTATTTGAACTTTTAAAGGTCGATTCACACACATCAGTCACGTCACAGTCACGGTACCGAACCGGTCCTGTTTGGTCACAGAACTATCAACTATCTGACAGCTGGCAAACTGTTCGTCAACTGATGAGTGTGAATGCCGGCGCCATATTTGTATTAAAGAATATTTTGTATGACGGATTGTTCGATTCGGCGCAATCACTGTGACGAGATGGTGACGAGACGTGACTGATGTGTCTGAATCGACCTTTATTGTGACTTTGGTCTTTGTTAACAAAAAAGGACACTACCGTAAATTGTGTCCTGATAATAACAACAAAGTCCATGAAATCAATGATAACGATAGTAGTCGTAGTAATTCTGACACTGATTTGACTGATGAACAGGTGCTAGTGTGGATCGTTTATTAAATTAATCCGAGCTTTTCAGAATGGTTCCAAAAAATTATTATTAATAATAAAGAGATTATTTTAAAAGTAGATACTTGAAGTGAAGTCAATATATTGAAGAGCAGTGATTTTAAAAATTTAAATATTAATTATAATATGTTTGAAAATACTAATAGTTCATTATCTAGCTATACTGGACATGTTATTAATGTTGTTGATAAAATTTATATACCTTGATGTTTTAAAAACATATTTAAAGATTGTCTGTTCTATATTTTAGATAATGATAAAAAAAATCTTTATTAGGCCTAAAGGCATCAAGAGACTTTAAAATTGTTTGTGATCTTCCTAGTGTTAGTATGATAGACAATGAAATAAATCATATTATAAATAGTTATAAGAGCATTTTTTAGGTGTAGGAAAGGTCAACAGGTATTTTAATATAACTTTATCTAGTGATGCAGTGCCATTCATAAGTGGCACACGAATAATTTTACTTTACGAAGACAGTTTAAAATGGAAAGTACCCAGACAATACCTATTATTCTCTCTAGTACTGGAGTCATTCCAGAGTATCAGTAGAGCGAGATTCAGTTTGCATACCACTGTGTAACAGCGGCATACAACTGTTCTTTCACCTAACCCCAAAATATTATAATATTATATATATATATATATATATATATATATATATATATATATATACATATATATATATATATATATATATATATATATATATATATATATATATATATATACTATTTCTGTTGTTAGTATTATTCAAAATATTTTATTTAAAATCATTTCTACACAAATTGTCTCGATTTTGTATCGTATTATCCTATGTTTGTAGACCTATAGAATTTATGAACCATACTTATTTTATATTAATATATACAGAGTGGCCCAAAAGTCTGGAAACGGCCAATTATCTTGTAAATTGCTAGTCATAATTGTACCAAATTTGATGTACACCTATTTTTGGATACGGATATTCCATATTTGATATTTTCAACGTTGCCAGATTTTCTGTTTCTCTTATATTATTAGTAAATTTGGATTTTCAAATTCATCACTCTGTATTATTAGAATCTCCTATTCACTACGAATTCAACCATATGTAACACTTATGATTTTATGTAGTCTGGAAGGTCTTAAATACATAAAACGGAAGTCTGGCAACGCCTAATTGCCTAATATTTTTTTTAATACTAACTATTTTTACTTACATTAAAACTTAGCAATTGATAGATTACAAAATTTTTTAGCATAATGGTTACTTTATCAAGTGTTCAACATGTGCTTCATTTGTGAGGTGACAGTACCCTAATCGATGGTAGAATGCGTCTACCAAGTTTCTCCATGATTGTCTAGAAATTATTAGAGATTCATCGATAATTCGTTGCTTTAGCTCTGCAAGACTTGCTGGTTTAGTTTTGTAAACTGAATTTTTCAAGTATCCCCAATAAAAATAATCTTTAGGATTAAAATCAGGTGAACGTGGAGGCCATTCAATTCTACCTCGTCTACCAATCAATTGTCCTGGAAATATCTCATCTAAATAACGCCGAACATTTACACCAAAATGAGGTGGAGCTCCATCTTGCTGAAACCATATCTGATTAAAATTGGCCCCAAACAAGTTTCTCAGTGTAGGTACAATTTTATTTCTAAGTAACATTTCGTAACTATCTGACGTTAAATTTCCTTCGATGAAAAATGGCCCAATTAACGGAGTACCTACTATACCTGACCATACATTTAATTTTTGTGGTTTTTGAGTATGGTTTTTACGCATCCAGTGTGAATTTAAGTCACTCCAGTACCTTAAATTGTGTCGATTTACACTTTCACACAGTGTAAAGGTTGCTTCATCAGAAAAACATATTCTGTTAACGAAATTTTCATCATTTTCAATTTTTTCCATCATTACCTCAGTAAACTCTAATCTACAATCGAAGTCATCTTCACTTAATTCTTGCAATAAGTTAATCTTGTATGGTTTAAATTTATTGTTACGTAATACACGTAAGACTGAAGAACGACCTACATCATGTACTTGTGCAACCTTACGTGAGGATGTATGTGGATCTGCTACAAAACTTTGCATTATATCTAAAGGTTTTTTGTCATTCATAACTCTTTTCGGTCTACCTGATCGGTATCTATCTTTTACTTCTCCAGATTCCTCAAATCGCTTTACAGTTTTTTGTATCGTCGCCTTATGAATAGGAGAACGGTTTGGGAAAGTGTCATTGAACAAGTTGGCTACTTGACAATCTGATCTTTTTCTGTCACCGTACCCTCTCATCATTAGAATAGTAATTCGTTCTTTTTCGTTAATAGCCATTTTAGAGACGCAATTTATTTTGTAGAACGTTTCGAAACACAATTACTGTCAGTTTTAGTTAATAATGTAAATGGTGAACAAATGTCAAAATCACAGCATTCTACACTTAAATATTTAAATTTATTAAAATCTACATATTTTGAAGTGTTTTATGTAGTTAAGACCTTCCATACTACATAAAATCATAAGTGTTACATATGGTTGAACTCGTATTGAATAGGAGATTCCAATAATGACTGAATATACAGGGTGATGAATTTGAAAAATCAAAGTCACTAGTATTATAAGAGAAAGGGCAAATTTGGCAACATTGCAAATATCAAATATAAAATCTCCGTATCTTAAAATAGGTGTACCTTAAATTTGGTACAATTTACGAGATAATTGGCCGTTTCCAGACTTATGGGCCACTCTGTATTTAAAGCCTTCCAGACTACATAAAATCATGTTTTACATATAGTTGAACTCGTATTGAAAAGCAGATTTGAATAATAAGTGAATATACAGGGTGATGAATTTGAAAAACCAAAGTTACTAATAATATAAGAGGAACGGAAAATCTGGCAACGTTGCAAATATCAAATATGAAATCTCCGTATCCCAACATAGGTGTAGCTTAAATTTGGTACAATTATGACTAGCAATTTACGAGGTAATTAGCCGTTTCCAGACTTTTGGGCCACTCTTTATTTTAATACTTCTTAAAGATCGGCTGCAGGCAGTGGCGGTTCCTTCATAAGTGCACATGTCCACGTGCACTCCCACCATTATTTTCATACAAACATTTATATGAATATTTAAACTTTATTTTTCTATAAATAATATTTTTAATCAACTAATTAACCGTAACTGAAATCAGAAATTACAAATCCGAGCAGCTTATAAGTAATAGGTAACATTTAGTTATTTTTATTCTATTTAGACATGCGGAAACTTCACGGGTTCGAGACATGAGACATAATCTCCAGAGCACTGCTCAGCTAAAAATTAATTTTTATTGGCTCAATACCACCGACCGCACTTTCCACTTTCCCGCAATAGCTACGCGTTGTAGCTGGCCTAGGGTGCACAAATCGATTGTGATCGGTGGTCCTAAATCCTATTGTTATTGTAACTTATACGGACGGCAAAAAATACACATTTAAATTTTGCGGTGTTAGTGTTGCTTATAAAGTTTCAAACAATTTTAGAATGGAGAGCGTGAATGTTAGCGTGGATTATTTAAAATCAATTAAATTTTCTTCACTATCTTAAGAAGAAAACAAGATATTTGGCAACAACTAAACAGTGCATACCGATTAAATATTGCAAAACATTATGAACAAATAAAAAATAATAGGTACGTCTTATCAAAAATTATAAACTGTGTAAAATTTGGTGGTGCTTTTGAACTTGCTCTCCGCGGCCATGATGAAAGAACCCTGGTATATTTAGAGGTCTCATAAATTTTTTCGAGGAATTGGATTTAGCTCTCAAAGACCATTTGCAGCAAGCTACTGTGTTTAAAGGAACGTCAAAAGACATTCAAAATGATTTACTCGATTGTATGCTTTCAGTCTACTCGATTGTATGCTTTTATTTAACATTTATTCAGAAGCCATATTTCAAGAGTCTTTGGAGGATGCAGAGATGGGAATCAAGGTGAATGGAGTATTGATCAACAACATACGATATGCTGATGATGGTGTCTTAATTTGTGACAACATAGTCGATCTTCAACAACTTGTCACTATAATCGGAGAATACAGTGAGCGAATGGGACTAGAGATTAATACCAAAAAGACCAAATTCATGATCATCTCCAGAAACTTGGATGCATTTGAAAACTCCACCATAACACTGAATAGTAAATCCATAGAACGAGTGAGTAAATTTAAATACCTGGGATCGTGGCTTTTTGAAGACTGGGCATCGGACAGGGAAGTAAAATGTCGCATTGAGCAAGCTCGACAAGCTTTCGTAAAATTCAAGAAGGTACTGACTTGTTCTGATTTCGAACGAAACGAGGGATATAAACAGATTGGAAGCTTTCGAAATGTGGCTTTATCGCCGTATCCTAAAAATACCATGGACAGCGAAAATCACAAATATAGATGTCCTTAAAAGAATAAACCAAGAACGCCAACTTTTCGAAACCATCAAGAAAAGGAAAACGGCGTATCTAGGTCACATCATGCGAAATGAAAAATACCAGTTCCTCCAACTTATAATCGAGGGTAAAATTGAAGGCAAGAGAGGAATGGGACGCAAGAAAATGTCCTGGCTCCGAAACATAAGGCAATGGACAGGGATTAACGACATAGAGAAATTCAAGAAATAGAGAGTTAATGGAAAATGTGATCGCTAACATCCATTAGTGGATTTGCATCTGAAGAAGAAGATGCTTTCAGTGTGTCAGGCACATATCAAAAAATAAATTGCTGCTTCAAAATTTGTTTCCATTGTGAGTGATGAAACGAGTGACATTTCAAATATTTTTCAAATGGTTATAGTTTATCGTTACACTTTACAAAACGGGACCCCTGTTGAAAGATTTTGGACTTATTTAAAACCAAATAACGACGATGCTGTTTCCTTAGCTGGCTACATAGAAAAATGTTTAAGTTGTGTTTTATCAAGTTTCGATAAGTTAATTTCTCAAAGCTATGATGAAGCAAGTGTTATGAGTGGCGTTCATGGTGATGTGCAAAAACTTATTCGGGATAAATTTAGATATGCCAATTATATACATTGTTATGCGCATCAGTTAAATTTGTTAATGTCTCAGGCAACAAGCATAAATACTAATGTACGCATATTTTTTGCTGATTTAACCGATATTACTAATTTTTTTTCAAATTCATCTCAGAGAGTTGCCTTATTAGACGAAGTTGTGGGAAATAGAGTTCCGTCAGCATCTGCTACAAGATGGAATTTCAAAATTAAAACGGTGAACATGGTGTATGAAAATAGAGAAGCCCTAATAGAGTGCATGGAAAGAATACAATCCACATCCAGGCAATCTGGTACCATAACAAAAACAGGTGCATTTTTAAGGTTATTAAATGATAATAAATTTGTATTTTGGTTAAAAGTTTTTCATCGTGTTATGCCCCACGTTGACATACTATATTCACAAATACAAAAAACTGCTACTGATGCCGTAACCGTAAAACGATGCCTGACTACATTTGAAGAAAATATACAAAAATAAAGAGACAATATACACTATAAGAGAAACCGAGTTAACAGACATTGATGATAGTCAATCAAGGAAGAGACGAAAGAAAGATGACAGAAATTTTTATGTCTCCACAATTATTCAAGCTAAGAAAGTTTGCGATACTATACTATCTGAAATTAAAAGAAGGTTTTTGTTTACAGAACAGTTGGAAATAGCAAAATTATTTTCAGTGGACAATTTTGAAATATACGGCTCAAATTTTCCTACACTGATATTGGAATCGGCAAGAAGATCCGATTTTAAAGAACTTTCTGGACGAGTTCACTTACTTAAATTTTTGATTGAAAATAATTTTCAAAAAGATTTTTCTGAAGTTAATTTAATTCTTCAAGTACTTGTTACGATGCTAATGACAACAGCAGAAGCAGAACGATGTATCTCTACATTGAAACGTATCAAAACTTTCCTTAGAAGTACTATGGGCCAGGATCGACTAACTGCACTCGCCATGTTATCAATTGAAAAAAAAAATGATTCAAGAAATTCCAAATTTTAATGAATTGGTTATTGAAGAATGTATCTAAAAAAGAAACAGGCGACTTGATTTTCAATACAAAACTTGCTTGTAACATTGAAAAACTAAATTATAATTTTAAGTTTAATAAAATACATTATTTATTGTAGTGTCTTAATAAGATCCTTCGATTTTTACAATTTGACGACACTCAAAATACTTTTGCTAACGGAAATAGGGCTGAAGCGGAGGCCTATGGTGTTATCTATTTTTATATGGTATATATAATATGTGTGCACCCACAATACTTTACATCAGGCGCCGCCACTGGCTGCAGGTTCGGTAGGTTCGGCCGGATCGGTATTATATACTTAAATACTTGGTACTACCAAAGGAAAACTATTTTGTTTCTTCTGATTTTTTCTAAAGAAAACTTTCCTCTGCTGTTTAAATTTTATTCCAGTTGTTGGCGGTTTTTCACTAGTAATAGTTACGAACATAGAATTACGTTGCGCAGAATTTTGAGCACGCATTGATGCTTGAGTTTGCCGTATCATTTTTTAATCAATTTTATATCATGTTCAAAATTAGCTTCATGAAACAGATTACGAAATTGATTTATGGTCAGGTCTTTTTTTAAAGTCAATACCCGGAATTATTTCCTTATTTTGCAGATCACTTAAAATTTAATTTTTTGGAATACATTCAACTGGTTCTGTGTGAAAAAATAAAACAATTTTGTTCTCTTTCCTCAATTTGATGGATCAGTTCTTCAGTCACTACTTTTTAGTAGTTAAATAAACATGATTACACATATTAAATTTAATTTACATATCAGTCAATAAATATACAGTCAGTCATATACAGTACATATACAAATATTGAGTCAGTACATATACAAATATAATCATGAATACATACTTTGCACCCATCACGCTTTAAATAACACGTATAGGTATTATAGATTTTTTCTTGTCTTTTCTTGCTTGAAAAAAAACTGTCCATAAATACTACAATTCTTACTTTTTATGGTGTTATTAACATGTAATTAGAATGAAACAAAAACGTTTTCTTATTGCTGAAATCTTTGATAACTTTCCTTTGCGGTTATAAATCAGTCTGTCGAACAATTTGTCTCGCAAAAATCACATTAATGCATGAAATGCGATGTCAACTCTTTTTTTGGCTTAATTCCTTTTAAATATATAATACAATACATTTGTTCTAAATGCATATTTGTATTTTAGCCAGCATGTTGGTGACAACAATAGCCCAATAAGACATAATTCGCTTATATTCTTCGAATTAAGTAGTGTCTGGATTGCTTTTTAAACTTTTTACCACCACTTCGAACATTTCTTCAAATGCTATGTTGTCTTTTATTTACTTTGATTTTGCAACTCCATGTTGTGAACCGTCCATTAAGTTGTTTTTCCATGCTCCATCTACACGCTAGGAACAAAATAAGTGTAATTTAGGCGGTTCCATAACGACTTGCCATGCAGTTTCCATTGAACGCATAAACTACAGTTTGTGTAGACATGCAATCTATTGAATGTATCATAATTATTTCTTTAAATTAAAAATAAAAATAAAAATAGATTTAATTTGTGTAGCGAAATAATCCTACAATGGAGACACTACTAATAAAGCATTAAAAAATTCTCCATTTTGATATATATTTTTTTATATTTTTCATTTTATTATTATTTTTATATATTTTTCTAATTTAGTGCCATCTTCTTAAATTCACATTGTTTTATTTAATGAGAAATTATAATAATTAGAGCTTTATTTTGATTTAAAATTTATTTATATACTTGTTTTTCTTACTATAATGGAGACACCACTAAAAAAGCATTAACAAATTCTTCATTTTGATATATATATATATATATATATATATATATATATATATATATTTTTTATATTTTTCATCAATTATTATTTTTATATATTTTTCTAATTTAGTGCCATCTTCTTAAATTCGTATTGTTCTATCTAATGAGATATTATATCAATTAGAGTTTTATTTTAATTTAAAATTTTTTTATATACGTGTTTTCCTTACTATAATGGAGACACTACTAAAAAAAATTAAAAAATTTTCCATTTTGATATATTTTTTTATATCTTTCATCAATTATTACTTTTATATATTTTTCTAATTTAGTGCTGTCTTCTTAAATTCATATTGTTCTATTTAATAAAAAATTATATTAATTAGAGTTTTATTTTGATTTAAAATTCATTTATATACTTGTTTCTCTTACTATAATGGAGACACTACTAAAAAGGCATTAAAAAATTCACCATTTTGATATATATTTTTTTATATTTTTCATCAATTATTATTTTTATATATTTTTCTAATTTAGTGCCATCTTCTGAAATTTACATTGTTCTATTTAATGAGAAATTATAATAATTAGAGTTTTATTTTGATTTAAAATTTATTTAAATTACTATTTATTACTGGGAATAAGCCACAATTAAAGATAAAAATACGTTTATTGACGTTTCAATTTCCAATTCGGAAATCGTTCTCAAAATACAAACAGTAAATTAAACAAATTTTGTTTTTTGTTACATAGTGAAAAAATTCTTCTAATAATTTAATTTTATCTGACTCATTTATATTGACAATTCAGACATACATTATGCATTTTAAAGTAGACGACTTTAAAATGATATTGCCAATATTGTTGAGTTGCGCTCCTGGGACGACTTTACTTATAAGATAGTTCATTCGATTACATGAAATCAACTTTAACTTGAGAATATCCGTCAGTAAAAGTCATAGCATGTAATTCGTCTTTAAAAAGACAAACACATGACATGATGACAGTAAAATTCTCCTGTTAGTGATTCCGTAGCAAATTATGAGGGAAAAACCAGGAAAAAAACCTCATAATACTATCCCGACATTGTAAGTATTTGTTCGTGAATTTAGTTTACCTTCAACAAACATCAAAATTCTGATTTTATATGTTACGTTATTTAAAAAATATAAATGATATATCCTCTATATGTTACTGACTTACTAATACTGGTATTTTTTTATTAATAACTTCCTCTTTCAATATTGGTAACCAGATCCTACTACATTCTGCCTACATAGATCATACTACATCCTCGGCAGAATGTAGTAGGATCTGGTTACCAATATTGAAAGAGGAAGTTATTAATAAAAAAATACCAGTATTAGTAAGTCAGTAACATATAGAGGATACATCAGTTATATTTTTTAAATAACGTAACATATAAAATCAGAATTTTGATGTTTGTTGAAGGTAAACTAAATTCACGAACAAATACTTACAATGTCGGGATAGTATTATGAGGTTTTTTTCCTGGTTTTTCCCTCATAATTTACTACGGAATCACTAACAGGAGAATTTTACTGTCATCATGTCATGTGTTTGTCTTTTTAAAGACGAATTACATGCTATGATTTTTTCTGACGGATATTCTCAAGTTGATTTCATGTAATCGAATGAACTATCTTATAAGTAAAGTCGTCCCAGGAGCGCAACTCAACAATATTGGCAATATCATTTTAAAGTCGTCTACTTTAAAATGCATAATGTATGTCTGAATTGTCAATATAAATGAGTCAGATAAAATTAAATTATTAGAAGAATTTTTTCACTATGTAACAAAAAACAAAATTTGTTTAATTTACTGTTTGTATTTTGAGAACGATTTCCGAATTGGAAATTGAAACGTCAATAAACGTATTTTTATCTTTAATTGTGGCTTATTCCCAGTAATAAATAGAAATTAATTTACGATGCCACAAGAAAATAGCTTCAGAACAATATTAAAATTTATTTATATACTTGTTTTTATTGCTAAAAATCCTAAATATTGTTGAATTTGAAAATTGTCCAAATAGTTATCCAAATATTGTTGTGTTCTAAACTGCTCAATGTTAATGAATTTATGAAATCATATTACAATTTCTTTTAATATGTGTCTACACTTATTAATTATTTTGCACAGGCTTTTACTTATTATTTTGCAGCAACCTAAAGAAAAATCAAACGTAAAAAAAGTTACTTATAGTCAACTTCACAACTTCACATTAATGCAGTACAAAAATTTCATAAATCGAATACGAATAATTTTAATTTAGGGTTCATTGAGCATATTAGAATTATTAGCATTATTATTCTACGTATGTAATAATAATATAAATGATCAGTGCACGATCGCATGTGCATTAATTCATTTAAAGATGATAAAAAAGAGTAATTTCAACATTAATTTTCCATTACCTGTTTAAAATCCTTTCACTTAAGACTTCTTTTTTAGTATAACTTTTTAAATATATATATATATATATATATATATATATATATATATATATATATATATATATATATATATATATATATATATATATATATATATATATATATATATAATGGTAATGCATATATTTAATAATAGTGATAAAATCACAGTTACTCTAACAAAAAAAAAACGACCTTCGTTTCATAGATCTCATGAAACCAGTTTATTGCACATACTAATATTAAAATTAGCGAATTGCTTCTGCTTCTCTGTTAAAAAAAAATCACAAAAGAATATATATTCTACAACTATCTGATTAAGGTGTGGCACAAAACATTACTTTTATGGTAGCGTGTGACAATTCAAAATCAAAGTTAAATTAAGCATATGGTTGAAAAACTTTTTAAATTTTAAAGTCGACTTTATCGTTTATAGGTTAATATAGGGTCTTAAAGCTTTTTTCAATAGCATATTAAGAATATTGTTCATAACAGACATAACGTGGATAAAAACTTTATGGTATAAATTATACGTAGGCAAGATCGTAAATAGATCTAAGGATATTTTCATTACTATAGGTACATATTTCTTTATAGTCCAATATTGTCAGAGAGATGACCCCTAAAAATCATACGATCAAGCTGAATTTTGCCAAGAATAATAATTTTGGTACATCAAAAAAGATGCAAAAAAATTTACCACTTTTACCCCCCATCTTCTCCCTAAAACCCCGTAGGGCGGTCCTAGCCCTATGTGGGTCCTAGCCTCCCCAAGAATTTTTTTCCAATCTTCCCTATCCATCGCCTTCCTCTGTCAAGCACATATTTCCATATTTCTCATATCTTGGTCTATGTTATCTAAGAATCTTGTTCTGCGTCTTCCTCTTCTTCTTTAATCAATAGATCTATCAAGGAGCGTTTCTTTAGCTGGGTCGGTTTGCTCCATCCGCATTACATGGCCTACCCACCTCAGGCATACTATCTTAATGTGTTTTACGATATCTGGTTCCTGGTACATTCTATAGAGTTCGAAGTTGTATCGTCTTCTCCAGACACCATTTTCATTTACCGCTCCATAAATTCGCATTAGTATTTTTCTTTCGAAACATCCTAACATGTTTTCATTGCTTTTTGTTAAAGTCCAGGTTTCTGAACTATATGTTAGGACTGGGCATATTATTGTTTTGTAGAGTTTTACTTTTAAATTTCTTAATATAACTGTAGATTTAAAAAGGAGATTAAGCCCAAAATAGCATCTATTAGCGGTGCAAATTCTGCGGTTTATCTCTGCGGTAGTGTCATTTTCAGTATTGACGAGCGTTTCCAGGTATACAAACTCGTTAACTGCTTCTATGACGTCGTTTTCTATAACAAGTGGAAGTAGTATTTGTGATTGCGTACATATTTTCATGTATTTCGTTTTATTGGTGTTTATTATTAAACCCATTTTCTAGCCGCTTCCTTTAGTGCTACGTACGCCTCTAGTGCTGCGTTTTCCGTTCTCCCAACAATATTGATAGCATCAGCATATGCTAGAATTCACACAGATTTGTTATATAATAAACCGGTAGTTGTGATTTGTGACGTACGTATTACTTTTTTCAGAGCTAGAATGAATAGTATACTGGAGAGTGGGTCTCACTGACGTAGTCCGTTATTTGTTTTAAAAGGTTCAGACAGTTTCCCCTGGATTCGTACGCTGGGAAGGGACTTCTGTATCCACATTTCTTTTATAAGCTGCTGTAGCGCTATTATGATATCATGGCCACCTTCTTTATATAATTCCGCTGGGAGACTATCTAATCCGGGTGATTTGTTTCTGGCTAGTTTGTTTACAGCGTCTTTAACTGCTAGGATCGTTGGTGGATCCTCCTCCGTCTCGTCTGCTCCGCTTACCCCACAGTTTTCGTCTTTGGGGTTTTCTTCTTTTTACTCTATATTAAGTATCTGGTTAAAATATTCCGTCCATCAATTCAGTACGTCTGTTCTTTTTGTTAATAGGTCGCCCTTTAAACTTGTACATTGTTTTGTATTTTCCTTGAATTTTTTTCTGTTGATGTTAACTTTCTTATAGAATGTTCTGAATTCTTTCTCTCTGTTGAGTTTTTCTATATATTCAAGTTCCTTTTTTAAGTGGTTCCTTTTTTAAGTGTTTCTTCTTTCTGTGTGGTTTCTTTTCTTCTGTTTTCTTTGTCTGGTAATTTTCTACACTTGTTTTAGTTCGGCGGGTAAGTATTTTAGCATAGTCTTAATTTTTTTTCTGTGCTGCGTTTTTGCATTCATCTTCTAACCAGTAATTTTTTTGGGTAAAAGTTTCCTTAGAAGTATATAGTATATATAAAAGTAGGAGTAGAAGTCTATATCTCTTTGGTCTTCTTCGCTTAGACTTTGATTCCTTAACCTGTTGGTAATATTTTCCCAGTTCTTTCTATCTATTTTTTTTGGAATTTGAATTCTAGCCCATAGTGTTGAGATCGCTAAACAGTGGTCTAAGTCTATGTCTGCGCCTATATAACTTCTGCAGTTCGTTATATCCGTTTCGTGTCTTGAATTTATTAAGATGTGATCAATATGACTAGTTGTTCTTCCATCAGAGGAGGTCCAGGTTACCTTGTGTATATCCTTGTGTTCAAAATAGGTGCTAGCGACGGTCATGTTCAGTGCTACTGCTAAGTTTATCATTCGTAATTTATTATCGCTACTGATGTTGTGTAGGCTATGCCTATCTATAGTCGGCATAAAAACTCGCTCTCGTCCTCTTCTTGCATTCATATCACCTAGCACTATCTTGATGACATTACTGGGGCATCTACTGTAGGCTTGTTCTAAGTCTTAGAAAAACTGTTCTTTAATGTCTTTTAGTTTGCCTTCGGTCGGAGGATGTGCATTGATTAAACTGTAATTAAAGAATTTACCTTTTAAGCGTAAATAGCACATTTTTTGACTTTAGGCTTTAAAATCAATAACTAGGCCTTTTGTTTTTTGGTTTACTTTGTTTATTTATTAAACACCTTTATAAATTCCAAGTTTACTAACGGCAAAATATAAAAACTGTATCCGAAAGCCAAACTCATTATCTTTAAAGCGTAACTTGATTTTTGTCGATAGAACACTTGTATTAAAAGATATCGGATTTTAACCGTTGAGTTGATACAAATTGTATTGAATATTAATCTCGCACACGTAACTGACAGAATGGTTCATTCTATATAAAAAATAATAATAAAATGTTTTGTTTAAAATTAATTCAGCAACATGTTTCATTTGAAACATTTTTTCTATGATATACATATAAAGTATGGGCCAGTCCAACGAGCTGTCAAATTAAATCCAATATGGTGTCCGGAGGGCAAACAAACTATTGAGTCGTATTGAAAGTTAATAGTATTTTTGATTAATTATATAAATTGTGAGTTAAATTATCAGTTCAGTGATTGGAAAACGGACGGTAATTAAGCTTGGGACTTTAAAAAAAAACTTCTGTTGTAAAACTGAAAAAATTAGTTTAAAAGATTTGTTTACATAGTCTTTAAATTAAATTCAATCTGATTTTGTGAACAATTTGCTGCCAGGGAATGTGATTATGGCTGACAGAGGATTCCTAAACAAAGAATTAGTGAAATTGTTTCATGCGTCAGTAAAAATTCCTGAATTTAGGAAGTAAAAAACCCAAAAGCATCCAGTTGACTTGACAGAACCCAAATCGATCGAACATGTCAGAATTCATGTAGAAAGAATTATTGGAATGATCCGAAATAAATTTAGAATAACGACCAAATAATATTCTTGTGTGGTGCACTTATAAATATATGTCGTACAATTATTCCTTTTGAGGAATAAAAAATATATGTTGAAATATGTATATGCTTTTAGTTTGCTATTATTAGTTATATAAGTTATACTTTCAACTTGTATGTACACTTAGTTTTGTTAATATAATTTGATTCTTGTTCTTTTTTCTTTTTTAAACTTAAAGTGTAATGTAAGCATATTATTATCTCATTTTCAAAGTATCGTAATAAATTGTACTTTTATTATTTTGGAATTTGTAATTGATGAATAAAGAAGCATTTTGCTCTAAAATTTGAAATCTTTTTTAAAAGACACTCACCGAATGGAAACAGTTGCACCATTATTATATTATTATTATTGCTTAACTGTTGCTATTGCTTTTAAATGATATTCAATTTCTATAACTACCTCTAAGAGATTTACACATTTAAAGTGAAACCAAGGAATACTGCAGTTTTCATTTTCACAATTTATCATTGGCTGGCCATTGTCAATGCCTTTACATGTACACCATGTTAAATTGTTGTTAAGTTTAAATACATAATTTCTTCATGACATAATTCAGTTGGAGGCCATATTACAAAATTGGCAATACTAAACATTGGAGAAAGCGATTTGAATTTGATAGTGATATTTATGTTGTCTATTTAATCAAACTTCTCCATCAGTATTTCTAATAAGACATAATGAAGGTAAGTTAATGAACTCTGCTATTGACATATCTTTTAATAAATAAGAAGATTTCACTTCTAAGCATCCCCTACTGCAACATTTGCAAAAAACCACTGCATTAGGAGTTGCACCAAGTTGTGGAAATTTAGGATTAATCAAAAAACCAGCATGTTTATGATTAAATCTTCATGGGTACTATATGAATATTTTCGGAAAGTTTCTATTACATTTTTTATTATTTTTCCCCCACTCTGTTGCACTAGTTTTGTACAAACGTTGTACTGGATAACATATAGTTTTTAATTAGAGATAATTAAAGGCGGTTTTTCAATGCCAGAATTGGCAGCTACTTTAAAATTCGATACTGTTATTCTTCCTCTTCGTTGATGAAACCATTGTTGTGACTTACTTTGGTCTCGTGTACTCTTTTCAATGGTTATACATTCACTTTTATCTTAACTTATACTTATAACCAAGTTATCAACAACTTCCATTAACTGAATGTATGTGTATAAATGTACTTGTCATTATATAACAAAGAAAATGGGTTAATTGGTGATATCGACATTCTTCTTAATGACTCAGCGATTCGTTCAACAAATGGTTTTGTCACTTTGCTTAAAACGGATAAACTTCCTGCTTCTTCGATGTCAGTCAAAAACTGTAGAATATGGTCATCGCTCATGCAAGGCACGTCTGAGAGAATTTATGATCCAGAAAATATTTTGTCAAGATCAATACCTCTAATTGGTTTACATTCAACCTTTGCAGTTTTGGGCACATTCCAGTGGGACCTTTGTACATAATATATTATCTTTTGATGCAGCAGTATTGTAGTACATACAATATTGCACTAACATGGCTACACACTTCTGCACCTGCCATTCATGTACAATGTCCTGTTTTTACACTTCCATCTTGGTTACACACAACCCATGTTTGTAGTGGTGGCTCGTTCATTTTTTGTAAATGTTTAATCTGTAACGATATAGAACAAGTTAATATATTGTAACAACTAGCATAAAACATTTGCTTCTCAAATGCTATACTCCCTTTCCCTAATGTCACTTGTCATTTATGACTTATGACTCACAAAACCTGCTTCAAAGTATTTGTATGCTTGCAGGATTTTGTAGGCATTAATTTGCTGTTGTGAGTAAAAACTGGAGCTCAACGCTAAATAGCTCACTACATCTATACTACTTGTTGGGGGAAAATAATTTGGATTGTAACTTAATTCAATTTCTAAAATAGTATATGGATCTATGTTGTTGATTAGTTTTAATTTCTCTAGATATCTGAGTCTGAGATATTTTGAGTCTCACTTAGTTCAAAAATGTTAAAATTTTATTGATAAAAATGTGTTATTTTAATTTCAGTAGCTTATTTTGTGTTAACACTAAAATGTTTAAATGAAGCTAAATCTATAACTGAGTGCTGAGTTGCCGAATATGGTAATATATAAAAGTAAATTCTTATCAATCAATATAAGGATATATTGATAATAATTGTGGTTGTTAAACGACTTAACTAAACTATTATGCACTTTTCAACTTACCTCATTAAATTATAATTATCTTCATGTAATCAATGTGAATAAGAATTATATTAAAGAAAATTGCTTTTTATCAATTATTACGTCATCTACTAATTTAATTTGGCTAACTACAATTGAATATTGGTCTATTACTGCAAATCACAATGCTATTCAATTCATTGTTTTCCCTCCAGACATTGTGACAGTTCGGTTTGAGGTTATGTGTTGGACTGCCCTATTAGTTTTAAAGGCTATCAAGACGTCAATAAGCAATCAAAAAACATAATAAGACAAAATATTGCAATCAAGAAAATCACGGAATAAAAAAACGTAAAAAGAAATATATTGGGGACAAGAAAAATATAAAAAATTATAGAGGAGTGTGGGCCGAAACTGGACTTCAGAAAAAAAACGAATCAAACAGGAACGCAATACCCGTAAAAAGATGCGTATATGTGTAAAAAATACTTGTGATTTTTTGTTTTATTTTGAAAAAATGTCTTCAGCCCTCTACCAGCCCTTAAGTGACCTTGAAAAATAAATAAATAAATTAGGAACACAATACCGCTCAAAGTTTGTCTTTTACCGTGTATAAATCTTTTGTTTTTTTCTTATTATTTTAAAATGATTTTATCAGCCCTCTACCACCCTCTAACTAAAATAAAATCTCAATTTTCCAACTTTTTCCAAACACAAAATGTAAAATTAACTCCGTATAACTTTAAAGCATAAAAAGTATAATAATATAATATAAAAGTATTTAATACTGATGGTCTTGGTCGTGAAGCCTCGGATACAATCGAACAGTCCCGGCTGAGATGGATCGTCGAGAGTTATGGTACTTGTCGTCGCTTATCTTCTTAGTGCGAAATAAGCTTTCGGGTGAAACGCATGTTTATTGTTTATTTGTTGAAAGCCAAGACGAATAGATTGTGTTTGTTGTATTTGCGTGAATACCTAGCACGACCATAAATATGGC
Source organism: Diabrotica balteata (assembly GCA_918026665.1). Taxonomy (NCBI): domain Eukaryota; kingdom Metazoa; phylum Arthropoda; class Insecta; order Coleoptera; family Chrysomelidae; genus Diabrotica; species Diabrotica balteata. Next base: position 61,135,258 of record OU898282.1, read on the forward strand.
TGCTTTAAAATTAAATATTACAAGAAGTAAAGTAGAATGTCCAATTTTCGGTAACCCAGTCGACTTAAACTGTCATGTTTTACCAACGATAGAACATGTGCTTCGATGTTATTTGTTTATTCGTTATGAACTGAAGTTTACTAAATATTTTGGAAAGGAACCAAGTTTTAATGAAGTTTGTGAAGTGCTTGTGCCAAAAATCAAAAGTATATGGGAATCAGCGTCAATTCCAACCGTGTCAAAGGACCGCATCATGCAATTATTACGTAAATATCATAATAAATATTTAAACCTTATCAGATATCCAAAAAGCAAAAGAAATGTTCAATATGAGTTAAAGATTACCAGCTTCAAAGAGGAAACAAGGGATAAGTTGTTCGACATTGCTGCCTGTAAGTGTGATTTTTCTGCATGCAAGTATTGCAAGTGTGATAAATCAAGAAAAGTACCAAAGCAGGAACAGGAATTTCTTTTGGATCAACGGTCCACTAGAGATATGGCTATAGGAACTGTTGATCGTGAAACAACTAAAAAGTTGAATGTAAGGACGGAGAGACAAACAAAAGAAACAGAACGAGTACAAAAATTCAAATCTGAATTTCACAATATTTCTATGCCCAGCTGTTCTACTGAGGTCACTAGGTTATCAACAGACTCTGACAATTCTTCTTCATCTGAAGCCTCACCTAGTGTTGCAAATATTGATTTACCGTCGAAACCATCCTGTAGTCAAATGAGGATAGAGTTGCCCACATTAGGTACCATATGTGACAAATATGGAATTTCTGACAGGTCAGCAGCTGCTGTTGCCACAGCTGTATTAAAAGATGTGGGAATTATTTGCGATAGTGATACCTCAAAAGTAATCGATAAAAATAAAGTTAGAAGAGCTCGTCAAAAGAACAGAAATATCCTTAGTAATGAGTTTCAGTCTACAAATAAACCCATTAAGAGTATTTACTTTGATGGCAGGAAGGACAAAACCTTAGTGCAGGAAAAGAAAGGTGAGAGATATCATAAAAGAACTATTGCAGAAGAACATGTGTCATTGATAGAAGAACCGAATTCTGTTTATTTGGGGCACGTTACCCCATCTGCAGGCTCAGCCAAGTCAATTGGAAAGGCAATAATAGACTTTCTCATTTCAAATAACTTCTGTTTGGATAATTTAGTGGCGATTGGTTGTGACGGAACCATAGTGAATACTGGACATAAAAATGGAGTTATAACATATATCGAAAATGAACTTAAGCGACCTTTGCAATGGTTTGTGTGTGCCTTACATGCTAATGAGTTGCCATTGAGACATTTATTTCAACGTTTGGATGGAGCTACTACTGGACCTCGTCAATTCTCTGGAGTGATCGGGAAATTATTGGAAAAATGCGAACACCTTCCAATCGTAGATTTTGAAATAATTGAAAGTGATCTCCCAGAACTAACAATACCATCTGAAGAATTAAGCTCAGACCAGTCATATCTGTACGACATATGCCAAGCAATATCAAATGGCAACGTCTATGAAAATTTAGCAAATCGTAGCCCTGGAAAGTTAGCTCATTCCAGATGGCTGACAATGGCAAATAGAGTTCTTCGCCTCTACGTTGGAACCGAACATCCTACATCAAGATTGAAAGATCTTGTTCAATTTATAATTAAAGTCTATGCACCAATGTGGTTTTTTATAAAGCTTAATCCAAGTTGCACACAAGCCAGTTTGCATGTTTTCAAATCCATTACACTATCAAGATATTTAAGAGATGATCTTAAAAATATTATAGATGCAGTTATCCAACGAAACTCCTATTATATTCATCCGGAGAATCTTCTCTTATGTATGTTAACAGATAATCGTCAATGGGTACGAGAATTAGCTTTACGGAGAATTATTAAAGCCAGAAAAGAGAAAAAAGTCGGAATAAGGCAGTTTAAAATACCAGAAATAAACTTTAATGCTGCGGAGTATTTTGAGTTAATAAACTGGAGTGAATGTGAAGTAACGGCCCCACCAATGTTAGCTGACATACCAGATGATGAGCTGAAACAGTTAATTGATAGCTCTATAATTGCAGACTTTGACTTTCCAAAATATCCATGCCACACGCAAGCTGTGGAGAGATGTGTGAAATTGGTTTCGGAATCATCTTTGCTAGTTACAGGGCCAGAACGCAGAGACGGATTTATTCGATCTAAAATAAAATCAAAAGACTTTCTTGTAACTTACGATAACAAAGCACAATTTAAAATTGAATGAACGCATTTTTCTATTGATTTTTATTTCGCATTTTAGTGTGTTTAAAAATAGGATATTTATATTTTTGTTTGTTTTCGGTTTCCAATAAACTTTTAGTTCAGTTCAAATTTTGTTTTATTTCCCAACACCCTATAAAATGTGCAGTAGTTTCCCATATTTACACACAATTTTTCAGAAATAATTGTGAATTTATTATTTTTATTTTTGATTCAAGATCATTATCTGTTGGTAGAGGGTAGAATATCTTATTCTAAATGTATAAAAAAAATAACATGAACTCTTTGCATATAATTGAAACTTTTTACAGGTATTGCTAATTAAATTAAATAATTTTGATTTAGGGTTCACTTTAGGGGTGGTAGAGGGCTGAAGATGTTTTTTTAAAAATCCTAAAAAAAATACAGTGATTATACTTACCAAAAGGCATCTTTTTGGGGGTATTGTGTATTAAAACTAAACAAATAATTTTTTCGGCCCACCCTAGGAGTTTGCGCTAAAATCTGTAATTGCTAAGATTTTTGACGACTTTGTAAATTCTCTTCTAACTTGTCAATGTAGGGAGATAATCATTAATAAGGAATATGGGTTGCACCAAGGAAAATTATTTCTTACTAATCTATTGGAATATAGAGTGAGATTGTTAAAGCATTTGTGGATTGTTGTCAGGTAGATGCTATCTACACCTATTTATTTAAAGCATTTGATAAGGTGGATCACTCCATATTTTTAAATAAATCGGATGCCTGTGGTTTTTGGCTTTTAATGGTAAAGTGAACTGGGGATTTTGTATGTGGGCGTAAATAAAACGGGCTTTAACGAGCTCACTTTCCTTCGTAATTGTTATATTTGATTGCGAAAGATCTAAAAAAAAATTAAAATACACAACGAAGAAAGAAGAACTACCAAGGATTCTTGAAGTTAACTATGCAATTGAAAAACTAGCTAGAAAAAAATTACCTGGAATAGATCATTCTCCAACTGAACTGTATGAAGGGAGTGGCTACGGTACCATAATGGCATTACAGCAGCTTAAAAAAGAAATATGGACACAGAAATCTCTTCCCAATGATTCGAATATTGAACTACTTTGAACCATATACAAAAAAAGAGACATCTTTAAATGCTCTAACCACAGAGTATGCAGCGTATAAAACACTTTCCATAGTATTATGTCACCAAATGAACCATATTCAGAACCAATAGGAAAATGGTAGGCTGGTTTTAGAGGTGGTAATTCGACAATTCGTTAGATTACAACCCTGAGACAAATTTTAGAAAAAAACAATGGGATATGGCATAGATACTCATCATATATTTATAGACTACAAAGTATCCTATGACTCTATGAATAAAATGTCGATGATCAAAGCAATGAAAAAACTAGAACTATTAAATCAGTTGGTAAATTTACCTAAACTAACTCTTAAAAAAATTGGATGTAGAATAATAATTCAAGGGGAAATTTTAAAACAAGTAGCGGTCTGCACCAGAGAAACACTCTTTCTTGTATAATATTTAATCTGGCTCTGGAAAAATTAATACGTGTGTCACAAATCACGACCATTAGTTTATTATATAATTAATAAGTGCAAATTCTTGCCTATGCTGATAATATCAATATTGTTGGGAGAACGGAAAACGCTGTACATGAGGAATTAAAATTATCAGCTAAAAAAATTGGTTTAATAGTAAACACCAGCAAAATGAAGTGTATGAAAATAAGTACGCAACTACAAATCCTACAACTACTTGAAAACGACGTGATTGAAGCAGTAAACGAATTTGTATACCTGGCAACGCTCCTTAAAACTGAAAACAATATTACGACAGAGATAAATCGCAGAATTTTAACGGCCTACAGTTGCTATTTTGGGCTCAATCTTTAAATTTACAATTATATCAAGAAATTCAAAAATAAAACTGTACTAATAATAATACGCCCAGTCCTACATATCAGCCAGAGAGCTGGATTCTAACAAAATGTAATGAAAAGATGTTGGGATGTTTTGAAAGAAAAGTACTAAAGCGAATCTGTAAAGCAGAAAATGACAATGAAGTGTGGAGAAGACGATACAACTTTGAACTTTATACAATATACTAGGAACCATATATCGTAAAGAATATTAAGAGTCTGAGGTCGATAGAGCGTGTAATGCGGATATAACAAAATAACCTAGGTCAAAAAATGCTCCTTGATAGACTCATTTGTAAGACAAGAAGAGGAAGGCCCAGAATGAGGTTCCTTATCCCTAAGAGGATACCCCCTCCAGAATATAAAGAGATATACGACTGGAGAGAAATTGTTGAGGAGTCTAGGACCCACGCAGGGTTGTAAAGCCCGAATGATGATGATGTTTAGATGTTTGCAAATGATCTTGAACTGGTTAGACGAGTTAATTCTGTGTTGGATGTTAATTTAATTCATGTCGGCTTAATTCATTTATTAGTTTATTGTTTGACAGCAATCTTTAAGTATGTGTGACAGCATGGTTTCCTGTATCGCCGCCATCTTTAATATTTTTTAAGAGTAACGTAGGTTAAGTGATACATCACATCAGAGCTTATTTTATTGTTTCAAAATACTAGTTACGTGTCATAATAATGAATAATTAATTAAATAATTGGAGGAAATTTATTTAAAATTTAATTTTAATCAAATATTATTTAACAACACATAAAACTGAACAATTGAACCAAATTACAATTACTTAAATACATAATTGCTCAAAATTGCTGTTCATTTGTGTATCGACAATGATACTACATTTCATGGAAGCTTCATATAAAATGGTAGATCATTTGTTTAGTAATTCTTCTAAACATTAAATTTTGTTGGTATGTTGACATGAACGCAGTTTTTTAGGTAACAGTAAAAAATCAAGTGGTATTAAGTCGGGTAATTAGGCCAGTTATTTTATTTGTTTAGCCAATCCATCTTTATGGAAAAATTGTATTTAAATACTGCCTAACGTTTCTATAATAATGTTTGTATAAAATAATGTTAATTTAATTCATGCCGGCTTAATTTATTTATTAGTTTATTGTTTGGGGAATCATTTTATCTTTAACACTCAAAAATGCTATTAAATAATATTTCATAAATTTAAGAATCCGGTTAATTTTACGTACTACATTTACGGTGGCAAGTTGTTTGATATTAATAAAATGAGAAATTTAAGGATAATATTGATCCAAATAAACTCATAAGAAAACAAAAAAACTTAATATATCACATTTGAATATATACAAAATGAGAAATACACGAGAATCAGACTGGTTCCCATTCCAGAACAATATGAAAGCAGAGCTAAAGACAGCAGAGAATCCTAACTATGATCAGTTCTTAAACCATATTAACCAGGTAGCTTATAGCACAGTACCTTTTAAATCAGTGGGAAATCATACCAATCCCTATAACCCCTGGTGGGACGAGGCATCCAATGCCTCGTCTTACTAGTTGAGTGAACACTCGTAAAGAGATAAAAATGTTTAATTAATGTCCAACGATAGAAAATTATATAAAAACCACACATAATAGTTTAAACTAAAAAAACTTACGCCTAAAAAGAAAAAAAGTTTATCTCTTTTTGCTAGTGGCTGAACAAAGAATTCAACACCACCTATATTTGAAACAAATATATATAAAATTGTTAAATCACCACTACAATGGCCAATCATGATAACGTCAAATTGGAAATATTACAAAACATGCCGTGAACAACAAAAAACATCGGGCGTAAATCAAAATTTCATACTCAATGATAACAAACTTGCCTATCAAAGCCAAACAACTTTTAACAATAATCTACAATGACTGCTTAGAGGAGGGTCCCCTTCCTGAAGACTGGAAATGTTATATTGTAGTTAACGGCCCAAAAACCCAAAAAAACCTTGTAGCTGGTAGTTTGAGACCTATTACACTGTTATAATGTATCTTTAAAACCTTAGAAATTGTAATAAAAAATATTTTAGAATGGTATTATAAACCCAAAAAAACCTTGTAGCTGGTAGTTTGAGACCTATTACACTGTTATAATGTATCTTTAAAACCTTAGAAATTGTAATAAAAAATATTTTAGAATGGTATCTAGAACATAATTGCTTTTTCAAAATCGCCCAAAAATGGGTAGAGGCAATGCTAAAAATCTAGCAAAGACCCATTCCACAATTGTAGAAACATTTGAAAATAAACATCTAAGCCATATTCATTGACATTAAAAAAATATATGATAAGGTCAACATAATAATATACAAGTTGTATAACAAACTAAAAACATAAAATATTCCTTTCACAATACACAATATCATCCTCAGATTCCTAAAGAATACTTTATTTTATATACACTAACGGAGAAGTTTTAGGGCCATTTTTAGCAATTAAGGGACTGGCGCAAGGTACTCCATGAAGTACTATTTTATCCAACATCGTCACCTGCTATTTTACAGCTGATATTAAAATATTAACGATGATCTGTTTCGGTGATCCTGTTAGAAATCATGAAGGAGGGTGTAACATTTCTAATAATTTGTATCCTGAAAGAAATTCCTTATCGAGCCATTTTTATTCTGAAACTTATTTCTACGAATTGTTTTGGCAACAGTTACCTACCAGATAATACCTTCACGTTTATTTTTTACTGCAAATACTTTTAATACATAAAATTATAATAATATATTAACAGAATTTGAACTAAGAGTATTTTGAACATTTGAAATGATTTTATTAAATTATAATTCTCATTGGTATTAGTGAATAAATGTAACCAATCTTTTATATAAAGTGTTTTAATTTTTGTTTTAACAAAATATTATACCCGACTTGATCTGTGTAAATTAGGAATAAGTACTTTTAAAATTTACAACAATATAAAGGGTATCTCATTTAAATTAAATAAGTTTAGGATAATTTGGGTGAAACTGAAAATAGACTAGTAACAAAAAATATGGCATCAGATGCGTTATGTGTCCTACTTGTGTGCAAAGTTTTATAAATATCGTTTTTTTTTTTAATTTTTAATGTATTAACTCGATTTTATTTTTTATCTTGACATTGTATATTTAACTTTTACAGTTGCAAAATGCAAAAACCAATTAAATGCGTTTTCTATGGGAATAAGTAGATGTTTTTTGAAACTTACAACATTGTCTGTACAGGGATACGCATAAAGATCCTATTTTGGTGACGATGAACGAAACACGATTTAACAAAATCGGTTTCTATTCTTTTGAGCTATTTAAATATTGTAAAGTTTACACTTGAGCAAAAGCTTTGCTATCGCTAGGATGACTGAAGCGTAACAGTACAATTCACTTCATATTCGCCGACCGTTTGTCTATGAATTTGTATCATTCTCGGATCTCTGATGAAGCAGAGAATATGCGAAAGTAACGTTATACATATGTATATATCAATCTATTTATATATACTGATCACCTTCCTTATTATTCTAATATGCCTGATAGTATGCTTAAGAATGAAAATTAAAAGTTTTAATGGGACCCGTATTATGTTCCTAGACATAGACATCGACAAACCATTTGCACATAATAGACTGGATCTAATACTAGTTATTAAGTTAGCTGGACAAACAACGATTATTAGTATAATTATCACTAACAAAAATAATCTGCATGTTAAATACTAGGAGAAGATCGCTTAAAATTTAAATATACAAATAAGAACCCATTGAAGAATAAAAAATGCCCAGATGTCCAGACGATATCTATGATTTACTTCTGGTGCCATTCCAAAGAGCTTAGAAAACATCAAACAGGTTGTCTTGTTAAACGACTTTATAAAAACAATTAAGAAAACGTCGAAAAATCTTAGAAAATTTGTACTTCAGCCTATTAAGCCATATAAGGTTCGATAACATGAATCACCCTCAGAGCTGAATCGCCCTAATACCGTACATAGGTACCTATTAATATTAAAATCTAAATATCACTAAAATATATTTGGTATGATGTGTTTGTCTTTTACTGCTCTATAATACCATGAGCCAACAATATTGAATGTAATAAAAAGAATCCATCAGCTTTTATTTTCTAGACTAACTTAATGTCAACCACGTTTGCATAATTATTCCATCGAGAAAATAACCGTAACAAAATTATGATAGAAATGTTAAGGATTAAGATCAATACTAACCTTGCTTATAAACATAGCTTAATCACTTAATATTATGTTAATGAAATCTAATAAATATTAAAATATAATATTGCTGATTAATTGCCAATACCTACGTAATTGAACGTGTAATTATTCGAGAAATTAATCGAATGTAAATTTTATTTTTTACGGTATTAAAGGATTTCATTTACAGCATACAGTACATTATATATATATATATATATATATATATATATATATATATATATATATATATACATGTATATACAGTAAACTCTTAAATATTGGAGAAATCTGCAAGAAAGACTCTCATGAGTATCAATTGTTTCGCCGAACGTTTTGCTAAAGAGAATTAATTTGGCTTCTTCAGGGCTGAAAGAGAATAAATTATCTTTTAACTAAGTCTTTTAACAAAATCTTTTAACTAAGTTTCAAGCTTTCGAAAATGTTTATTTTCATCATAAGGAAAAATTGAAATAAAGTGCTTCTGTTAATAGAGCATCCTCAAAAAAAATTATTAAAAGATGTAAAGGTTGTTTTTTACTTACGTTATTGAGATTAGTATTTCGTTTATGTAACATTAACATGTGACAATATTGCGCACCACTAATTCATTAAGTTAAAAATTAAAAAATATATGGTGTAAAAAAATTTTAAATTAAAAAATTATTATATAAACTGACACATAAGAAAAAGAAAATTAAAAAACAGTTTAAAAGCCAAGTGTGCCACCCAACTGTAAATTGAGAAGAGTAAAAATCATTTCTGGACATTGCAAATGACACCACTTTTTGTTATTTTTTCTTTTTTTTTTATGAAGTATTACTATTAATAGAATACACATCAAAATTTACCAGAAAGTTGTTTGAAATTAAAAAAACCAAAATTGTATACTAAAAAAATTTTAAGATAGACTGAAAGTTGAAACTTTACAATGAATCAGTTGATGAGACATCATTGGAATAGAGAATGGTTATCCAAATATAATAGGTAGAAGTAAATAGTGCTTAATTAATTTATATCGCTCTGTTTCTTGATTGCATTAGAATTCTAAAAAATTATTGCTATTTCTAAAAACAGTCTTTTAGTATAGTTAGACTCTATAGCTAAAACTCTGACCGATTCATAATTCATTTTATGATGTTCTTTGTTAACATGTTCTACTAGAGCAGATCTTTCAGGATATAATCTGCTATCACTCCGGTGACTAATTAAACGATTACTTAAACTGCGTGAGGTTTGTCCCACATATACCAAATTACAGTTGTTACATGAAATTTGGTAGACAACATTGGAACAATCCTTAATGTTCTTCTTATCCTTAACTTTAAAACATATAGATCTTGAAGTTAATGAGGTTTTAAAGGCTATTTTTAAGTTGGTAATATATTTGAACAATCTTGCCAGTCTGGGTATTATGTCTTTAACTTATTTTAAAGAAGTATATAAGCAACTGGCATTCGGTTCTTCGATTGTGACAGTAATTTGGAACTCATCATTTGGCGTACTATGTTAGGTGTTAAGCTGAATAATATCTTGCTAACTAGGTGTTTTGGGTACGAGTTGTCAATAAAAAGGTAATAAAGGATCCTCAGGTTCTTCTGATGGAAAGAAAGATCCCTGATAGATGTAATTCTAGCTTTCATTTGCTCTAGCAAATTAATTTTTATTGAATATCGATGATATGACCAATAGTTAAGAAAATGTCCAGAACTATGAGGTTTTTTATGCCAATAGATTATCAGGGATTTCTTATGGGTTCTGATGAACCGGGCATCAAAAAATAGGACTGAGCATAGATTATCCTCATGTTCGATTGTAAACTGTAGTAGCAGGTCGTAACTGTTAAATACCTGTAGAATTTCTGTGGAACCATTACTAGGAACAGCAAGGATTAAGTCATCTACATACTTTTCTACAAAAGGAATATAGAAGGACAATTCTGGGATCACCATATCTAGTAAATAATCCATCGTATAACAGCCCAAAATGGGAGAGATAGTACCTCCCATAGGAGTTTCTTATGTTTCTCTAAACACAGTATTATTAAAAGTGAAATATGTGTTGTTAAAAAGAAATGAGTATGGTATATTAAATGGTATGCTGACAAGAAGGCAGTTTTTTAGGTAACAGAAAAAAATCAAGTGGTATTACGTCGGGTAATTAGGCCAGTTATTTTATTTGTTTAGCCAATCCATCTTTATGGAAAAATTGTATTTAAATACTGCCTAACGTTTCTATGATAATGTCTGTATAAAATACGTTGTAAAAAGTATACGTTTATATTTGAAAACAAACGTTTTATTTTAGTTATAATTTAATTTTCGATATTAAAATATTTGGCACCAGTCCGCGAGTCCTCAATAAAAAATGAGCAATAGTATGTAAAACATCTCCTGAATCTACCCATCCAGTGCGGATTACAACCAAACCAAAATAGAGTGAAACACCTCTTTACATTACCATTTAAACAGAATTAAGCTAATTAAGAGAGAAATTGCTAGGAATCGACAGGAGTGGTGACTTCTTTGTAAGCAGGCCAAGATGCATAACGGATTGTCAAGCCAAATATGATAATGAATTCACATTTAATACGAACAATTGTGTCAAACTAATGCAACACTTCTACAACAACTCTTCAGCAACACTCAGGATTATATATCTTCTTCTTAAAGTACCCTCTCCTCAATGGAGGTTGGCTACTACAATTTTAAACTCTTCTCTATCTTCAGCTGTTCTTATTAGCTGTTAAAAATTTAGCCCTGTCCATTGTCGGATGTTTCTGAGCCACGATAGTCTTTTCCTTCCTAGGCCTCTCTTTCCCTCGATTTTTCCTTTCACTATAAGTTGGGCATATTGGTACTTATTATTTTTCAGTATGTGGCCTAGGTATGATGTTTTTCTAACTTAGAGTTAAAAAGTTCTCTTTCCTTGCCTATTCTATGCAGCACTTCTTCGTTTAAGTTATGCGATGTCCATGAAATTTTGAGTATTCTCTGGTAGATCCACATTTCAAAGGCCTCCAATTTACTTACAGTTGATGTTTTAAGGGTCCACGTTTCAACTGCATATATAAGGGTCGACCAGACGAGCATTTGATAAAGTAGCATTTTGATAAACGTAGTCGAATTTCGAGTTTTATTCGAGAATTACAAAGCAGTTTTTTTATTTTTTCGAAAGATTTTCTGGCCTGTTCTATTCTCGATCTTATTTCTTGATCAGGATTTAGGCTGCTATCGATCCAACATTCCAGGTACTTAAATCTATTGACCTGTCTGGTCTAAGTTAAATCTAAGATGTGTTCATTTATTGTGCAAGGTTAAGGTACGTTTTGGTTGTTTCGGATTGACATCACTTTGGTTTTTTTCAATGTTTATTTTCATACCAAATTGCTTACAGGTTGAGTTGGTCTTGTCAATGAGTCGTTGTAGACGTGAGTCGGAATCCGCAATTAACACTGTATCATCGGCGTATCTGATACTGTTGATATTTACGCCATTCACATTGACTCCATCCTTGGAATCCTCCAATGCTTCTTTAAATAAAAACTCGGGGTAAAGATTAAACAGCAGAGTCAACACATCCTTGTCTAACTTACCTCCTAATTTCTACTTCTGCGGATGTGGAACCTTCGATCCTAACTCTTGCGTTTTGGTTCCAGTACAAGTTTTTTAAGAATTTGATGTCTTTTCCGTCTAAACCGACTTCTTGAAAACGTTCTAATAGTAGGTCGTGTCTTACTCTATTAAATGCTTTTTCGAAGTCTATAAAGCATATAAATATATCTTTCTGTTGGTCGTAGCATTTTTGGGCGAGAACTAGTAAACTGAACAGGGCTTCTCTCGTTCCCATGCCGGCTCTGAATCCAAACTGATTATAGATACGATTATGTACGATTTTCAGTAAGACTTTTACTGCATGACTCATAAGGCTTATCAGACGGAACTCATTGCAGTGTTTGTGCTTTGTTTTTTTTGGTAGTGGGATGAATACTGACTCCAGCCAATCTTGGGGTATTTTACTTGTATCATAAATACGATTGAATAAAAGGACAAATATTTTGATATTTTCTTCGCTGATTAATTTGAACGTTTATGGGTATATTACATCTGGACCTGGGCTTTTATTTGTTTTGAGATGATTAATTGCATTTATGATTTCAGATTTCAGAATTGTTGGCCCTTCGTTGTTATTTTCCAATCTTGGTTCTTCTCGTATGTCGTGAAAAAGAATTTTAATATAGTTTTCCCATTCTTTCAGTTTATCTTCCGTTGATTCTAACAGTTTGTCATCCGTGTTCAGCATGGTGTGAAAAGTTGTTCTCTTGGTAGTCAATGTAAACTCTTTTACCTTTTTATGTAAATTAAAAAAATCGTGCCTTTGTTGCAGTTCTTCTATTTTAACGCATTTTATTTCCACTCATTTCTCTTTTGCTTTGGTTATTTTTTTTTCGAATTATTCTATTTAGTCTTTTGTATTCTCCGTCCTTGTCATTTTTTCCTTTAGACTCCCTTCGTTTGTTCGTTAATTGTAAAATCTCTTCTGTCATCCATTCCTGTTTGTTATTTCTAGGTGTTACTTTTAGATGTTTTTCCGTTACATTGTTCATTTGTTCTTTAATAGTTTTCCACAGAACGTTCATGTCATTGTACTCGCTAATTCTACTGTGGTCGATATTTCCTAAATTTTTGTTTAATTCTTTATTTACTGTCTGATGTATGGTGTCGTTTTTCAATAATTGGATGTCTAATAGTTGGTGTTGAGGTTTTTGTTTCTTTATTAGTTTCCATCTTGCGTGAACTTTTGCAACAACAGGATTATGATCGGAATTGATGTCAGTTCCAGGATATTTTTTTGCACTGATGATTGCATTGTGATATCTTTTGTTGACCAATATGTAATCTACTTGGTTACGGAGTACTCTGTTTGCATTATGTTGTGGTGAAGTCCAAGTGTACAATCTACGAGGGTGTAGTTTAAACCATGTATTTGTCGCTATCATGTTGAGTTGTTGGCAGAATTCGGTCATTCTCTCTCTCCTGTCTTTCCTTACTCCAAGTCCGAAGTCTCCGATCAATCCAGAAACTTTTGCTCTACCTAACTTAACATTAAAGTCACCTAAGATAAATGTTAGGTCTCGTTTTTTAGTCATCTTTATAAGTTTTTCTACGTCAGCATACCATGCTTCTAGCTCTTCTATGGGTTTATCGGCCGTAGGGGCATAAGTTTGAATGATGTTAATATTTACTGGCTTTCCGGATAGTTGAATAAGAAGACATCGGTCCGAAAATGGCACAAAGTTTGTGACGGCATTGTTATATTTGTCTTCTAAAATTACTTCAACCCCGTTACGATGAACCGGATCGTTATTACCCGAGTAATAGAAAGTTTTGTTCATAGTTTTAACTTTACCTAAACCTGGCCATCTACCTTCACAAAACCCAATATCTGCAACCCTAAACGTTTCATTTCGTGGCATGCATTTGCTAGTTTTCCTGTTTCGAACAGACTTCTAACGTTCCATGTTGCAATCTTAAACTTTATATTTAAAATATTTAGGCTATTCCTCCCAGGGATTCTTCGCACTCCTTGATCATCTAAGATCTGCCGGGGACTAGGGGCCATTTCTGTTTGTGCTTTCATTGTAGTTTTCTTGGGAAATATACACCAGAGTGGTTTCCCGTTGCCTTCTCTGGTTTGTATTTTAGCAGATCCTCTGGACACAGACGCTATTTGCAGCCGCCCACTCTGGGTCAGACGCTGCGTGCTAATTTGATCCCTACCACTTACCAGCTCATCCGCCCGAAGCCGTTGGTCAGCAAGTGGGAGATCGCTTATACCGGCAATCGCTCAGTAAAATTTTCGCCATATCTGGCTACCCTCACTTAGTTTAGCCTGCAGACCAATGCAGTTGCCAAGGGTGTGGCACGTGGAGCCATAAGTGAGAGTTAGTTGTCTTATGAGGACCAGTTATCAAGAACCATCTCCCGTCTATGACGCTCGATGTGGTCGTTCCGATAAAAGGTGCTACCTCTATAACACAACTTTACACCCCGGATTATATATAGAAACTCAAAAGTACTGACAGGGGTATTAAGGAAATTTTAGACGTCCTAGAAAAAAGCTAAAATATTCCTAAATATATGATTAATTTATGAATTGTAGTTCTAAAAAAAATGTTAGTAGCATGACTATGTACTGACCACGTAAAATGGCAGAAAAAGAAGTATAATTTATACAGCTGACACAATTGAACACTAACCGCAAACTATTATTTTATCCGATACATTTTTACAAAACTCTATTGGTAGATAAAAATCATCTTTAAATATTTCGTGGTGAGATTTTAATGGATTTAAATTGATTGTACAGACTTTCCGCAAATACTATCATTTCTTTTCAATTCAATTATAGATTATTTAGCATTTTTCAGCACATCTAAATGTTATTAGTAGTAGTTGTAGTTTTTGGTCTCCCGATCTTCAACGATTTTTTAAGTTTCCTGGATATTTGTTTAGTAGTTAAGTGTAAATCATCTTCTAAAATGACAAAAGATCTTAAGATTTGCCCTAATTATAGTGCTATTGCAGTTTTTTACGTTCTGATAATAACGTTCTCATAAAGAAATAATTCTGTAAATTATTTTTTACTGCGCCAATTCGGTGGAGTAAAGTTAAACTTTTTTTACAATCTTTAAAATAATACAATTTGGAAGCGCCGTGGAAGAAATTATTTACAGGCAACCTGTTGATAGAATATTCTTATTCGAGTATAACCCTATTTTTTCGGTTAATGTGTCACTTATACTGCATTTCTGCTGACCTTCATTCCAAGACCAGTAAATATAAAATGATTGTATTTTAATTTATGACAAAAAAGCATGCAACTTCAGAGGACAAAATTTTATCTTTTCACGAATGATTTTTTCTTTTTTGATTGTCGTCAAGACTTTATTTAGGCGCAGATTTGTGTAATAAGTTAAAGTTTTTTAGCAGAAAATGGTTGACTTTAATTAGTGCGGTCGTAAATAATAATAAATTTTTTTGACTTGGCCCATGGTTAAGACCTTGCTTCTTCTTCTTCTTCAGTGCCTCATCCAGTTCGTATGAGTTCCGCGGAGCTCATCACTCCTTGCACCTTAGGTAAACCATTCTTACCTAAAACCGGGCCTTTTATACTATTATCGGTTAACCCAGGATGTTTATGTTTATAGTCGATACTTATTGAAGTCGACAATTAACCATTAACGTTAACGAGTGTCACACAGTCCATTTCAAGAGGAATCGATTATAATGAGAAAAATTCAGATACGTTCTGGGTCGAAGACTATTCTTCTTTATTGGGAGTAGCCAGATTAACACTAGAATACGGGTTATTCGTAAATTTGACGACGCTTATAATACATCGGTCATTTTCGCCCACTCTCGTTCATTTTAACGATTTCTCCAAATGAGTACCTTCCTCATTAGTATCGAGCTTGATAGTATCGCAGACTGTTGTTATAATTTCCAATTCTAAGACCATATTTCGTCGCTTGGATAGTAATTTTTGCAAAAATCAGGTTTACGTCAGATAATAAATCAGCTGGTTTTTATTGTTTATAGTTTGATTTTGAGTGTTTCAGTAACAATTGTAAGTAACAGTTTGTAAGACGTGGAAACGTCTTACAAATAACAGGGACGAATGGCGAGAATTAAGAGAGGCCTATGTTCGGCAATAGAGAAAAGGGCTTTAAAAAAAGTAACAAAAAATTAAGGTAAATTGTTCTTTTCATTCTCATTACATAATCTATCTACTATTTGAGGTTTTCTTATTAGGACATCAAATAAAAAGTTTTTATCCACAAAAAATTGGAGATAGAAGCGGCACGAAGTATGAATGGGGAAGACAGTGATCCAGACCCGTTTGAAGATAGTGGTAGTGACTGGGAAGAGGACAATTTGGAAGCTGAATCCTCTGGCTCCGATAGCGAGGTTGATGCGGAAAATAATTCGTTTGCTTCTCCTGTTCGCCTTATCCAAGAGTAATATAACGGTCTAGGTCAGTCTGAAGAAAAGATAGAAGCTAGTTCAGACGAAAATGATATTCCTTTATCACAAGTACGTATACGTTCAAAATGTGTAATAAATTTTAAAAAACAAAAGCCTCGAGGGTAAAAATGGTCACAAATGGTCAACAGAGTTGCCCCAAAGATCTAAAAGAACAGCTGCTAGGAACATGGTTCATTTTATATCGGGTCCTATAGGGACTGGAAAAAACTGCTCTACGCTGGCTGATTATTTTTTGCACTTTTTTTCTGACAATATATTTGATATAATTCTACAACATACAAATGCAGAGATTGCCGATCAAGCTCGAAAATACAGTGGTCATTATAATGTTAGCATAATGACAAAAGACGAATTGAAAGCTTTATTTGGTATTTTAATTCTTTATGCGGCAAAGAAATACAATCATTTATCAGCAAGGCATATGTTTGATGCTAAAATTTTAGGCAAGTTTCACAAATCTTTTATGAATTTTGATCGTTTTTTATTCCTGCTAAACTGTCTTAGATCTGATAACAAGGAAACAGTAGAAGGGAGAAAGATAAATGATCCCTTCATACAAATTCGAGAAATTTGAAACATTTTTATCGATACGTGTAGAACATCATATTCTCAATCCTTATACGTCACAATTGACGAACAACTTTTGGTATTCCGAGGACGCTGCCATTTTAGGACGTATATTCATAACAAGCCAACGAAATATGGTATACGATTCCCCAATCAAATATATGGTAGATGCAAGTCCTTACTTGAGAAAAAACAGAAATTAACGGTTTACTTCTAGCTGAATTTTATGTAAAAAATTGACTAAATCAATTTACGGTACGCATTGTAACGCAACTATGAACAACTGGTTCACATTGGTTTCTCTTGCTGACCAATTGTTACAAGATCCCTACAAATTAACTATGATGGGAATCATTTGCCAGAATAAAATGGAGATTCCTAAGGAGTTTTTGAACGTAAAAGACCGAAACTGTAATACGTCAATATTTTGTTTCGATCAAAAAAGATGTTAGTATCTTACATGCCAAAAAAAAACAAAGGAGTTTTATTACTTTCAACAATGCATGAGGGAGCAGAAATCGCAGAAGAAACTGGCAAGCGATCATAATTCATAACTACAATGAAACCAAAGCAAGTGTAGACACCTTCGACCAAATGTGTTCTAATATGAGTTTCAGCAGAAAAACACGCAGAAGGTCATTATTCGTATTCTGTGGAATGATAAATATGGTCAGCATAAACTCCTACGCTATTTATACTTTTAATTTGTGAAAGAAAAACGAAAAACTTATCTCCAGATATCAATATAGGATTGAGTTAAACCTTTGTCTTGCAACACCATGGGTACTATCAGATAAAACGTTGCAAGTTTACGTCGAAATGTTCGCCAAAACATAGCTGAAATCCTTAACATAACTAAAGGAGATGATAAAAATGTGATCCAGGAAAAGAAGAGGAAGGAATTATTTTTACTGTCCAAGCAAAAACAGGCGCATGAACACCAACTATTGCAAGGAGTGCAAGAAGCCAATTTGCGGAGAACACCGAGGAGATATTTGTTCCGTATGTTCTTAAAAATAGGTACTTAAATATGTTTGTTTCATAATTTTATGCTTTTGTAAGATGTAAGTACTAAGAATCTTAATTTTTTTCTATATAATGAATAAAAAATTCAAAGTAAAAAATATAGACTTTTTTTCTATGGAGTAGTAAAATTTACGATAGTCCCGTATTTACGTTTGGCAAAAACGGTCCCGTATTCTAGGGTGGCAAAACTGCATTTTTTTACAGATTCTTTTAAATATACATCCTGGGTCACTTCAAATTCAATATAATTAGATTTATTGGATGTTTTGTTTTTCCTTTTTTTTTTAAACAGATTTGATTGAAATGTTATACCTGGTATGTCAAATAAATGATCAATAATATGGTTCAATGGTTAATCGATTTTACATTTCGATACACAGTAGGTATATAATCTACACATTAGACACTACTATATGAAAACACATTAGGAACGTAAGGAAAAATATAAAAAACAAACAAAATATAATATTATAGAACACATTAGATACACATTATTGGATCTACAAAACAAATTAGTAGGTACGAAATTATTACCTTCCAAAGGATTAGAAATACATTCAATATTATAAGCATTCAGTATCATCGAAATATACCTTATAAGTCCCAACAGTATCGAAATAAATATTGTACATTTTTGTCGAAATAGAATTGATAAAAATGTCAGATGTCAAGAAAATTTCAGACCTAATTTTATTGTGTATTTTTTTGTTGATTTTTTTCCTATTAGTCAGTAGGTGTTTGAAATATATAATATCGACCCACAACATATCGGATACACAACTAAAGATACAAGACACATCAATCGAAGCAGTGATGCTCATCGCCGCGTTTTACAAAATGGCAGCCATAATGTAAGTCAACCGGGCAGCAAGCACACAGGATGTTTCTGGCAAATTTATAGAGAACGCCGGCGATGCAAATGCATTCAAAGACTTTTTGTCGGAAAGGAGAAGAGTTTATGCGAGACAAATTTTATCGAAGGCGGCTGTGAATAGGGAAACTCGATTGATTTGTTGATAGTTCTATAGTTGCTTTAAATTAAAATGCGAACAATTACAAAATAAAGATACTTATTTATGGGATTATTGCTATAAATATATTTTAGTAATTTTAATAGCGTTTACTAAAAATCTCATTTTTATTTAATACTTTTAAAAGGTTTTAAGTACCCAACAACCTATATAATGCGCTAAATCGCCGGGTTATTATTATGTACCTAAAAAATTCTCAACAGAGTGCCTGTTTGTCAAACGCCACAACGTAGCTGGTAAAAAATGAGGTAAGTGCCAATAATTATGACAGTTTCAGTACTGTTTTGATGTTGTATTAGAAAGGTTGTTATTGTTTAGCTTGTTCAGTATAATCTTAAAATCATATAAGAATGAATGCTGATGCTACTTCTAGAAAGGGCAATAAGCAAAAGAAAAGACAGAAAAAAAGAAATGCTGGAGAAGAGTGCTATATAAACAAAAATATTAAAAAAGTTTCTGACAAGCAGCCTCCTGAAAAAGGGTTTGTCGAATTATTCTGAAATTTTGTTTTATATATTGTGCAAATGCATCTTCAAGTTAAAGAGATACAGTATGAACAAAATTGGGGCTTTTTCACGAATTTTATTGTTTAAATGATAATATACGGCAAAAAACGTATGCTATGAATTTTATCCATGTGTGTGCTATCAAGAGAAAAAGGCATGGGAATTATGAGAGACCAGAAGAGAGTAAGACCCAGGTTACGCTTTCCTTCGTATTGCCCAACGGAGAAGGCAACATTTTACAGGTGTGTAGGAAGACATTTTGAGCGGTGTTTGGAATAACTTTAAGACAAGTTGAAACATTAGCTAAGTTGAAAAAATGAGATTCAGGAGAGGTAATAAATAAACTGCGGCTTAGAAAGGTCATGCTGGAAGCTAGAGCATTGGTTATCGAGCACATAAACAAATTAACCAGAGATGCGGGACATTACAACCGTTTAACCTTCCGCCGGTAACGTGAATTCTTGTAGCGTAGTTGGTAACGTCGGTCTACGACACCGACTTTTTTTATAATGAATATCTTACGTTGTGATTTTCTGTGAATATTTTGATGTGACTAAATATTTAATATAACTATATTTAAATAACGGATTAAATAAGAAAGATACTGCGGCCTATCAATGGGCCTTGTAGAAAAGAAACAACAGAAGAGTGGAGAAGAAGACACAATAATGAACTCCAGACAATATATGGAGATGAAAACATAGTCCGCTACATTAAAGCAAACCGAATAAGATGGGAGGGCCACGTCCTAAGGTCAAATAACTAAAGATTTCTGAACACCCCATTCTGGGAAAGGCCCGATGGCAGAAGGTCAGTTGGCCGCCCAAGAAAGAGACGGAAGGACGCAGTGGTCAGTGATCTACGTAAAATGGAAGTACAGTAGTGGAAAATAGCTGCTCAGGACCGACAACAATGGAGGGAAATAGTAAACGCGGCCAAGACTCACCTAGAGTTGTAGAGCCAAATGATGATGATGTTCATGATATTTAAATAACAATATAGTAAGGAATGATCAATATTTATTTATTTTCGAGAAAAAAATGAATGTTAAAAAAATTGGCTTCTTTTAGGTACTAACACAAATAATTTACAAAAACATGTCAAGTTTTTTAATACAAAATATCAATAAACATAAAGACAAGAGTTGAAATCTCACAAAAAAAATAAAATTATTTAATAGGTGTCCAACATAAACCGAAACTATTGTCCGTTTGCTTCCTCATTTTCTTATATACTGCACACAACGCATAGTCCGGTTAAATGTTCCAAACACATATATTTGCCACACTGCCTACAAAGAAACCGAGTTTTGCGGTTTTTCTTACTACTACAGAACGTACATCTGTCATACGCATTATTCTGGATAGGATGATTTCTTGTCTGCATGCCACAAATTTCCACTAACCTCATACGAATTGTCCTTGGAATATTTTGTTCTATGACTCGTCTGCGAATATGTTCGTCAATAAGTTGAAAGCCTAAGTATTCCAAAAATTTTCGTCTAGGAATGCGTGTGTCTGTAATGGATTTGTAGATAATGTAGGAATTTATCCCATTGACATTCAAACAACTGTAAAAAATTACCATTGGCAAGCGACGGGTTGCTCTAGCGCAATTGTATGCCGCGCAGAATTTATCCACGACATCCACGCCTCCTTTAGTCTTATTATAATCTATGATTATTTCTGGTTTACCTGTTGCATTATCAATGTTGTCGTCGTAATGCATAGTAGATAACAGAAAAACATTTTTACCTTTTCGGGGTACATACGATAGAAGGGTACACTTCTCTTGAAATGCGAACATACCGGTTTCTTTTGGCCTTTGTTGTGTTAGCACAAGAGGAATTTAAGGTTTATTCTTTCGTAACGTTCCTATAACAGTTAGACGATGTTCACGTTGAAGTAATCGCGCGAGTTAAACGCTTGTGAAAAAATTATCCATGGTAACGTTCCTTCCCGTCCCCCAAATCGGTTCACACAGACGAGGTACAAGTGACATATTTGACGTATCAACAAAATATTCTCCTGCTGGCTGTCTACCAACATATACTTCCATCTTAAACGTATAATAAATCTCAGCGTCTGCTAAAGCATATATTTTTATACCATAACGATTTGGTTTATTCGGTATGTAAACCCTAAATGAACATTTGCCGCGAAAGGCTTCTAACTTTTCATCTATCGTAGTATATGCTGAAAGATTGTAATGCTTCGGTATATTAGAATTAAAAGCTTCAAAAATCTCACGTATCGCGGCCAACTTGTCGAATTCTTGCCTTTGTATTCTAGTACTTTTGGCATCGAACCGAATGTGTCTTAAAATGACCTGGAACCTCTTTAGCCACATCGTAAGGCGATAAATCTCCATTAACCTTCCATCTGTTCTAAATAAATCATCAGCATTCTGATAATTGCTTTTCTTAGCGCCAGATACGTACAACAGCCCAAACAGAGCTTTTAATTCTATAAGATCAATTGGCCTCGCCGTTCTGTTATTGACTGTGTCATAGCGTTTCAATGCTATGAACTTATTGGTGCATTCTACTATTTTTTTCTAGAATATCTAGTGAAAAAATATTCCCAAATCTCTTTTCTCACCAATTTTCGCCTAATATCACCTTTTGGTCCTGCCATATTGGGTGGAAGATTTTCAGCACGAGTTCGAACGTTACGATTCAATTCATGATGCTTCCTCCACCTTGTTCCATCTTTCTTAAACAAACGTGGTATGCTCGGTATTACTTCTACTGGTACATAATTTTTGACATATTCTTAATCACAGAAATCCTCCTCTGAATTGGTATCATATTCTAGAACTTCTGAACAATCATCTTGCAAACTTGCGTCGTCATCTTGTGGTTCCGGTACTGAATTACCAACAATTTCGTCAAAAAGTTGTTGCAACCTGATTTGTTCTCTTTCGTAATCCATATTCACATACAACTCCTAAAATGAATTTCTATTATTTAAACTGACTGGACCAAAAACGACAAAAACTTACCGTTGAGTATAACACAAATGGTAATCCCGGTCGCTCACACCGTCAGGTCAAATAACATATGAACTATCCGAACTCGGTCACAGATTTGTCAATACTGAATAGCGTGATGAGGATTCGAAAGCTATCTCACCGCGCGGACAGAACAATATGCGCATTTGAGTTTTAGCGCGAAAAATCTACTACGTCGGTGCCAGGGACCGTACATTACCACTCGAAGGTTAAAAAGCGAGAAACAGTATCTTCGACATTAACATAAATAGACTTTACTTGGCGTTTAAAGAAGCTCATCCTGATTCAGCAATCAGCTATCGTTTTTTACTTTCAAATTTTCAAAAATAATTTTCCCAATGTAAGCTTTTGTAAGCCTAGAACGGATACCTGTGCTACCTGTGATTTACTGCACATGAAAACAAAAGATCCCACACAAAAAGAGGATCAATTTAAGTTAGAACTTCACCACCGAAAATCTGAAGCAGCTGTTAAAGCAATAAGAAAAGACCATCAGAATTATCAGCAACCCACGAGTGACACCATGATAGTTTCTACGGATCTATAGCAGGTCTTATTATTGTCACCTCGAACTCATAGTCAAATGTATTATATGCGACAGCTTTCCAACTACAACCTTTGTGGCGTCTAGGGGACAATAACACTGGCTGCATGTGTTTATGGCATGAGGGTATAACAGGACGTGGAGGGAATGAAATTGCTTCGTGTGTGTTGAAAGCATTCACTAATATATGGACACAGTAACGAAAAGTAACAATTTGGAGCGACTACTGTGCCAGACAAAATAAAAATAAAATTTTGTTTTTATGGATTTGTTTAGTTTCCAAGAGATATTTCGATGATATAAATCACAAGTATCTAGTATCGGGTCATTATTTTAAGTTACGACAGGGATTTCGCCTATCTTGAAAAGCGAAAAAAGCAAGAAAAGTGTAAAATTCCTATGAATTTGGTAAGAATAATGATAGAAGCTGTAAAGAAAACACCATTTCTTGTTACATTAATAAACTGTGAGGACTTCTTCGATTTTAAAGTTACTTCTGAAAGTTCAATCAGTACAAATTTAAAAGCTCAATGAATCAACATTTACACACAAAATCCGGGATTAGTTAAAATAAGAGAAACTCTGAATGAAGTGGAAACTTGGAAATTAACTAAAGGTTTTAAAGCGAAATGTTTCAATTAAATCTATTGTAGAAATGACTCTTCCTAACTTAACCTGCCAGAGTAGAATTTCTGAAGAAAAAACAACAAAACTTGTTGGCAATGGTTCCCTATTTGAAGAAAGAAAATAGAAAATTATATGAAGACCTATTTAATTCTAATACGCCTTAGAACCTACATGTTTTGTATTTTTAATTATTACTTACCCCAATATTTTATATTTTTGTGATGCCACTTAGCACATTCTAAGATTTTATAGCTGTTTTATTTTTTTACAATTATATTACAAAAATTAGCAAAATTATTTAATGCACAAAAACATAATTCACTTGAATAAACCTATGTTTAATTTTAAAAAAGTTATTTATAATAACTAATACATTCATGTAACGAACTATTTTGCCTACCTCAGGGAGTAAGTAAGAACATAGGGGTAGAAGATTGTTGACAGAAACTACTGGGGATGCGGTAAACAAAATAATCGAAACTGATGCGTACGACACTCAGGGGGTTGTTGGAGAGCTGGGTCGTGGATAAGTTGAAATAAATAGGTCGGATTGAGTTATCTACAAAATGAAAACAAAGCGATACTTACATAAATCTCCTGGATCAAAAAGGAACAATATATGGCAGACAAGGTTACCTCTAGCTATTTATATTCGGATGCTGCTTCGAAGAAAACTTTCTGCTGGAAAAAGAAAATTCCTTCTTCCCTAAAATCAAGAATACATACAAGGGTCAGGAGACTTTTCTAAATAAAAATAAAAAAATGGATCAGAGAAACAAATCAAACTTTTAATTTTGTCTTAAACAAACAGCAATATGCATGACTGTAAAGACTGCAAGGGAAAATAAGATAGTTAGCCAAGGACATAATTTGACTGTACTGGAAATCAAAGTAAAAAGCGAAACTAAACCAAAATATCAAAGGGGGCCACAAAAAGTCGAGTAATGGATGTTAATCGTTAAGAACAAAAGTTTATTTAGGACAAGAGGAGTAATAAAAATAAGTTGAAAAATAAAAGGAAGTCCTAATGCAATTTAAAGGAGGATGGATAGTATTATTAAAGATATTGCTAGTGGTCAAACAAAGTTAAAAAAAATAAGAGAGAAGAATAAATTATACGAACAGTGGCAAGAAAATAGGTCAGACACATAAAAGCAAAAGTAGCAATGGCAAAAGCTAAAGCAGAAGCATAATAATCTATCTGATTAACTTCAGTAAAGGAGAAACCTTCCAGAATTTAGGGAAAATAGACAAACATAGAGCAAAGAAAGTAAAATATTTTAACTAAATTATATGTATTCGAGATGAAAATAGTGAAACACTAATTTACGAAAAAATTAATTGTCAAAAAGAGATGAAAACAGTACTTTAACAGGTTAGTAAATGACAAATTTAACATACAATCAGTTGAGGTGTTGAAGGCAAAGGCAGTAAAAGAAATGGTGACCAAACTAACAAATGCAGGAGTATCTCAAACAGTTCAAAAAATTAAGAAAGGAATAGCAGTTAAACCAGATGATATTCCTTAGGAAGTGTGGAAACCATTGTTGGAAAACAAGTTGGACAAATGCCAGGCTAATGGAGAAGCAGAATATTATTACCTGTATACACAAACAAGGAAGATGTACAATAATGTACAAACTACAAGGCCAAAAAACTACTTAGTCACACCATGAAAATATGGATGGGAGTAATTGATAGACAGATACGTGAAGAAACCGAAATATCCGATAATCAGTTTGGATCTATGCAAGGCGATTATATATATATATATATATATATATATATATATATATATATATATATATATATATATATATATATATATATATATATATATATATATAATACAGATTTATTAGTTTATTTCGCAGGCAATTTGGTTTTTATAAAGGAAAAAAGCACGATTGATGCAATCGTGAGTGTACTCGAAGCATTGCACAACAGAAGGGATGAACATCTCTGAGCGTCCCTGCTACTGTTCGATGTTATGAATGCATTTAATATGCTGCAGTGTAACGAAATAAGAGCGAATGTCCTGGTTACCTGATGAATGTGGTGGCGGAGTATCTGACCGAGAGGAGGATTATGGTGGAAAAGGGCACGATTGTGGACGTGATGGCCGAGTTTCCCCAGGGATCTCTCTTGGACCCGGCGCTATGGAACCTGGCATATGACGGGGTTATGAACTATGAATACGGAGAGGGTACAACCTTCTTTGTATTCGCGAACGACGTTGCTGTACTGGTAGCGGTCCGTAATAAACCAGATCTCAAATACTGGGTTCGAAACGCAGGCTGCGTTGCAAAGAAATGGATGACGCAGTACGGACTACAACTTGCGGCACAGAAAACCGAACCCATCATTCTGAAGGAGAAAAGAAACAGGAAAAGTGTTGAATTACAATTTGCGGGAGCATATTTAATATCCAAAAACCATGTAAGGTATCTAGGAGTGACATTGCACCAGAATAGAAAATTGTGGCAGCACGTGCGGGAGTTGACCCAAAAGGCTTCGAATAGTGCAACTGCCTACGTTGAGAAGGGCGATGCCCAGTATAGGGAGACCTAAATCTGAAAGGAGGAGGCCCTCATGACACGAGTGGACAGAACAAGTCTGTTGCTAGTGACATGCGCCTACTGGACTGTGTCTGCGGCAGCCTTGTGGACCATCACTTGATGTATTTGGTTGCATATTTGGGCGGTAAAAAGAAAAGAACTCTATGAGAGAAGAGGCCCAAACCTTACTATGGCCGAGAGAAGACAGGGTAGGAAAAGGCCAATTAAAAGAAGACAACAGAATAGAAAGAGAAACCGGTGTGAATTTTGTTACAGTTAGAGAAATAATCGCACTAAGAGAAATGCCCATGCACTTTTAAGAGCCACACAAGATCGAGAGGAGTATTCCAGAATTGTCGCTAACATCCACTAATTGGATAGAGCACCATAGGAAGAGAGAGACATAATTAAGAGAATGATTAAAAATAATCCAGGTTGGACTAGCGTACACCACTATATCCGTGCAGTGATCAAGACAAAAGAATAGGACGAAAGACAGCTGCACCAATGGAAAAGGTAAAAGGGAAAGATGCTGGAAGTTGAAGCTAGAAAAGTCAAACTGTGGGTAAGGAGGAAATGCCCGCCTAGGAGTGATGCCGTACTAGGAGCGATGCGGGTATTCTACGCGCTGCCTGGAATGAGACAGGGAGTCTCCTTGCTAATGAATGAAGTGTAGATGTGGATCAATGGCAAATGAATGAATGAATGTAGTGATTCGGAAGTGATGCCGGCCTTACAGTGGCCATTCAGCTTCCTGATCACTAGATGACAGAGAAGGGTCTGATTGAGCAGGTAGGCGTTCTGTGTAGACTCGGCCGTAACGAATTCTGCAGTAAGGTCAGTCAGGCTGTGTCTTGGACTGAAAAGGTGTTTTTTAAAGATTCTAGACCCCCCCTATAAAAACAAAAAAAAAAGAATAGCAACAGATACAATTTGTATTATAAGACAGTCGATGGAAAAATACAGAACTAAAGAAACAAATGCTCGTATGGTATTCATTAATCTTGAGAAAGCATATAATAGAGTTCGTCGAGAGAAATTCCGTGGTTGGCATAAGAAAGGAGTCCCCGGTGAATATGTGAAGATTAAGAGAGACGTGCATGAAGGAGTAATAACTATTAACAAAACAGGTGTGGTTAAAACTCATAATTTAGTTCTTAATTATTCTCATTAGTGCTGGATTAAAAAAAAGCGAATCTACCGGGTAACATTCTGTGGTGCTTGATGTATGCTGATGATATAATTTTGGTAGGAAATAGTAAAAGCTAATTAGAATAAAACAGGAACTGTAGAGGAAAAGGTAATAAATTTATTACGAACAAACCGAGTAAATCAAATGTTTTTTAAGGCTGGACTTAGTACAAATTAAATGAAAACTTTGTATGGTGAAATGATTGTAAAAAGTAATAGTTTTAAGTAGCAAAGATCAGTACTACAGAGTAATAGGGACACCGATGGAGATGCTTGCAGTAGAATTAGTGTTGAATGGATGAAGTGAAGGAAAGCGAATTGTGTGTTGCTTGACAGAAAAAAAAAATAAGTAAAAGTGAAGATTATATCAAACAGGCCATAAGACTAGCTACGATGTACGTGACTATTAAATGTCGGGCAGTTAAAAAGAGAGAACAGCAAATACATGTGGCGGAAACGGGAATGCTTAGATAAATAAGTTGAGTGACAAAAAAGGTTATAATTAGGAAAAAGTATATTAGGAAAATCCTAGGGATGTCACATTTTTTTTGCCAACATGAGAGAGCATAGGTTAACATGGTTTGATCATGTTCAACGTCGAGACGTTTAACACCCAATACGAAGAATTAATGACTTTTGGGTTCTTGAAAGAAGTAGGAGAGGAAGACCAAAAAAGATCTAACAGAATTAGACAGAACATGTCGGTGAATTAAATTATTATTAATATGACCCCAGATGTACTTAGGAGGTAAAATGATGTAGAGTCAAGACAAAACACAGAGAGAACATTGGTCATCCTTTCAGATAAGGTTTTTAACTTCAGCCGAAACATCATTGCTAGCCAAAGGGGGAAATTTTGCAATTGCACCTAAAGTTATAACCAAAGAAGATATCACCGCTAATATCAAGTCTGTGATTCGCAACTTATTGATCGAAAAAAGTGAAGAAATGAGGACGGAATCAGCGAGAATTTTGTGCAAAGCTAAACTACCGAAAAATAACCTGACTCATTAAGAAATCCGTGACATAAAATCATTAAACGCAGACAAAGATATTGTAATTTTACCAAGAGACAAGGAAAACACCACCGTCGTAATGAAGACAACCGACAACCAAACTAAAATACAAAATCTTCTAGATCCTGCAGTATATAAAAGACCAAAAATCCCAAGGCGAACACCCTTCATGCAAATCACGGAAAAAGAGGAGCAAGGAATGACGATACGCCCTCTCACGCCGAAACCAGTTGAGAAGAGGAAAATACAAAATATAAATATGGCCTCCGTAGCACAACGCGGCGTTAGTTTCAGCATAAGCAAAGCAGTAACATCTTCAGAAGATTCAGTTGACATCTTCTGTGGACAAAGTAATACGTGCCATAGTAAACTTACTCAAAGGAAACTATTAGAAAGCATCCACATAAAGAATTTCTAACTTCTAAATTGTTCCATTAATGCATTCTCCAAATATAGCCAAGCATATCTCATATAAGAAAAACAAAAAAATAAATATCCTTAATATCATGCTCTATATTACCCATCCTGGACTTCCACAGATATCATCTTAGATAATGGAACCAAATTTAACAACGATCTTATTCAAGAATTTTTTGACATACACAAAATGTCGATCCACTATATAACACGACATAATCCAGAAATAAACTTATTTTATTTCTTAGACACAACCAATAAATTACACCAACGAGATATAAATATAGTTTCACTTGAATATTAACAAATTTGTTTTTAATGTTAATCAATAATATGCAACTTGTTTAATTAATTATTTATTTCAGTTAAACCAATTTGTAATTTTTCAGTTTACCTCTACTACTTGTCGGTTTATAACGTTCTCCGCCGTTTGCCAACTTCCATTCGTCACTTCAAATCGGTTGTTCCATAGGCCCATAGGTCTTGTTCTATGGCCCTCTCTCTCAGTTTTTTATTTATTCTTTCGGTTTAACTTTTTCTAGGTCTACCTCGTTTTCTCTTTTCTTCTGGTTTCTATTTTATTATTTGATTTGGTATTCGTTGTTCATCCATTCATCATTCATGCACGGAATCTCTTGATTTCGTGCAATCTTTTTTTTCTATTATCTGGGTTATGGAGAAAATGTGGTCAATAGTGAATCGACCCGTACGAAATCCTGCTTGTTCTTCTGGTTACTAATCCAAGTATTCTCTCTCTCTCTCTCTCTCTCTCCCTCTCTCTCTATCTCTCGATTCGGTTCTTTAAAACCTTTCCATATATTCGACTCATAGATCGCGTTACAGCTATTCCTCGGTAATTTTCACAATTATTTTACCACCCGTTTTATGTATAGTACTGAGGTATGAAGAAAAAAAAAGATCTAGAACGAAAACACGATAGTCTTAACATGCATACAAAAATCAAAGAATCTACTTATACTCACAAGATAAAGCAGTTTGGTAGGTTAATAGACGAGAACAATAAACTTATTGTAGATAAAGAAGAACAGTTACATACTTGGGCAAATTACATAAAAGATTTTTTTACGGATTATCCTTATATTTCTACGAACACTCTTGATCTGAATGGACCAAAAATATTGAAAAGTGAGGTGATATAAGCTAGAGATCAAACGAAAGATGGGAAAGCAACACTATGCGATGAAATACCAGTCGAATTTTTAAAAGTTTTTAACTAGAACAACCTGAATGTAGTATTGGACAAGACAAATGTAAAATTGGCGAGTGTTAGGGTCAAATACAAAAATGAAAAGAGGCCGGAATTAAAAAATGTCGACCAGGTCGAAATGAAAGCATTTTTAGGCTTACTAATTTACACCTCAGTATTTAAGTCCAATGATGAAGACATAAAATGTCTACTTGCTACAGATGGAACGGGCAGAGAAATTTTTCGGTCCGTAATGAGTGCCAAGAGATTTGCAGTTTTATTGACTTGTTTACGTTTTGATAACCCTTCCACGAGAGAACAACGAAAAGCGGTAAATCCACTAGCATCAATTCAAGAACTATTTGAATCTTTTATTCAAAACTGTCAAACGGAGTTTTCTGTTGGTGAATATGTATGCATTGATGAAATGTTAGTTGGTTTCCGGGGTAGATCACGCTTTAGAATGTATATTCCAAACAAACCACGAAAATATGGATTTAAAATTATGATATTAACAGATGCAAGAAACAACTATGTGTACAATGCGTATGTATATACAGGCCAAGATTCCGACGGAATGGGACTTTCAGTAATTGAGAAAAAGCTTGCTAAACCTACTCAATCTGTGTTACGGCTTTCTAAGCCATTATTTGGCAGTAATCGTAATGTGACAACTGACAATTGGTTCACGTCTATAGAACTAGTTCAGTTGTTGAAATCTAATGGCCTAACATATGTGGGAACTATGAAAAAGGTTAAAAGACATATTCCTCCTGAGTTTCTTCCTCAAAGGCATAGAGAGATTGGTTCAGTTAGATACGGTTTTACAAAAGACATTACCCTTCTTTCGTATGTTCCTAAAAAAAACAAAGCCGTCATACTATTATCCTCCATGCATCATAGTATAGCCATAGATGAAAAAACACAAAAACCAGAAATAATTAGTCTGTATAATATGACGAAAGGCGGCGTTGATGCTTTGGATGAAAAATGTACGGTTTACAGTTCGTCTAGAAGAACGCAACGTTGGCCAATGGCTATATTTTACAAAATACTAGATATGAGTACAGTTAACGCTTTCGTTATGTATCAGTGTTATAGAGAATTCAAACCCTTAGACAGGAAAGATTTTATGAAGGTACTGGCTAAAAGCTTAGTTGAAGCACACATGAAACAACGAATGTATAACAGCAGAATCCCGACAGAAATAAAAGAAAACATAAAGCGAATATATATTCAAGAAGATCGGTTAGCAGTTCGAAAGTATTGCTACATTTGCATATCAAAACTTTATAGGAAGACATCTTATTTATGCGTCTGTTGTAAAAAACCAATTTGCTTGATTTGTTCTCATAAAATATGCAGAAACTGTAACGTTCAAAAAGAATAAAAAAAAATAATCCCATTTTTTTGTCTTTATTTACCCCCTGCACGTTCCGTTACGTTTAGACCACTGATGATAATTTTTATTACCATAGATTATTCAATATTTGTTATACCTAATATTAAAACCATTTGTACATACTGAATTTAGAAATATTAAAAAAAAATTAAGTTTTCCGACGTAACACCGTACTTTATTTATTTGCAACTTTTGACAAAAATCTTAATAATAAGAATAGTCAGTAGCAGAGAGAACTAAAAAGGCAATAGGATATTGCAAAAATGCCTAAAGAACAGATTATTATAAACAATGTGATAAAATAATTATTTAAATTTGAATGAGACCAGCATATTTATGATGAGTCCCGGAGACTCCACGTCACCGGTTATGTTCCTAAAATCGGACGTCACCGGTTACGGGTTAATAAAATAAATATACGATACTGGTCAAATTCATCGGACTGGTTGAAATCTACATTTGTGCCCCCTCCAAAGAAATCGAATTCTACGTGTAGTGAATATCGCCTAATAAGTTTAATGACTTACACCCTTAAGTATTCTTGCGTATTATCCATTCCAGAATAAGAGCAAATTAAAACACAGCATAAGTAAAACACAGTTCGGTTTTAGATGCGGTTTTGGAACTCGAGAGCCTCTCTTGCAATACAAGTCTTGATTCAAAAATGCCTGGATCAACAGAAAGATGTTTACGCCTCTTTTATTGACTACGAGAAAGCATTCGATACTATCAAACATGAAAAACTCATAGAACTAGTACATCTTACAGGACTTGACACTAAGGACATCCAGATTATAAAAAATCTATATTGGAGTCAAACAGCCCACATGAAGAATGGACATATGGTGAGTGGAAACGAAACTATTTCGAGAGGGGTTAGACAGGGCTGTATTCTTTCGCCACTGCTTTTCAACCTGTACACAAAAAAAAATATTTCTAGAGGCACTGGAAGAGTACAACGAGGGCATCAAGAATAATGGCGTACCAATAAGTAATATTCGATATGCAGATGATTCTGTTATACTGACCGATAACATCAAAGCTTTACAGATGATGCTAAATAGAGTAAATACAACTGGCAACCGATTTGGACTGAAGATCCAGAGAAAGCAAACTAAATTTATGGTGATCATTAAAAAGAACATTCAACATATCGACCTGAATATTGAAGCCGAACGTATTGAAAGACTACACCGATTTAAATATCTGAAATATACAGTAAATGATAAGTGGCACTCAGACGTAGAGATTAAGATCCAAATTTATAAAAATAAGAAAGCTCTTAAGCAACCGCAACCTAAGTGTTAACCTCCGATGAGCCACGAAATGCTACGTACTCTCTACGCTACTTTACGGAGTAGAAGGGTGGACGTTAACAGCAGCAACTATAAAGAAGTTAGCGGCTCTAGAAATTTGGCTGTGTCGACTCATACTGAGAATACATTGGACAGAAAGGGTGACCAACACAGAGGTACTAAGACGAATGGGTAAAGAGGTGAAATTGTTAACAACTGTTAAAAGGAAGAATGCGTCATACCTGGGCCATATGTTCCGTAATTATAAGTATATGCGAACCTAATACACGCGGCACAAAACGGAGAAACCTATCGTTTGATGGTCTCCAACCTTTAGTAGAAAACGGCACATAAAGAAAAAAAAGTGTGTTTATGCATTCTTGAAATAGTTGTCGAAGATATCCGTACAATTTGTTTGTTCTGTATCTGGTCCGGGTGTTTTGTTACTCTTGAGATGTTACATACATTTTTAATTTTCTCTGTAGTTAATATTATTTGCGAGCCAACTATTGAAATTCTGTCTTGGTTTTGATTTCTATGTTATTGAAATTCGACTTTATTCTCTACCAAAAGTTCTTTGAAATACTTTTCCGAGTCTTCAGGTTTTATGCTCTGTATTACTTCTTTATTTTTTTCTTTTCTCATTTTTAATCAGTTTCCAGCTTTCTGTGCTTCTGGTTCCTAATAGATAAGTATGTATTCGTTGGTAGTTTCTATCCCAAGACTCGTTCGTTTTTCTATGGATTTTCCTTCGTACTTCTGCTTGTTTGTCTTTATATTTTATTTTATCTTGTAATGATTTGGAGCCTAAATATTGTTGGTATAGTTGTCTTTGGGTTTTCTGTAGTATCTCATTATTACTAATGCTGCTTCGTGTAAAAAGTTTTTTATATGTTTATGTAACTGGTCGATGTGCTAAGGGCGGGAATTTGTAGCTTCTCATCCAATCTATTTTTGAATAAGTCTTAGGTACTTCTGATGTTGTATCTTTGTTCTTGTATCTTTTCTGTCTTGTTTATATCTATAATTATATGTTTCTCTCTGTTGTTTTCGGATTGGGAAGTGTCTTTTTAAACGTAATTAATAGTGATCGCTACCGCATGTTGCGCTTCGCTAAACTCTTACATCTTGTTCTCTCAGTCGGGTTTTTTGTTTAGTTACAATATAATCGATTATTGATTTTATGTTTCGTATTTCCTGATTCCATGTATCGCTGTGTATCAGTTTATGTGGAAGGTATCCATTTAAGACTCTGAGTTGATTGTGGTTGCATAAATCTATGAATCTCTCACCATTGTTGTTCGTGGTGTCTTCTCCGTATTTTTCTACTATTTCATCTGCATTTTTTCTTCCTACTCTACTGTTAATATACCCTATTAATATTATTTCCCGCGATTGACTTATTTTATTTATTCGTGAAGGTGTTCAAAAAATGCATCGTTTTAGTTGGCTATTGCGTCGTTATTTATTGCGTATACGCCCATAATTGTTAGTTTATATCCGTGAAAACACGTATTTACTTTAATTAATCTTTCACTTATGTCTTCCCAGCTTGTTATGAATTAAATCCGGTTTTTCACTAACTTTTCAAACACATTATTTCGACGAAGGGAGTGAATTTAAAACAATTATTTATTACTTTAAATAGGAAATAACACTTAATAGTTGTCCGATTTTAATGAACATCTACACATTTAAAATGTCACTAAAGAATTTCGAACAAATTGATTTCGAAAAGCCGTAAGGTATATGTCGCGTAATCTTTTAAGTGTCGTTTCAATTTAGCACACCTCCCGCGGAAATGCGGCTATAAATTAATAAGCAATGTTGGACACTAAGTGTTATAAATTACAAGCTAAAAGCGATACACATATTGTAAGATTATAAAGTATAACTGTACAAAAAATATAAAGATATGCAAAAATAAATAAATAAAATTTTTATTTACTATTAATGTCCATTAAAACGACACAAAGCATACCTAATAATTTTTTATACTTTGGTATTGTACAATCATGACATTAACAATAAAAAAAGGAAAACAACACGGTAGTTAACGTATACGCTCCCATTGAACCTACAGATGCTGTCAGAAACTTGTAGATGCAGAAAAAAAAATCCTATAAAACAATACCAAAAAAGTATTAAGTATTATGAGTGACTTAAAAGTCCAAATTAGAGGTACTTCAGTCGTTAGAGACGAAAATGCTACTTAAGCATTAAAAGCCATACAAGCAAGGTAAATTTTACAGAGAATGTCAATTTTGGGACCCCCAAAAATATACAAAAATTTTGTATTTTACTTATTTTAAAAATGTACCCCTTAATTAAAAAAATTGATTTACGCTGTAAAAAAAATTTAAAAAAAACGTAGCTGAGATAATTTTAAACCAAAATGTGTTTTAGCATTTTTTGTGTAGAATGAACCGTTCTCTCAGAAACAACGCTTGAAGTGACTGGCGATTTGACCAAGGTGAGTGAGTTGAGTGATTGAGGTGAGTCAGGAAGGTCAGCGATCATAACCCGGTAGTGATAGAGTCGAGATCAAAAAAGATTAGAAGATCACACAGGAAGGCAGTAGATTTAAATAAACTTAGAAACAAAAATATACAAGAAACAGGAGAAGAAATAAATGAAAACCTCCGTTTAGTGCAGCAACAAATTAACGATACAAATAACGTTAACCAAAAATTAAAGTACATAAATACAGCTATACAAACACCAGGAAAAAAACATCTTACAAAAACAACAACAAAGAATAAGGGGTGGATGACACAGGATATACTAGACTTGATGAAACGCAGAAGAAAGATGAAGAATTACACAGACAAATACAAAGAAATAAATAAACACATAAAAAAGAGAATAAAAGAAGCCAAAAAGGAGTGAATTAAAAAACAGTGCGAAGAAATGGAAACCTATGAGAAAAAGTACGATGCGTTCAATATGCACAAAAAAGTAAAGAGATAAAAGGAAACATAAAGAAATTTCAAACAGGTAAACTTAAAAACAAAAATGGAAATTTTATTTTATATCTAGAGAATAAAATAAAAAGATGGACAGAATACCTGAAAAAAAAATTTTTCATTAAACACCATTCTCTATCCTGTTACCGCCAAAGAATGTAGCGTAGAACTATTTTAATTAATTTTAAACTGTTTGTCCTTGTTCTAGTGTAGTGTTTGTACAATTTTATGTTAACATCCATGTTTATCACATTCTACACTTGCTGGATAGCCCATATTTGACCAAATGCCCCTGAAGATGCTATATTAAGCGAAAGTACTTAGGCAAGATTTGATTAAACTCGTGCTCGATATAATTACCTTAATTTTTAAAATATTCGATATGCTGACGATACTATGATAATGGCAAGAACAGCGAAAGATCTACAACATCTAGTTGAAAGTATGAATGAGATATGTAATAACTTCGGCATAAGGATAAACGTCGAAAAACCAAATATATGACCTTAAGTAAAAATCCAATACATGACACTAGTATCGCAATAAAGGGTACCCAACTTGAAAACGTACGCGAATACAAATACTTGGGAACCCTCATTAATAAAACAGGTGACCAAAATCACGAGATAAAATGACGTATTGAAATTGCCAGGTCTCCTCCTCATCAGTCCTAATCCCTGTTGGGATGTGGTGACACCATTAAGCCTTCACAGTTTTTCACGATTTTCCTCCATCCTTCTCTGTCCTGGGCTAGTTGTTCGGCTTCATGTAACCCTTGGTTAATCAATATTTTTGTTTGATCTACCCAACGGCTTGGAGATTTTACCCTAGGTCTTTTTTCTTCAACTCTCTTGACTATCATTTTTTCCATCGTGCCTGTTCTTCTAGCAATGTTTCCAAAATACTTCAAATATCTCTGTTGTATTTGTTTAAGCAATCTATCCTTTAATCTAAGTTGTTCTAAGATCGATACGTTAGTGCGATGATCAATCCAGAATATTCTCAACATGCGGCGGTATACCCACATTTCAAAAGCGTCCCACTCATCGTGATTTGGATTCTGGGGATCGTCTGCATATAGACTTTGACAATATTTTCTCCATACCTCCGCAATCCCTTTCTCATCATTTATAATATGTTGCTTTTGATCCATTATTGTTTATGTGATTGGTTTAAATTCCCTGGATAGATATTTAACTTTGTTATATAACTCATGGGATTCATACCGGTTTTTCATGTCTCTCTAGTTCTTCGCATTATTTATTTATATGTTTATTTTTATCATCCATTCATGCTCTTTTAATTTGTCTACTTAACCTTGCTAATTCGTTTTTGTTGCTGTCGTTTTGATATAAGAGAGATTAGATTCTCCTTCGCTCTTTGAGAAGTTGTAGCGTTCTGTCTGTCATCCAGTGTTATCTTTTGATGATCTTTTTTCGGCGTTGGTTCTTTCTACAGATGTTTTAATGGCATTTCTGAATTATTTACACATTTCTTCTGGGTTGTCTTGTGTGTTCAACGTACTAGTCTACTTTAATGCATCTCTAAATGTTTTCGGATTTGAAATCTCCAGCCTTTTTTGATTTTGTTGCGGCATTGTTCTTTTTAGCTTCATTTTGAAGCAAGCAAATAACAATTTATGATCGGATCCACATTCAGTTCTTGGTCTAGTTGTAAAACATGTCTTCCATCTGTTTCTAATCAATATGTAGTCGATTTGGTTCTTGTATTCTCCATTTGGGCTGGTCCACGTCAATAAACGACGAGCATGATCTTTGAACATTGTGTTTACAATGGCCAAACTGTTTTCGTTTACAAAATCTATTAAACGTTCACCTCGGCTGTTTCTAACACCTAACTTATAGTTTCCTACATTTTGTATGTTATCATTTCTTGTTTCTACTACCTTAGCGTTAAACTCGCCCATTATGAGTGATTCTTTAGATGAAATATTTCTTATTGTGTCTTCAATAACGGAGTATACGTCTTCCACTTCATTGTTTAACGCGCCTGAGGTTGGCATGTAGACCTGAAGGATGTTTATTTTGTTTGGTGATGCTAGTAAGATTATTTCTAATATTATACGTTGGTAATCATACACGTATTGTGAAACTTTTTTAGTCACCATAATTGCAACACTATTTCTTCCCATGTTATTTGCTCCCGATATGTATACAACATGATCTGCCGTTCGGAAGTGTCCTTGTCCTTTTCAATGGGTCTCCGAAAGTCCACATATTTCTATATCCTCCCTTTCGACTTCTCTTTGTAGTATATGCAGTTTGCCTGGTTGCAATAATCCTCGAACATTCCAGGTTGCTATTCCCATTGCTTTCCTTAACTGAAAATCTGATTTTCTTCCAGGCGCCAATTTTGCATGTGTTGCCTGGTTGCTCACAAACACATTCCCGGTAGCCCATTTGACACTAGTTGGCCCGGAACCAACAATCGGATCGCTAAGCATATCTAACTGATTCGATATATTCATGATGGTGTAGTCACGGGAATTTAATCAGGTGGTTTCCCCTTGCCTGCCTGATCGCAGTATCACGGACTGTTAAATCATTATGTGATATCCGCCCGTGAGTATTTATCATTAACCCAACAGTAGAAATCATTCCGCTATAGCCTTAATGAAGTAATGTCATAGCTGCTGAGCTATGCCATCTCCTCAGTTGGTCCACGGGTGCTTATTTGGTAAAACCTTATTCACACCTATCCTACATATCTGTAGGACATTTCCCTATCAGCCAGTGGGACACGCCGTGTCGAGGTTGAGGACTCCCCCGCCCGTCCGGCTTCCGCAAAGTACAGGAGAGTCCTCACTTAATTTAGATCTCCTCCTCCACGCAAGCTGGGACGGACACGGTCCAGGTCTACCTTTATAAAAATAAAACAATTATTTTGTAATCGTGATATTAGTATTCATCTACGAACTAGAACGTTAAAATGCTATGTATTCAGTACTTTGCTTTACGGTATTGAGGCATGGACTCTTAAACAGAGGAATATTTAAAATCTTGAAAGCTTTGAGATGTGGTGCTACTGCCGTATACTAAAAATAAGTAGGGTGGATAAAATTACAAATCAAGAGGTAATACGCAGAATAAATATCGATCCAGAAGTTATTATGAATATAAAAAGGAGAAATCTTGAATACTTAGGCCACCTGATGAGATAACAAAAGTACACGTTCCTACAAAATATAATGCAAGGAAAAATCGAAGGACGCAGAAATCCAGGTCGTAGAAGAATGTCCTGGATGAGAAATTTAAGAGAGTGGTTTGGCTGTACCACTAACGAATTATTCAAAACAGCAGTAAATAAAATTAGAATCGCCATAATGATATCCAATCTCCGAGAGAAGGGGCACTCAAAGAAGAAGAATCGAGATGAGTAAGGGGGGAGAGTGAGGTAGATAAGTAAGGTGAATGAGTGGGATAAGTAACTGAGGTGACTGAGTGAGTGAAATTAGTGATTGAGGTGAGTGAGGTAAGTGAGAGACTGAGGTAACTGAGTTTGATAAGACAGTAAGATGAGTAAGTAAGACAGAGAAATAGAAATAAGTGCGGTGTCAAATGAACAATATCTTAACGTTACAACCTAGGGATTCTCATACATAAACGAAATCTTTTTAGTTTTGTTTTTGGTAAACACATGATCCAGTTATAAGTTGCAATAAACACCGCAATGTAACTTTTTTTATCTTGGAAAATTATCTGTCAGTTTTTTAATTTTCGATGTTTTTACCAAAATTTTAGATAATACTCTTGAACATTTATGATAAACGGTTTAAAAAAAATCTTTAAACTCTGTTTAAAATATTGAAAATAAACCCTATCCCCATTTAATAAAATTTGTATCAACTCGACGATAAAAATTCAATATCTTTTGATCACAGTATCGTATCGACAAAAATGCTTTTTGAAAAGGGAAAAAGTGCAGCTTTCATATGCAATTTTTTTACTTTGTCGCAAAGAAAGTAAGTTTTTATAGAGGTGTTAAAGAAATAAACGTTGCGCGATTTTTGATGGATCTAAAATATTTTAAACTCCCTTTTTGTGATTGTATAAGTACGTTTTCTAAAACTACACTTCAGCTACAAATTACAATAAATACTGTCTTCGTGGAGGCCTTTATTGTGGCTTGAGATTCGCGTAACTGACATTCAAAATCTTTGTTGCTTCAAGCGTTGTTTCTGATAGAACAGTTCACTCTACATAAAAAGTACGAGGTACATAAAGGTACACTCTACATAAAGCTACGTAAGATTTAATAGAATAACATTATTAGTGCTACATGTAACTTGAATATTTATATTTTATAATTCAGTTATACTATTTAATTCAAACCTAA
This sequence comes from Diabrotica balteata, assembly GCA_918026665.1. Taxonomy (NCBI): domain Eukaryota; kingdom Metazoa; phylum Arthropoda; class Insecta; order Coleoptera; family Chrysomelidae; genus Diabrotica; species Diabrotica balteata. Next base: position 61,175,417 of record OU898282.1, read on the forward strand.
GTTCATTAAGAAACTGATCTAGGTGGGACTGTTCCGAAAGTTTTATGTAAATTTGGTTGTGATATCGTATGCCTTCGAGGCGCTGGATAAAGTTGGATGCGGAAACTTTAATACCTTTGTTTTTTGGCTCACTTTACATTCTGAAGATATCTGATTATCTTCCACATAATAACAATCAATATAACAATAAACGAACTTTGATCAAAATAAAGACTGATATCGAGCACAGTTTTATTAATCAAAAGACTGATATTTTTTTGTACACACTTATGACAAGTCGAAAGAAAATGCAAAAAAGTATTTTTGAAGTGTGTATATTTTAGGCAATTCCTAGCTGAGCGCTTTCGGCTTTACAAAGCCATCATCAGAGCTATGCTACAATAAAATGTTCTTATAAGTACTAATTGGTAAAGATTGTAATTTTTAACTTACGTCAATTTTTTAAATACCACTACAAAGGAGAGATCTCATTTCCTTAAATTTCAAAATTATGATTTTGTAGGTGTTGAAATTCTTAAAACATATAAAAAAACATATAAAAAGCCGACACTGGACTTCACAAACACGTTAAAGAATTGAAAAAATTTTTGTCATGGTACGGGTTTAAGAACCCGACCATTGATTGATGTGAGGACGTAGACTGAATAGAACTAATGAAATCAAATGTCGGTCCTTTTAAACGATTTTTCAAAAGTGACAGGTGACAAATGTCATATATAGGAAATAGAGATTGTTTTTTGAAGAAGAGAAGAAGAAGAGAAGAGATTGAAGAATTTAAAAAAACAATCTCTATTTCCTATATATGACATTTGTCACCTGTCACTTTTGAAAAATCGTTTAAAAGGACCGACATTTGATTTCATTAGTTCTATTCAGTCTACGTCCTCACATCAATCAATGGTCGGGTTCTTAAACCCGTACCATGACAAAAATTTTTTCAATTTTTTAACGTGTTTGTGAAGTCCAGTGTCGGCTTTTTATATGTTTTAAGAATTTCAACACCTACAAAATCATAATTTTGAAATTTAAGGAAATGAGATCTCTCCTTTGTAGTGGTATTTAAAAAATTGACGTAAGTTAAAAATTACAATCTTTACCAATTAGTACTTATAAGAACATTTTATTGTAGCATAGCTCTGATGATGGCTTTGTAAAGCCGAAAGCGCTCAGCTAGGAATTGCCTAAAATATACACACTTCAAAAATACTTTTTTGCATTTTCTTTCGACAGTTTTATTAATTAAATCTTGCCCAAGTACTTTTGCTTTCTAGAGCATTTTCAGGGGTCTTTCGTCAATTTTAGAATATTCAACAATCACAGAAGAATGTCATAAACATGAAATTATACATAACACTACACTACATAAGGACAAACAGTTTAAAATTATTTAAAATAGGCGAAGCTACATTATGGTAGGCAACAGGAGAGAGAATGGCTCCCGGTTTTAACGTGACAAAGTCACTTTAACATTTCCGTTAAAACCGGTAGGCATTCTCTATTCTGTTGCCTACCAGAATATAGCTTCGACTTTTTTAAATAATTTTAAACTGTTTGTCCTTATGTAGTGTAGTGTTATGTGCTATTTTATGTTTATGACATTCTATGATTGTTAGGTAGGCCAAAATTGACGAAATGCCCATAAAAATGCTCTAGGAAGCGAAAGTACTTGGGCAAGATTTAATTAATAAAACTGTGCTCTATATCTGTCTTTCATTTGGTCAAAGTTCACTTATTCGAGCATTCAACCTTATATAAATTTATAACAATAAATATAGTCACTAGTCCTGTGCTTAAATGAGGAATCCATCGATGATTGGTAATGGTTTTCCACGTCTGTTCAAATATGCCTTTGCCCAAATTCTCTGCCTCAAGTACTATATTTGGTAATTCACTTCCCCGAATGTCTACATTATATCGGGGAATGTTGATCTGTTTTATTATTGGCCTCTGCATAAGCTCATCAATGGGGCTGACGGTAGTGTTTAACTGGATGTGAGTAATGTCATGTTCCGGACCTGAGCAACGCATTTTGGTGACAGCTTTATAAAACCCGTTTGACCTATTATATGTTCAGATCGAGAACCATTGCACCATATGGCTAAATTTATAGTGTATACTGGAATGACTAGTCAGAGTTTCGATGTGCGTATTTTCAACCAATTGGCTTTCTTTGTTATGTATTCTACTATATTGCAGGTGGTGTTGGGAGTTCTATCATATAGTTCTATCATATACATTCTATCATTCATTTAAGATACAGTTCGGCTAAGTATCCATATTAATGATTGCTATAGGTGAACATACTAACTCTTCTTTATTTAATTCCATATACCTTTCTTTATTTTCATATGTCACTTCAAAATAGTGTAAAATATTAGAATATACCACAAGTAGATTCTTTGGGACTAACAACGAGCGAACAACGTCACTTGTCGCCGACAATGGAAGAGTGACTCTTAGTAGGTTGTATCTAGTACTGCCCTTTATTAGGAAATATGTCAATATCACGTCAATAATGACGATGTCTCCTTTATTTTGTACAAATGTATCTATTATTGGCTGCATTTTTATATTTATTCCTTGTAGAAGAAACTTTGTAGCATTCAACATAATTGACTCTGTTTGTCCTAGTTTTATCATATCTTTGAAGTATCCATGATTGTAATAACGATTTAATATTTTTTCGCGTGTGTTCGTATATTCTCTTGCATATTCCATTGCACGGTTATAGGTCGCTTCCACTTGCAGTCATATTTACTCCTTTTTCAATGTGTCAACTCTATATGAGACATCACTTAGGCCTTTAGATATTTCGTTGGTTCCTTTTATCAGTGCTACTCGGAAACTATTTAAATGTCCATGTATTCTTTCGTCTGTAAAATTATTTAAAGCTACCGTTTGTAACATCATCTTGTTTTGAATTTATTAATGTTTTGAATTTATTATTATTTCCTTCTGATTTTCGTCCAAAGAATCAATGTCCCTGTATACTTTATTATTTATTCCAAATGATAATGTGAGTCCCCTAAAAGTCCCCTTTTCGATCTTCTTTTAACTTCCAGATCCAATGCTCGACTTATCATTTTTGCCCGTTCTTGCTATTCTTTAAACTGTCTCGATAGTAATTCACAATTTATTATATTGCTTGCCTTACACAAATCTTCCAGAGATTCTACCATTAAGTATATCGTCCGTTCACCATCTAAAATTCTTTTCTTTTCTAGATGAGTTTTTATTCTAAATATTCCTCGATCTTTATATACATCGTTAAGATGCTCTGAATATAATCTGGGGGATGGGGCATAAATCTTGAACAAGTCTGCGTTTGGCGGTTTTAAAAATACTAAACGTAGTATACAAAACATACATTTTTCCACATACAACGTACTCTATTTGGTTTTCGTAAGGTAGTCTCTCGTACTCTTGGTATCAACTTGCGTATAGGATAAGTAGTTATTTTTCGTTCGTCTTTTGAACTGTTACAACCTTCGGCCCCAGAATGTGTTTCGATTATCTTCGCTATTAGCTATTTCTCAGTCGAAGTATCGTCCTCCTTTTTTTATCACCACTTCTTCTTTTTCTAGGTTTCCGTTCTTTTAAAGTTTCTTGTCTAATTGCAGCAGTCTCGCGCATGCTTGCTATTTTAAGTCTCCTAATTGGCTTGTTTTAGAACTGAAGGGTATTTTAACTTCAAATCTTTCTTCACCGATATTATATTGCTGTTTAGCGATCTCGGAAACTCCCGAGAAACAAGTTACAAATGGCTTTATATAGAATCTGCAAAAAAATCCCGAAAACGATGTAAATACTGGCAGCTCTGGACACCTGATCCATCGGAGACCGTCGGTACGACATTCGTGTTCAGCGATCCCTAAAACCCACGAGTAGCAAAACTGGACGTGTTTTATTTCAAATTTACCATTTTTACATCTAAAATTCTTCAATGCCTTTTAAATGATCTAACTCTTGCAATTGAAGCTCGGGGTTTGAAAATATATATTAAGAAGACAAAATCAATGATTATAAGTAGAAATGATTACCCCAACGCAAAGATATATGTCTCTGGAGAAGAAATCGAACAAGTCAGGCAATTCAAATACTTGGGATGCTTGCTGAATGAGGGTTGGGACCCCGAGAATGAAATAAAGAGCAGAGTTGAACAAGCCAGAAATGCTTTTTTGAGACTTCGTAAGTTTTTGACTGATCGCAAATTGGACTTCAACCTCCGATACAAGATGCTTAAGTGTTACGTGTGGCCTGTTCTCCTGTACGCAATGGAAGCATGGACGTTAAAGACCAGTTCCATTAACAAACTTGAAGTGTTTGAAATGTGGTGCCTGCGTCGAATGCTCAGAATATCATGGACGGACAGGGTCAGAAATGAGGAAGTACTCAGAAGAGCGGGCTTACAGCATTGGGAACTTTTTAATTATGTAAAAAGTAAGAAGACTGCATACTTGGGGCACATTATACGAGGATAACGATACACTTTTCAGCAACTGATACTCGAAGGGAAGATAGAGGGTAGGAGAGGTCTCGGACGTAAAAAAATGTCATGGCTGCGCAGTATTCGACAATGGACAGGAATCCACAGCTATGAAATGCTTCGCAATGCTGCTAAAAACAGAATTATTTAATCCAGAATATTTAACATCTCAGCTGACAAGACGATGTACGGTGGACGCCTACGCAGAAATGCACGGCACCTTAAGAAGAAGAAGAAGACATCTAAAATAATTTTTTTTTTAATTTGCAACTCTGAAAAAATTTCTTTATGATCGCATTCGTTTACAATTTCCTGATCCTCTCATAAATCAAGTGCACGGTGTCTGGTACGATTAAATTGCTGGTTTTAACTACTTCCACGAACTGGGGTGTGGACGAGAGGATATCGCCATCTTCGTCTTGCTCTGACACCTGCATATCAGACCTTTTGGGTGGGGGGATACCACTCATAATTGCCTTACGGCCTTAAACAAAAAGTGTTCGAAAGAATATTTAGCGTTTACTACACAGACGACTCTAATTTTTTCCCGCCGCCTGACCGCTGCCAGACCGTTTTTTTGGATATCTTCTCATTTACCTCCACGTATAATATCTTCATTATAAATTGTTATGTCATAGGGATTGTGTCATAGGGACATACTGTCCCTATGAGCAAAGTATTTATAGTTCATCAGTAGGGCGCTAACCTTTATAAAGACTCCCATCTACTATATCCGGTCTCGAGACCCGTAGCAATACTATTGAGTTACTCGATCCATCCAACAGTATTGGTAGTGGAGATTTAAATTACGATTCTTTTATGACTGATTATTGGCACATTCAGCTGCTTATTAGCTTTTGACGGTGATGTATATCGTTACAAAATGTGAGGTATTTTAAATAAGTATTTATCCAGATGTATTCAATTTCGGTTTAAGACTTTTAGTTTATATTTGCTTAATACTACTCAAAAAGCGGTCTGGATGAAACTTGTGACATAGTTATACTTATTATTATACTAAGACCTTATTATTAATGGTCTGCATCAACAAATAAAGATATTAACAGACCAAATCAACTTTTTATATCCCAATAAAAAAGGAAATCCCATGTTTATCAATGAAGATAAAAAACCTGAGGATAAACAAGTATTTGCCCAAAGCAACAAATTACAAAATATTCATACAGAAAACCATAACAGCGTTGCCAAAGGTTCTCAAAAATCTCAAATTACTATAAAACAAACTTCCAGTGCTATTTTAGAAGCTGAAACTGCTGCAAAATGTAACAAGTATATTAGTTTAAACCAAGATATAATACCTGAGTCGGAAGAAAGTCGTTGGCAAACTGTTTCTCGGAAAAAGTCCAGAAGAAAAGTCACGATTGGAAATAATGAAGATATAAAAATAAATGGTGTACAATTTAAAGGTGTTCCTAAAATACGGACTTGCATGTTTATAGGCTAGACCCATCAATGTCTAATGAAAATTTATTGAAACTAATACAGAACCATTTTCCCGAGGCTATGAGTAGCCCTCTGAAGTCAAAGTTTCCAGACCAGTATGCATCCTTTAAAGTGAGTATTTATAACCAACATTTTGAGAAAGCTATGGATCCTAGCATATGGCCCCAAGGTGCATATGTGCGGCGTTTTTTAGTGAAGAAGATGCCTTTACCTCAAATAGTATAAATCAATCTCAAAAGTTGACAGTTTGTCATTTAAATTTTAGAAGTTTGAGGTACAAAATTCAATACTTGGAGGAATTGACGGTGTCTCTAAATTACCCAGAAGTATTTTGTGTTAGTGAAGTGTGGTGTGATAAACATGAAATTTTAAATTTGTTCTTGGACTCTTATGTATTAAGCGATTTCTTCCATCGTTCAGACTCAGGTGGGGGAGGGGTCGCAATATTTGTAAATGTAAGTTGTTCTTTTACTATTAAAAACTGTTCGCTTGCTAAGATTGATAAAATATTTGAGTATGCTTTGATTGATTTGGTATATCAAAATAACATTATAACTGTTGGCTGTTTTTACAGATCATCAAAGGATACACAAACGTTCATAAATAAAATGGACGAAATGTTATCAGAAATATTAAACAAAAATAATATTATTTTCATCTGTGGTGACTTCAATATAAATTTTGATCCAAAGGTACAAAATATAGATGCAATAAGATTAAAAAATATTTTTACCTCTTATGGTTTAAATCAATGTATTTTTGAATATACTAGAATACATAATGACTCTAAAACTGTGATTGATAATATTTTCTGTAATGTAAATATTAAGTTTTTATCTTGTTCTGTTGTTTATACCGATGTGAGTGATCACTTTTTACAGAAAGTTGAATACAACTTGAATGCTTCTTTTTTGGTGGATAATATTGTTTATAAACGTGATTTTAATAGCACTCTTAATATTAATTATTTTAATCAATTGCTCTCTAGGGAATCTTGGTGCTTTCTAAACTCAGATCTATCTTCGGATAACAAGTTTTGCATATTTTATGAAAAAATTTTGGAACTATTCGATAAAGCATTTCCTTTGCAAACGGTGAATACTAGACGATTTTCTAAACAGTCTAAAAACAAGGGATGGTTGACTTCTAATTTAATAAATGAGGGAGATTTTATTAGAGACATTTTCAGATCTATAAAATATTCAGAAAGTCATGAGCTCAGAATACGGTATAACATTCTAAAAAAAAATCATGAATACAAAGTTAAGTTAGCCAAGCAAACTTATTTTAATAATAAAATGATAAATTCACAGAATAGTACGGCTGAGGCTTGGCGCATCATAAATCGAAACACTGTCGGAGGTAAAAATCGAAACTCTTCAAAATACCCAAATAATTTTAAAAATAATTTGGGAATTTCTGTGGATGACCCTCATGACATAGCTGAATCTTTTAGTCAACATTTTTTAAATTCCGTAAAAAATTTAATTAGTCAAACTTCACCTGACTATAATCCTAAGAATCTTTCTTCGCCTATACACTCCCTTTTCCTTTATCCTGTTAGTGATGAAGAAATAAAGAGTATAATTAAAGATATCTCAAAAAAATCCTCTGCTGGACTGGATGAGATCCCGTATTCTATGTTATTACATGTATCTCATAACATATATAAACAATTAACATTTCTAGTAAACCTTTCATTTCAGGAAGGGTATTTTCCTCAAATTCTAAATACTGCTCTAGTTGTGCCTATACATAAAAAAGGTTACAAATCAAAATTTGATAACTATCGAGGCCTATCACTTTTATCTGTGTTTTCAAAAATATATGAGAAGGCATTTCATACACGTCTCCTCTCATATATTAAAAGGCACAACATTATAGAAAAATCTCAATTTGGTTTCCGTGAAGGTATAAGTGTGCAAGATGCACTACTAGCGCTGTGCAATCATATTTTATCGAACTTTGATAAGGGTAACAAAGTTATCTGTTTGTTTTTTGACTTAGCACGAGCTTTTGAAACTGTTAATCATCCAATACTGCTGGAAAAACTTTATCATAGTGGTGTTAGAGGAACTGCGTTAAAGTGGATCCAAACCTTTTTATCGAAAAGGTTTCAAAAAATTAAGGTTAATGTGAATGGAAATATAATATTTTCTTCAGAAGAAAGTGTCCTCTCCGGAGTTCCACAGGGAAGTATCATTGGCCCTCTTTTATTTTTGATTTTCGTCAACGATTTAAATCAACTGATAAACGATAGCTCAACATGTTTGGTTCGGAATCCATTAGATAATTTTTCTGATGCAATAAGCGTTCGAGGAGAAAACTTGGAACAGCAATCAGGCTGTTACGTCACTCAATTTGCTGACGATACCACAGTTGCACTCAATTCCAATAATTTTTCTCATGTAGTTCAAAAAGCAAACTGTCTTGTAAAAAGTATGAGTCTTTACTGTTTAAATAATGCCCTAATCTTAAATGGATCAAAGACCAATATGGTAACCTTTTCACCTTCTACTATGAAGATGAGTCCATTAGTAAGGCTTGACAATGGGTCTGTGGTAAATAGCCACTCCACCAAGTTGTTAGGTGTTTATCTGGATTCTAATTTGTCTTGGAGTTCTCACGTTTGATTATGTAGTGGGAAGATTGTCTGTACACTGTTATGTTCTATGGCAACTTAGGAATTTTGTCTCCCTTGAATCTTGAAACTTTACTATTTTTCTCATGTACAGTCAATTTTGCAATATTGCTTAGTTTGTTGGGGAAATTGCTCGCGTATTAATGAGGTGCTTGTTCTTAAAAAAAAAAATTATTCGTACCATGACGTTTAGAAGGCGCTTGGATTCCTGTAGATCAATTTTTAAACAATTAAATATTTTAACTGTAATTTCGCTGTATATTTTCAGTTGTGTTGTATATGTAAAGTCACACAGATGTAATTTCATTTGCAGAAATGATGTTTCCTTAATGAGTGGCTACAATTTTCGTTACAGAAATGATTTGGTGACCCCTGCTCGTCACTTGACTGTTGTGGGCAAGGGTCCTTACCCAACATGCGTTAGTTTGTATAATAAATTACCTAATTATGTTAAAGAGTTAAATATTTATGTATTTAAGAGAACAGTTAAGAAATTACTTCTGGCAAACACTTTCTATTCGTTAGAGGAATACTTGCAGGCATCTTTTTAACAATTTGTATGTTTTTTATGTATATTTTATGTTTTATGATTGTGCTTATAGTTTTTACTGTTTTTTTACTACCTATGTACCTATAGTTTTTTAGATTGTATTTTGACGCATTTCAATACTTGTAAAAGTCAGATGAAATAAAGAATATTGATTGATTGATTGATACATAATAATCCTCTGCAACTTCAAAGTTATAAATACTGTACGTTTTACGTACTTTAATTAAAAGAGTATAAATCACAGAATGGAGCCCGATCGGAAGAAGAAAGAGAGGAAAACCCCGAAGGTCATTCAGAGACAAAATCGACGAGGCTATGGAGAAAAGAACCCTGCGAGATGGAGACTGGAATGACAGGGAAAATTGGAGAAAACGGTTGAGTGAAGGAAGACAGTGAAAACTGTGGAAATCCTTAGTAGTAGTAGTAATTAAAAGGGTATAAAGACCAGGTTATCCTATTTTGGGTATAAAGAACAATTAATAGAGATATACGACTGCAATGCAGAAAACAATGGTCAAGAAAGCGATTAACCTTAGGCTAATAATATTACGTCTCTCGCACCCAATGATTCAAATTTTCACGGCTTAAGCCCCGCTCATTTTTATTTTATTCTGCAATTTACAGTGCGTTTCAAACGTGCCTGTGTCTATTAAATCGTAGTTTAGTAAAGTGGAAAGTGTGTGTATATAATTTTTGTGACCGAATTGGATATATTTGAATAATATATCCAATTCGGTCCCACAAGCCGACTTTATAGTTACCGTCACATTTTAAGATAAGAATAATTTGTTTAATGTTGTATTTGCAGTACTGATTTATATTAAATGTTAGGGTATACATTTATTATGAATAAGAGGTGGTAACAAAAATGTCTGTTGCGGCTTCATGGGGAAGTTATAGCTGATTCAGAGGTAGAACCATGTGATGATGACGAGAGTTTGATAGACGACTATAATATAGAACTATTTCGGGTATAGACTCCGAAAAGGAGTTTAAAAATAAACAAAACGCACCTGTTCTCATCAAAGAAAGTCTCATCAGCAGTTAATGTTCAAACACGCGCTGCAAATATTGTCACTCATTTAACTGGAGCTAAGAGAGATATCAGGCAACAACTGAGTTCCTGTAGCTGACTGTATACGATGTATCACAAACAATTTTATTTAAAGGTCCTTTATAAAAGACATATAATTCAAATACTAATAATACTTAACTATTAATTTTATACCTTTTATAAAGAATTTTTAAATCAAATTTTTTCGAAAAATATTTCTTTTAGACCGACTGATTTATTAACAGTACACGCAATAATGGGACCGTACACAGGAAAACAGTCTGCAGGACCAATAAAATTTGATACTTCGAATTTGGCAATATTGCCTCGTTTTTGTTTACCTATCTTGGGATCAAATAGAAATGTCACGCTTGACAACTTTTCTACCAGCTTAACTATGATGAAGATACGAAGGCAACACGGTCTTACTACATTTGGGAAATTAAGTACAAATAAACATGAAATACCTCCTTAAATGTTATGGTGTTGTAAGGGAAACTTTTTAACCAAAAGTAATCATGGAACACAACAAAACGAAATGTCAACGTTGTCGCACGTGCTCGTGCTCGTGCAACTCCTCATTGGCCAATGGTCATGTTTTATAGTATTATGAATATGATACTTAAAATTTGGAATAATAGTCTCCGTAATCTGTATGGACCTCAAGATCAAATTTTATTTTATTTATTAATTAACATTGAAATAACTGTTTTATATTTTATGGAAGCCAGAATTATTTATTTATTATAATTATTTTCATTGCATTATTATTAAATTAAATATAAATTTTATATATTTGTATAATGAATGAGGTACACAATTATATTATTACAAATATTTGCCACCTTCAGCTAAAGTTCTATTTTTTTTTAATTTTAGAAAAAGTCGGTTTGTTAGACCGACATTATCAAAAATTGAATTTTTTTTTACATTATCTGTGCAAGGCTAATAATGTTAGTGTATGACAAAAAATATAATGAAAACAGTCTTTATTTATATAACTATATTGTTGTTTCCTCTAATTTCTCTGATGACGGACTAAAGAAAAGTTTATGGCTACGTGTATATCAAATATCTATTGCACTATTACTTAGCATGTTTATTGTTGGAGAAAGAGATTGATCTTAACGTGTTTAACAAATTATTAATCATTGAACAAACAATGCCATCGTGTTATCACAAATATCTTCATGATTCATAAATATTCATTCGATACGCAACTAGATATCTACAAGTTTAAACCTTCAGCGGAGTATCAGAATACCAACGATAGGAACTTGCGGTACACATTTCATGTCACGATTATATCATTTTTTTTTTAAATGTCGCATTAGAGTAATATCAATTAACCGTACTGGTTACTACAATAGGATCGTGAGTGCTGTGTTTATTGTTATGAAATTTCAGCGTGTTAATTGTAAGCCAGCTCGGTGCAATCGCATAGTTCGCATCGTTTGTCATCTGAATGACATTTAAGAAATTTGTTTCGATGCAATATACATTCTTTTTTAGTTTGACCTTTAAATATAAAATTTATTATAGCCGCAAATTTAATGATAATTAGGGTAAATCCTGGAGTGATGGTTGTTAACCGTTTCTGAGCCAGAATACTTATGATTGAAATTAAGCGCAAGTAAATTGTGAAAAAACCCAATTTTATTGCTATTTCTTGATGAGAGGAAAATAATATAATTATTTTTAAAACACCTAACACAAACTAATAAAATTCGATTCCTTAACGTATGATTGCTAGAAGTGGTGTAACTCCATTTTACATTAATTTAAGTTAAGGTCTAAATCATGTTCCTCATTAAGTTAACATTATATTGGCACAGTACGGCAAAATACAAGGAACTACAGAGATTGATAGGAAAGAAAATAAAAGAGGCCAAAGCCACCTGGCTTGCTAATCAATGCAGTGAAATAGAGGCATATGCTAAACAGTATAATAGCTTTAACATGCATAAGAAAATAAAGGAAATGACAAATACACTGAGAAAAAAGCAAGATGCCCTTCTGAAAGACGCAAATGCAAAAATCATTATAGAAATTAAAGAGAGATTAAAAAATGGAAGACATACGTACATAACAGATCTGTTTGAGGATAATCGACAAGAACCAGAAGAAATCGACAGCGAAACGGGGCCAGAGATCATATTGGAGGAAATCGAACAAGCAATACGAAACGCGGAAAACGGAAAAACTGTAGGTCTAGACGAAATACCTGCGAAACTACTGAAATATCTAGACGATGAAACTTTACCTGTACTTCTGGACCTATTTAATGAAGTACATAAAACTGAAAAAATCCCACAGGAATGGTTGGTCCACCTTTGTAGCAATACCAAAAACAGTATATGCCAAAAACTGTTCAGACTGTAGGACAATATCACTAATAAGCCATACCCTCACAATATTTCTAAAGGTGATTCATGGAAGATTATATAGAAAACTAGAAGATGATATGGATGATACTCAGTTTGGGTTCCGCAAGGGACTGGAAACGAGAGAGGCATTATTTGCTTTTTAATGTCCTCTCTGAAAAAAGCTTAGATATGAACCTAGATATTTATTCCTATTTCATCGACTTCTAGCAGGCATTCGACAGGGTCCGACATGAAAAACTAGTAGAAGTACTGAGAAACAAACATATAGACAGACGAGACTTACAAATCATTATCAATCTGTATTGGAATCAAAAAACCAAAATAAAGATAGAACAACAAAAGTCCGAAAATATAGATATAAAGAAAGAAGTAAGACAGGGCCGTGTTCTGTCACCATTACTGTTTAACGTGTACAGTGAAGCCATATTCCAGGAAGCGCTAGCGGATCTGGGTAATGGAATCTCTGTAAACGAAAGAATAGTAAATAACATAAGATTCACTGATGACACCGTTATAATGGCAGACACCCTGGAATCGCTACAAGAATTGTTAAATAGAATTAATGATTATTGTATTAGATCCGGACTAAAAATAAATAGGAAAAAAACTAAATTTATGATTGTCTCAAAAACGCAACATGGAAATGAAAGATTAATGATAGAGCAAACCCAAACAGAAAAAGTAGAGACATGCAAATATCTGGGAACCTGGGTTGATGACAAAAATCACCAAGGCAAAGAAATCAAAGTCCGAATTAAAACTGCCAGGCAAACATTTGTGAAAATGAAAATGCTTACCAACAGAGACCTTCAGTTGTATCTCAGATTGAGGGCTCTAAGATGTTACATATTTTCTATCTTACTATATGGAATTGAAGCTTGGACATTGAAGAAACAACACATAAGAAAAATAGAAGCGTTCGAAATGTTGTGTTACAGACGAATATTAAAAATTCAGTGGCTTGAAAGGATTACCAATGCTGAAATACTACGACGTCTAAATAAAGAGTTAAAAATTATGAACAGCATAAGAAAAGAAAACTAGAGTATACATGGGTCACCAGAGGAGAAAAATATGAGCTGCTGAGAATTATTATGCAAGGAAGGATCCAAGGAAGAAGAAGTGATCATAGCCGTTATGATATCCAACCTCCGATAGGAGATGGAACTTTAAGAAGAAGAATATTGGCACAAATAGTGTAAGTTATGTCATATAGTAACCATGTAGATAGGTAATACATTTTGTGTTTTCAGTGTCAGAATCACTTATCTGTTGCCAGCCAAAGTGAAGTACAAAGGTATATACACCACTGTTCCTGTTCCTGCAAGCAACTGGTTTTGTTTTCACACATGTCTGTGAATATTAGTTTTTGATACATTAGGTTTCCTTTGCATATTTAATTGTATTTAGTGTAGTTGAAAATTAGTTTTTTTGATGAAGATCTGTCAGAGCCAAGCCAAGTCTACAATTTAGGTTGCCACAAGCTTTCAACAAAAAAGGGATTCATGTATTGTTGGGATAAAGTGACTGGCAGAGAAATTAGCGCTTGTTCAGTCACGCAGTATCAGGGATGGATAAATGCAGTGGATTCGATAGACAACTCCATTCACAATACTATTTAAAGAGATTCTTTCGGATGAAATGCCATTCTTTAGCTGGACCTAAAGCTGAGATCTAAAAAAAGACGACCAGTATCTTTAGCTAATCAATATCAACCAAAACTATACAGTGGACCTTAACCTATGACCAACGAGAAAAAAAAAATACAAGAAACTTTTCCCTTTTATTCCACCTATCCAGCATCCCTATTTTGAGAATATGTTTGCTTCAGAAGACTACAGTTAGATTTCAATATTGAAGATGAGTAAAAAACTATGTAAATAGAGTGTTGTTAACTACAACATTAGATGAATTTTAAATAAATTATATTATATATATTTTTATATTTTTATTAATAATAACTAAAACAAATCTTTGTTAATACATTTTCGAAAAAAAACTTACAATACTATATTGCTGATTTTTTTAAAACAATTCTAGTAAACCATTACATTATCAAAACAAGGTTAATGTGAGTTACACTTCTTGTGCTTTCCAGGGCTCGCTGCTATGTGTTTTACTTAAAGATAATCTACTCTGTGGTTTTTGTTTCTTCTGCCTGTTACTTAAAACATATATATTTTATTTTTTTATAAAACTGTTAGATTATTATTTACTAACTCTCAGGTTGAGATTTTTACCACAAAGAGAGAAAAACATATCAGTTATAACCTAAAACCGGTTTTTTTTTAATTCTAATTAATCTGTTTTTCTGGTTGTTTTATGTTCTGGTTATAACCGGATTTTTCTTTTTAAATTAATAAACGGTTAAAAACTAAATAAGCTAGCTTTAAAAAATTTTTGAAAATTTATAGAAAAAATGTAGAAATTTTTCGCCCATTAACAAATCCCTCAATTAAAAAAGCACCGAGAATTATTTCTGTTGCAGACATAGAATTAATAAATTAAATTTTAAGCATTTTGCCTTTCGATGATTTGGCAAAGGAGATCTCGGGTTCCCAGTACATTACTGCTATGCTTTTAATCCCCTTGTGCCTATAATCGAAAGTTATTTGGAAAGCCTCTTTCCAAAATCTTCCTAGTGCAGCCCTAAGGCTATGCCAAAAACTTGTAACTAGCCTTCAACAGGCCGTTACAAAACCCTTTGCTGTGACATGTTACACTCATGGATTCAAGGTTACAAAAATTATATATGAATTTGTTGATAGCGGGCAAAACCACATCCAATTTAGGCCCAGAAGTCAGGAAGAGCCTTGCCGAAATTGGAACACTTGCTGTTTCCTGCTATTTGCAGGAAGGCCAAATTAAGGTCAAAATCAAATCCTTTTTGGTATTCACCCGACCTGGAGTTGGTGAACTGTGGTTCAGGTTTCTAAGATAATGCACGACCGCATACAGCTAGAACTAGGTTGCATCAATTTGGGAAAAATCAAGTAGATTTGTTTTTACTTTATCTTTCACCGACTCTAGTGTCATATTAGGCCGAGGTGCAAGTAGTCTGAAATAAGATAGGTACCTACCTTAAGAGAAAAGCAATTATTTTATTAGGAGTATGTCCAGACGTACTTTTGAGAGCAAAAGAAATAGTGTAGGTTCATAATATTATTATTTTTTACATGTTTTCAAACAAGTGGATTTTTACGAAATTTTGATTAATTACTTTTTTAATCCTAAGAGATATAGACCAAAAAATTGATGTAATAAAGTCAGTATTACTAATTGTTCTTTTTGAAGCAAAGCTTTTATACTGGCGTTGTATTACCTTTTCTCTTTAGTAAAATGCTGAGAAGAGCACCAAGAAAGTAGCGATAAGAAACAAAGTTTACAGTCACAGTAATCAGTTGGGAAAGTCCATTTACGCGACCAGGTAAGTTCGTAATACATGTAAAATTTTTTATTTTTATTAAAATCTATAAAAAATCTATACAATTAATAATAAAATTACTTTATTCAATTTTAAAAATAATATTTAAATTTTAAAAATACAGAAAACATAGTATGAAGCATCACGCTAGTCTACGTCGAACTTCGGTTGAACTTTTTTGGACACCAAGTTCAACTGCAATTTGATGCCTTTTTGTGTACTGAAAATATCATATGAGATAATCAAAAGGAAAATTAATTTAAGAGTTGAACTGGGTTCGTTTTTCTGGAAATCGAATTTTCTTTATATTTCGTTACTTTTCCAAAGTAAAATTTTTATTTGTCACGACCTGTCGTTTTTGCAGGTTTGTTATCATGAAAACTAACAAAGTTTTAAGTTTCTTTAAGGAGAAAATCACAGGCACTGATCTATTACCGTTACATGTTTAGGTCATAAAAGCCTTATCTTTACAGCACTAGTAACCTTTACCCCAAATTTTTAAAAATATAATCAATATAATTAATTTTACACATCTATTGATTCGTAAAATTGCAAAAGAGATAAAATCGTCGCAGTACATGCGATTTTCTTTGCAAAGGAAATTTAATTTTCAAGTAGATTATCCTAGAAAACCCCACAGTTTTTACATATTTCGCTCTACCCAATTTTATCTTTTAGTACTCTTAAGCGCATAAGGGATAAAATTGTGATTGAACATCTATGGATATCCGACGTTTTAACAGTACCGCCTAATGTACCACTTTTTCTATATCACTTATATTTTACTCAACTTCTTGAGGAATTTAACACTAATTTTGTTTAAGTTTAAACACTACTGATAATTAGGCAAAAATATTTTCCAGTCTTTTATTAAACAAACTACGAGTAGGTCTCTCATTCTGAAATCTAGAGAATCTCATTAAAAAACCCTATTTTCGCTTCAAATAAGTCTGTTATATGCTATATTAACAATCGTCTGTTACGTGCTACAGAAATTTAATTCTTTTCGTTAAAAACACACACACATATATATATATATATATATATATATATATATATATATATATATATATATATATATATATATATATATATATATATATATATATATGAAATAAAACTCTATATGTTATTTCTCAATATTTCGTCACGATTTTGTGACTTCTTCAGGAGAAAACTGTAAATTTATTATAATTATTATAATATTTATTATAATATCTAGGCGAAATATTTATTATAATAATTTTAATAAATTTAGAGAAATAACAAATAGAGTTTTATTTCATATAGACCAATTGCTGAGAATACAAATAATATATATATATATATATATATATATATATATATATATATATATATATATATATATATATATATATATATATATACAGTGAAACCTGGATAATTCGAATCTCAGGGGACCGTTAAAAAAATTCGAATTATCCAAAAATTCGAATTATCCAAAAATTCGAGTTATCCAAATATTTGTATTAAAAATATATCTACAAAAAACAGTGATACCTACAAAAGCTTCTACAAACGATAAAAATTTTTTGCACACTTTTGCAGATGTTTTCGTTTCTATTCTTGCCCGAATTTTGTCAATCGAAAAAAATGGGCAAACAAAATTCGGCCAAGAATACCAATTAAAACATTTGCAAGCTATAAAAATGGTTAATTATTGTCATTATGACAGGTGTTCTCATTGTTATTTTTGGCCAATCTTCCGTCAATATATTTTCAACCAAAAAACGTCGGTTAAAATTTTTAAGATTTTTTATGATGCGCTGATCCATAGACTGGAGAACTGAAGTTATGTTGGCAGGAAAAAAAAATTCGATTTACATTTACATTAGTTGAATAGTGTTGTAGGCCGTACAGTTGTCAGTAAACAAACTAACTTTTTTTTATCTTTTATGAACATTTTGTCTAATTTCACCAGCCATTTCTCGAAAAGATCCCTAGCCATCCAATCTCTTGCGCTGCTCACAGATTTCACTGGTTTTGACTTGGCGTTCTTCAAACAACGCGGATTAGCCGACTTACCAATCATCAGCAGAGGCATCACTTCTGATCCGTCCATTTTTGCACCAATTAGGAGAGTGACTCTTTCTTTGCTTAGTTTTCCTCTGTGACATTTTACATTTTTAAATGCCAGTGTTTTGGAAGGAGTGCATTTAAAAAAAGACCCGTCTCGTCAACATTGAAGATTTCTCTTTTATCTATATCCTGTATCATCTTATCCAAGTTGTTTCCATTTGTTAGCTGCTTGCTGATTAACGGCTCCACTTTCTCCACAAATGGATTTGAATGAAATTTTGTTGCATTCTTTGAAGCCATCTAGCCACCCTGTACTCGCCTTGAAAGTTGGTTTTCTCCATTTCAACAACAAAATTGTTTAATTTTGCTTCGTATACGGGGACTACTTACGGTAATCTCCTTATCCCTGGTTTGTTCGAACCATTTTAAAACACATTTGGATTTTCTGGCTCCCTTAACCATTTTCGTTCTTTACCGCACTCACTTTGACTCTTGAGATTTCTTTCTTTATTCTTCAACTACGTATATACCCCTAGTTGAAGAAGAAGGTGTGAATTATCATGTGTTCAGGATTGTATCAGGAGGAATTCCAAATTCCTTGGCAGTCTCAGATTTTTTTTCGTCCCATTTTCTACTTCTTTAACTGCCGCTATTTTTCCAATAACGTCAAAATTTTGTATATTCGAAGTTTACTGAAGGGTGGGGAGAATTTATGGCCACTACAATGCACAATGGTCTTGAATGTCTTGAAACAAGTGGCGCGTGAAGACAGGAACGAATACTACACCTTTTCGCGGAAATTTCCAGCATGAAATTGGCATTTTAGCTTGTAGAGAAGTTCGAATTATCCAAAATTTATTTCGAATTATTCAAGACTTTTTACCATTACTTATATAGGAAATGCTAGGGACCAGTATAAAAATTCGAATTAAAGAAGATTTCGAATTAGAGAAGTTCGAATTAAGCAGGTTCCACTGTATATATATATATATATATATATATATATATATATATATATATATATATATATATATATATATATATATATTACGTAGTCCAGCCACGTGCAAACGATTCTGTCTTAGACTTCATAATAATATAATTTATACTCACATCAAAAGAACATAGTTTAAGTATTATTCGGCGATTTGGCTGTCGAGAACAGCCGTATAAAACTACTTTTATCTATATAATTATGGACCAATCCGTGTACTTCTAAAAGTCATAAGACTCGCAAGTGTTCGCTTTAAACAAAATATGAATGAAAACCTGCCAGACAGTAACCGTTACAAATTCGAATAGCAAGTGAGAGAAAGCGGTGGATGTTAGTGCCAGAAGATGCATTCCCTTTTGCTTTACGGTGTGTCCCAAAATTTGTAAATTCATTTCAAACAAGATTGAAAAGATTATTAATTTGTTTGAATGAATTAAAGAATAGCCTTTAATGCACAAAACTACTAATCAAATTTAAACGGATGCCAGACATAAAGTGGCTGACTTTTTTTAGAGCTCAAAACTTTTTCGTCTGGTTTAATAAAAGAATAGCGTTTTGTACGTAGGTCTCACCACCTGGTGCAATTGAAAAGTAGTGCCTCACTTACGGTATGAAGTAGAAGTTTAGCTAAAATGCTCAACATAAATCTATTTTATGTCGAAGACTACTTGAAATTATTTTTATTGTTGTGGCAGTTTATTGGCATGCCAGTAAAGGTGACTTGGATTAAAGCTTTTATTGTTGATTCTATTTTTTTTTTTAATAATATGCTTTATCTTAATTGTGTTAAATATATTGAAAATATGGTAACTAGAGCGAAAAATATGTAAAATATTACAATTCATTTAATAATTACCTAAAATCAAATACATAATGTTGTTTCTTGTTGTTTAAAATTGTTACAATTGTTTCTTTCATTACGTAGTTGGTAAACGTTCAACTACCCTGGAGTGATAACTTACATCGTCCAATACAACAACCAAATGTTAACGTATGAATTCAATTATTTGTTCGAGACATCCTTCTCCGTTCAACTTTTCGCGATAATCATCAGTTTTTTGTGATTTAAATAAAAGTAAACATTCTGCGAGAAATCAATTTATACTATAACTGTGGATAACGTGAGTTGTCAGTACTTACCGGTTGATTCCTTTAGAGTCGTTGAATATTATATTGTCTATTACAACTGGTTTGTGTTTTTATCTGTCCAAACTCTTTGTTAAGATTGCCCTTAATTATTACACGTTTCATCTAAATAATATTCTTTCAAAGTTGGTATTTGCCCGTTAAAGAAACGAAACAATTTTTAAAACAATCATACTTTGTTTAAATTTTAATCTTTTAATCATGTTGGTGTCCCTAATCTTGCTTTGGGTTCAGTAATACCAGTTAAATTTTCCTCCTTTAAAACCTTAGAATATAGTTGATTCTCTATTACTTATTAATGTAAACGACATTTTTCAACTATACTGTCAACGGTATTAGTAACATTTTTTTATCAATTATTATGCATCTTAGTTTTGACTGTTCTGTAGTAATATAAGTCGATTCCATTTTTGATAAAATTACTGACTAATAATTATCACAAAAATAGCACTTTAATGATGTTAAATTTCTTTATGGGCATACAATTGACTGGACAAAACTGCATATTCTGATAATAATAAACAAACCCCAATAAACTAATGTTATTAATTTATTTACATCTACGACCTTTTTTTTTATTAACAAAATCGCATCAGCCAAATTGGTTATTAGCGGAACAATGATAGTGAGCAATAATTTGTATTACATTTATAATGTTAGTTTAGATAGCATTTAAAACGTTAATTGAGGTTAACAAACTTTTTTTTTGAAATATTGCACTGTAGATCTAAAATATAACTAAGTTTGTTTGGTATATTGTACAACATGCGCTTTGGCGTTAGTGCTGGACATTTCTCTAATATATGTTTGGTTGTAAATTTTTCATCACAGTTGTCACATCTTGGTTCTTGGTTGTTGTGTGCGTTAATATTACTAGGTCTCTCCGACTTGTTAGTAATATGGGCCAGGGTTTTATCGATTTTTTAACATGGCGTAGCTTGGCTGATGACACTTTCCACTTTTCTTCCCACATATATCGCACTTTATATTTAACCGCCACTTTTACGTCCACACTCGTAAATGTTTTAGTACACTCCACACTATCACTACTTGCAGCTTCTTTTGCAGCATTGTCTGCCTTTTCATTTCCTGGAATTCCAATACGGGGCGGTATCCAGAATAATATAATGTTTTTTTCCATTCAGTTGAGCGGTGTGGATTTCTTCTTTTATCTTGATGACCAAAGGGTTAGTTGGATAGACATATTGGATTGACTGTACCGAACTTAGAGAGTCTTTGAGTATAATATAATTGGTATTATTGGATGCGTTGACAGCAAGGATGGCCTAGTGTAGACCATATAGTTCAGCAGAGTAAATGGAGTACTCTGAAGGGAGTTTATATCTATTAGCCGATGTTGGTGTTATGACTGCAGCACCAGTACCTTCATTTGATTTAGATGTGTCTGTGTATATATGTGTATAATCTTTGTAGTTGTGAAGCATGTCGTTGAAGGCAGATTTGATTAACTGTGGGTTTGTTAAATGTTTGTCGAAAGAAATGAGGTGGGTTAGGCACTGAGGGTTCTTTATTTGCCGTAGAGGAATTGAGGACGATTGGGAGGAAAAGCGTTCTGGAAACGTGTAGTTTAATTGATTTAAATAGCTTCTTATCCTTGCGTAGAAAGGTTTGGCAGTTCTTGGCTTATTTATAAAGAGATTTGGGAATTTTTCTGTAAAACAATTGTATATAGTAGGGTTTTTTGGGTTAGACCTGATTTTTGCGGCGTACGCTACACTTAGATAAAGTCTTCTGTCTTCTAAGGACGGTTCACCAACTTCACAATAAATACTTTCGATTGGTGTTGTGCGAAAAGCTCCAGATATTATATGTAAAGATGGGTTGTGAAGACTGTCAAGTTTTTTTAGCAGTGTCTTTCAGCAAGAGTTTCTTCGAATGTCATGCCCAAGAATTTTATTGACGTTACATGTTTAAGGTTCTCATCACATAGTCTTAGGTTGGGGGTGTTTGTGATATTTTTCTTAGAAAACAGGATGAAACGAGTTTGTTCAGTGGAAAAACAGAAACCTGTTTTTTATGACCAGAGTTCTAAGTGTTGGATAAAGTTCTGTGTGTGACAAAATATATTTTGTATATTTTTACCTTTGCAAAAAGCTACAAGATCATCCGCGTAGACGCGTGCTTTTATAGGCGATTTTAGATTTTTGAGAATATCATTGATTGCCACTATAAGGAGCGTAGGACTTATAACCGAGACTTGAGGAATGCCATTTTCTGGATACATTATATCTGATGTTGTGTTGTTTGCCCTAACTCTGAAAGCCCTATTTTGGAGAAAGGTTTTAATAAAGAAGAAGAACCTTGGATGTTCCAACTATGTAATTTTTTTATTATCTAATCGTGCCAGGCTGTATCGAAAGCTCTTGATATGTCAAAGAAAACCGCTAGGCATTTATTTCTTAGTGCTAATGCATCAGAAATGTCACTTTCTAAATCTATGATATTATCTATGGTTGACCTTTGCTCTCTAAAACCACTTTGTTCTGGAATAATTAAATCTTGTCTCTCCAGGTGCCATCTTAGTCTATTATTAATCATTTTTTCTAGTAACTTACACATGGCGCATGTTAAAGATATCGGTCGGTATGACTCGGACCTTGTTTTAATACTATTAGGTTTTAGTATAGGTATAACAGTGGACCCATTCCATTTTTCTGAAAATTTGTACTGTAGCCAAATAATATTAAACAGATTTAACCGTTATTTGTGAGCGCTATCTGGAAGGTGTTTGATAAAAATACTAGGAATATTCTCCGGGCCAGCGCTAGTTTCTTTGAGATTTGATAATGCTTCTGTATACTCTAATTGAGAAATGGGTAAATTTAACGGTTCATCTGTGTTATGTATAATGCACATTTTCTTATTTTCTTTTTGCTGTTTGTAAAAGATTTTTTATAATTAGTATTACTGGATCGGTTTTTTTATGTGTTTGCAAAGAATTTGACAATCTCAGTATTGCTGTAAGTGCCTTTTCATTTATTTCGAGGCTTTTAATATTCTGATTGCTATTTAATCTGAATATTCTTCGAATTTTGTTCCATACTTCAGTCATGGGAGTGTTTGCATTTAACGTTGATACATATTGAGTCCATGACTGGCGTTTAGCATTTCTAATTGTCTTTTTGGCTATACCACGTTCTTTTCTGTATTCAATTTTATTGTCGACAGTTTTGTAGCGCTTGTATTGGTTAAAAGCTCTTTTGCTAGATTCAACTGCTGTTTTGCATGCGTGATTCCACCATGGGACAGGGTTGCGTTGTTTTCTTCCAAACTGCGTTTTGAGCCATTTTGTGTAGACTGGGTTGTATCTATATTGATGATTGGTTGTACGGTTGGAGTTTTTAAGGAGTTAGTTGGAAGTATTTGGGTAGTTGTGGATTGCGAAAACGTTTGGGAGTGAGGAGTTTGGTTATAATTTTGAGAAACTGATTCTTGGGTTGTTTTACAATTTGCTGCAGTATAGCCTTTTTTACATGAAAAACATACCAAAGAATCGTGTGATAAAAAGATCCTATAGTTAGTATTATCATAATTAATTAATATGGATTCAGGTATTGAGGAAAGTGGTGGTGTGACAAAAATTTGTCGTCTAAAACTATAAACGTGGCTGAATTCAAGCAAAGCGGCACTTATTTTGAGAAATGACATGGTAGACATGGTTTTAAGGCCCAATTTTTTAATTTCTTTAGTTAGTAAAGCATGCGGAATGGTGGGACAAACGTTTAACAGAATTAGTCTTTATGCTGGAGTGACGAGTTTGCGTGCTTGGACTCGTTGATTATTAATTTCGATAAACCCTCCATAAGTATTCATGAAATGTTCAACAATGTTTTTGTTTGCGAGGTACATACACACTCTGTTGTTAGAAAGCCGTGAAAAAAAAATAGAATATTTTTGAGTTCGATCAACATTCCTAGTGGAATCAAATAATCTTGAAGTTTCAGGTTTTCAATGGCTGGGAACATAATAGCTTGACCTTTGGTAGGGAATTGTTGTTCAATCACAGCAGATGAATAAGTTTTAGTATTGTTTTCCTTTTTGGGAGCTTCTGTAGTCAGAAATCCCGTCAGTTGGATTTAACATCTTTTCTTTATAATTTAAAATTAATTTAGATCTGAAATACAAACCTGTTTTACAACAGGCAATTTTATCATGTCGTTATAGATAACGAATAAACTTGTTTGGACTTTTTATATGAAGTCGACTTATGATAAATACAATAAATTCCTGTCAAGTGACTCTGTTTTATATAATTTTAAAGAGTACTTACAGAATGGAAGAACACACTCTTATGCACTTATATTGATAAAATAAAAAAAATTTTAATCAATTACTACTATATAAATAACAGTTTTTGTTTGGAGCTGACAAATTCGCACTAATTAGTATATCTGTCAGGACCGAACTCTCATCTACGACCTCTTTACCGACCATCGCATGGTCTTTTATTCTAACAATGGCAGGAAGAAGAGGTGTTAGGGTATACGGGTAATGTGGACAAATATTTATCTAAATAAATGAAAAAATAGGAGCTAAATTTAAAATATTGCCATTTTAGGCACATGTACTAAAATATGCATACGACATTAGTTTTTTTTGAAGTTACATATTACTACTTTAATGGGAATAAACCAACATTAAAGTTTAAAATAAGTTTATTGACGTTTGAATACAGCAAAAAAATAGCCAGAAACAAATCACTTGGAATATATAGTCTCCCAGCTGAACTATATAAAGAAGGTGGCCATGATACCATAATGGCATTACAGCAGCTTATAACAGAAATAGGGACACAGAAATTCCCAACCAATGATTGGAATATTGGAATACTTTGCACCATACATAAAAAAGGAGATATCTTTGAATGCTCCAACCACAAAGGAATATTATGCTTCTAAATGCAGCGAGTAAAATATGTTTCATAGTACTATGCCACTGTATGGCACCTTATGCAGAACGGATAGTAAGAAAATAACAGGCTGGTTTCCGATGTGGTAAATGGAGAATTCATCAAATTGCAACCCTGAAACAAATTTTGAAGAGGTGAACGTAGCAATAAAAAAATCAGCTACAAAAATGGGTTTAATAATAAATACCAACAAAACTTAGTATATGAAAATAAGCACGCAACCCAAATCCTGCGACCATTCGTTATATAAATCGACGTCATCGAAGAAGTGAACGAATTTGTATACCTGGGACCGCTCTTTCACACTGAACAAAAATACCACAGAGATAAAACGCAGAATTTGCACGGCCAACAGATGCTATTTTGGAATAAACCTTCTCCTTAAATCCACAAATATGTATATCGATAAATACACAAATAAAACTCTACAAAACAATAATACCACTACTGAACATATGGTTCAAAAACAAATAATGAAAATATGGTAATGATGTTTCAAAAAAAAAGTACTAAGGCAAATCTATGAAGCAGTTGATTACAATGAGGTGTGGATAAGACAATATAACTTCGAAGTTTATACAATATACCAGGAACTTGATATCGTAAAATATATTAACATATGACGTCTGAGGAAGATAGGACATGTAATGCGGATGGAACAAAATAGCCCAACTAGAAAAACGTTTCTTCAAAGACCCATTGGTTAGAGAAGAAGAAGAAGACCTAGAACAAAGTTCCTTAATAACTTCGATAAAAACATGAGACATATGGGAATACGTGCTTGCGGAGAAAGGCGATGGATAGGGATGATTTGAGAGAAATTCTTGAGGAGGCTAGGATCCACGCAGGGTTGTAAAGCCAGAATGATGATGATGATGATCTTATTTACAAAACATAAATGATATATCCTTGGTATGTTACTAACTTACTAATAGTAGTATTTTCCTTTTATTACCTTCCTATTTTATTATGGATAACCAAATCATTCTACATTCTGCAGGGTAATTGGTGACACAATTGGTCTCATTTAGCACAGTTAAATCCGCTTCTTTGATTTCTCTCTCTTTACCTCTGTGTCTTTAAGAACGCTACTTCCTACGCTAAATGATTCCATTGACTCCTATGTTCATTTTTTTATGCACGTTTATATATTTGATGTCTGTCAAATTCTCTCTTTTTAATATAAGATGTTCGCCTATTCTAACATTTAATGGTCTTGATGTTTTACCAGAATAAAACTGATCGAGTCACAAGGTATGTTATAAATACAATTCTTTGTTCTTTCTTGTTTATAGTTAGGTTTATTTTTAGAAAAAATAGATCTCGATATGTTTGATGTTTTGAATGTTATTAAAATGTTGAATTTATTTCCTATCTTTTGTAGTCATTATGATAATCCTTTTATGTATAGTATTTTTATTTTTCTCTTAATATTCCTTGGGTATATGTACTTTAGGATCTCGTTTTAAGTTGTTCTGTTCTATTCGGTCGATTGTTGAAAATTCCTTATTTATAAACGATAAAGGATAATCATTTTTTAATAAAAGAGATGTTAAAAACTGTTTCTTTTTTAAGAACAATATTCATTAGAACAAGTAATTTTATCTCTATAGTATAAAGATTTATCGTTTATATTATTCAGGAATGTGTATAAAAACTCTCATCTATTAGGCCATATTAAGAATACATCCTCTATATATCCCGACCATACTGTGAGATTTCGTTTAGAAATAATATTTGTTTAAGAATCTTGCATACATATATATCGGCTAAACATGGAGATAAGCTAGAGCTCATTACTAGACGAAACTTTTGTTTATAGAATTAATTGAATTAATTAGTTAGTTAATAATAGGTATTACTAGTACATAACGTCACTACCTCCATTATAGCTGATATATTTAGTCTTGTTCTAGTAGCCAATGTACCATCATTCTTTAATTTTGTTTTGATTATATCTAAAGTCTTATCTTATGCTATATTATTATATACTAAATTACGTATACTAAAATACTATTTGAATTAAATTCAATATTCGATCATTTATTTAAAAAATGTTGTAAATTTTTTATAGATGTGTAACTTTTATTTGAAACTGGTTGTATAATATTTAATTAAAATATTGACAGACCACTACAAGGAGAATTTATGATATTACAAATAGGTCTAAGTGTGGTATATTATTCATAACTAGACTTCGGCAAATATGCAAATAAAAATGTAGAAAATATGCGCATAAATATGCACGTGTTTACCCGAAAATATGCAAATATTTTACAAAATATGCATACAAATAAATAAAAAAATCGTAAAATAGTAACAATTTTATTAAAAAATAAAAGTGTACATAACTAAATATTTCCTACTATTCATTAAGATTTAGATTTATTTTAAGTAACTACATCATTTTTAAGTATGAATAAACTTATTTAGAATTATGGTAACAATAAATGACCAAGTGGTGTTCAAAATTTTCTAACAAAAACTTGTGGCTTCTGTCTGAGTACATATATTTATATATGGAAAAACTTCGTTCAACATCAACTGATGTAACGGGAGCATTTTTCAAACTATCCAAAACATTTGGTTCTAAATTAATTGTTTCCGAAATATTTCCAGCTAGAACACTGACTACTTCAGAAAGAATATGGTAACCTTTATTTTTTTCCATAGTAGCTTCAAATTTTTTTAAAATATCTTTTCCAATATTACCTCTAACGTTCCGACAACATGACGCAAATTCTTTTATTAATGCTGTACATTCGAACAATGACATTTTTGGTGATTCTAACTGAGTAATTGTTTTTTGAACAAAACTAAAATTTGATTTTATAAATGAAAGTTCTTGTTGAAGCAAGTTACTCTGAAAAGTTTGTTTAGAATCCAAAAGAGATTGGGAACTTTCATCTGTTAACGTATCAATTATGTTCTTTATTTTAACAAAATGATCTGCATAAAAATTAGCTGCTTCTAACCATGTTCCCCATCGCGTTAAAATAGGTTGTGGTGGAAGAGGAATGCTAGGTAGCATTTCTTTATAAAGTTGAATTCTTATAGGAGATTTAAGAAATACGTTTTTGACACTGGATATCATGGTATTTACAAGAGGAAACTTTTTTCGTATTTCCTCTGCAACTCTGTTTAATCCATGCGCTACACAAGTAACATGTATTAAATCTGGGAAAAATATTTTTAAATTTTGTACTGCTTTCACCATGTAAGGAGCAGCATCCGATAAAATAAGCAGTAATTTATTAGAAGGAATAGTTGTCGGAAGAAAAAAGTTGCTAATGTTTCTTGTATAAAACGCGAAATTGTTAAAGCATTTGTTTTCTCAAGTTGCTGGCATGAAATAAGATGAGATTTTGGTAAGGTATCTTCTTTAAGAACACCAATCAATAAATGAGCAATATACCTACTTTCCTGAGGAATCAGTGGTTTCGTCTACAGATATGTAAAAATAATTATCTGCAATTTCTTCCTTAATATTAATTAACACCGACGAGTATAGCCCGTTCACATTATTTCTTCTTAGAGACCGATCACTTGGAACATTAAGTTTGCAATATTTTTTTAGAAACGAACTAAAATTTACATTTGCTAATTTTGAAAGCGGTATGTTTGCAGACACTAATGCGCGACACAAGTCTTCATTAAAAGTTTCTTGCTCATCTAATTTTTTTGAAGTAGATTGGAAACATTTAGCCATTGAAGTTTGATGTTTTCCTCCTATTTTTCCTTTTTTTGCAATGTGTGAAGCAGTTCTCACATGTTGGTCTATCTGAAATTTCTTCTCACATGCTATCTATAAATAAAAATAAAAACCTTTATTTTAACTCAACCTTTAAAATATAAAAATATACAAGGTGTTTTTGGTTAATCAAATAACTGGTTTGGAAAAAAAAACACTCGCTAAGTGTTTTAAATGCAGTATTAATCCACAAACTAGTTTTTGTTACTAACCATTAGTACATCATATAACTTATTTTAAAATTCAACAAAAGTTTTTTTTTGTTAATTCAATTACAATAAAAATAATTGTGTTTTAGAATAGCTGACTTCATAAAAAAAAGTAAAGGTGTAAAATTTTTCTAAATACACACCATTGTATTGTACCATGGACAATTTTTTCTCACTAAAGGAAGCTATTTTTCATTTAAAAACAACCTACGAGTACTAAATTTCAAGTAAATACGTTTATTGGTTTTAAAGTTATTGTTGTTATTCCCTAAAAGAATTTAATTTTTTTTAATTTTAACACCCTGTATCTCGAAAAGTAAATAAGTTTGACCCCTCATTAACTATATCGTTTTGTTCAATTTTTCGAGAAGTATCTACAGTCAAACGTTGTAAGTGTCATTTGGAAACACCCTGTATGTATGAAATATTAGATATTTAATAGAAAATATTAGATACTTACAAGTTTGCCACAGACTGAACAGTAGATTTTTCCCATATCCATAGACAGCTCTTTATAAGGTTTAATCCAAGTTGAAGCACTGGTTGTTTTAGGCATTATAAAATCACAATCTTCCTTTTTGTTACGCACAACGAGTGTTTACGCTTTGAATATCAAAACAAAAATGATTTACAAATCTGAGCATCAAATTAGAAATGTTTAGGTACCTAATTCAATAAAGTAGGAGATTTTGGAAAATCCCTAAATTAAAAACAAAACTATTAGCCGTTTACCTGCTGTTAAGATACAATAAATTGTAGATAGATTTGGGGATTAGATCATAAAATGCAAATGAGCGAACCCTTACCGATTATCCAATAACTGAATGCCTCAGTGACCGAGACTTTCTAAGAATGTTGAGGGCTACTTAAATTGATCTTCTTTGAAATTGTAAATGTTTTGTACCTGTAGAGATTACGTACTTAGATCATTTCTTGATTAAAATGATTACAAAATTTTATACAAGAATTGAAATAAATTGGTATGTTTAAAAATTTTCAAATACAGTATAAAAATCTGAACTTTTATGCACTTTATGCAAACTTTTATACAAATATGCCAAAATATGAAATATTTGCATAAAATATGCACAATATGCAAAATATGCAATATGCATATTTGCCGAAGTCTATTCATAACTAAACTTTCAGTACTTCATAAAAATGAGGTGTCTTACTAGTGTCTTACTATAACTTCGTTGCGTCCTTTGTTAATTTTGTATAAGGTCCGTTTGTTAATAGATCTTTAATTATTTTTTCATAGAAGTTACTCTTAGTTACTGTTAAAATATAGTATAGTTTTGGGACATCCAGTATAATCCACGATGCATGTTTACAACAATATCGCTAATCTCACTTCGAATTCATTGAAATGTGGAAAGTCTACGACTTTTGGTCTAATAATTCATTCGGAATTACGACGTGTCAACCACAATTTACATATTTTGGAATTTAATCGGATGTAGTGTAGCAATTTGTCATGATGCCGTGGAATTTGTAGAAAGACAACCAGAAAATTTTAATAAGATCTCGACTACTTACTATGAACCATTCATTAGTTTTTCTTATTTATTACTGTGGAATTCTTGTATGTAAGGAGTATCACAAGTTTTGGTTTTGAAAATACTCTGCAAATATAATAGACAACTATATTTGCAGAGTATTATTACGTCAAAATAATATATAGTATGGTGATACCAGATTTTATTTTATGAATATTTATTTTGTTATAAACGTTTTTTATAAATCATACAAAATAATTTAAAAATAGACATCTTTCTTTACTATAAAAATTAATTCTGACTTGAAGTTATCATTTGTATAAACACATATATATTAGTTTTTTTATATATTTTTTTACGAACTATAACAAGGCATAAACAATGACGTTTGCTATCAATTAAGGTAGTACCTATTAATAATAGGCTATTGATTATATCCAAAAAAAGAAACTACAACGATAGAGGGGTTTTTTGTTTCATATGTGCAATCGACCTCCCAATATGAAAAAACCGCTACCAAAAAGTGCTACCATTTAAAGGGGTGAGTTTTTGAGGAAGGGGTGAATTAGTCAAAATGCACTATGAATCCTATGCACATTTAGTAAATAAACATGCACAGAAAACGTCTTATCGAAATTTTAAAGTCAAAAATATATTTTCTGACAAAAATTTATTCAAGAAACAAACCAAAAAAAAAATACGACAACACCGGATTTTTTTCGCTGTAACCTTTGTTCACAGGGGTGTAGGTATAGGCATGTTTTTCATACAGATACAACCTTATGTCCTTTCTCTTCAAAATGACGTTTGACAGAAGTCTTTATAGTTCACATTGTCAGAGTTAGGATATTTCAAACTTCGCCACTCACAACATTTATTTTTGTACTATTTTCCCTATTTTTTCGCAAACATTTTTCCATAATTTTTTTATTCAGTTTTAGGTATATCTAAGGTACTTAAAATAGAAAAAAATCAATCACGTTTAAAATCGTCCATTGCAGCAAGTTATACAACTAATTTTAAGTAAGATACAGTTATTCAAAATTTTCGACTAGCATTTTTTGCTATTACAGCTATTTTTTAAATTCCTCATAACTTTTCCTCTTATATATTTAGGTATATGCATTACCAAATAAAACATAAACAGTAATACAGATATGGTTAGTCAAAGTGTGATAATTGCAACGATCTTTACTAACTTCTATACCTATCTTGTTTACCAATAGTCCTAGAATATTTTACAGTAGCTGTAAAAAAATAGCCGCAAAAGCAAAAATCTGTAAAAGTATAAAACATAACATATACCTCAAATTGTGAAAAAAGAGAACAGATTGCGAAAAAAAAAAACGGGAAAATGGGCCAAAAGTGGTGTGAGTGGCAAACTTTGAAAAATCGTTTCTAGGATATTTGTATCTAACCTCGTTTTGAAGAACAAAGCTACAAGTTTTTTTTTTGTAAAGCAATGCCTATACTTATATCCTCTTAATCAAAAGTTATGGGGCAAAAACAAAAAATTCCTCATTTTTGTGTTTTTTTTTTCATTTCATTTTTGACTTCTTAAGGTGACATTTCGATAGGCGATTTCACTTTGAACAACTTTTTTGTATTATGATTATTTACATAGTGCATAGAATTCACCCAAATGCACTCCAGAAAAACATGATTTTCTGTACCTATTTTAAGGTTTTATTTTAACTATTTTTATTATATTTCTGAGGAGAATAGTATCTTGGAATGTTGTTTTTATTTTTCTTGGAACTTTAGAGTTATAGAAAAATAACTTATTGTTTCACTAACTAAATATACTTTTCAGGACTAATTTATCGACTTTATGACTGATATATTAATATCATCTTGGATCTTTGGACAGACCAACCTAAATCTCGACACATACTCAGTATTTTTAAGGTATTAGTGCAAACCTTCTAATTTTCTTCGTTTCATGTAGATATGACTGTCTGTTTTTTAATGTGCCTTCAGTAAGTTGTCTATTCATCGTTTTCGTGGTCTTCTCACTGATCGCCTTCCTATTGGGGAACCGTCTCTAGCCGTCTTTTTTAATCTATTTGTTGTCATTCGGCTTATATGATCATTCCATTTCTTATCCAGACCTTGATGTTCTTCACCTTGCATCTATGTAGTATATCTGTACTTCTAGCTAAATCCCATAGTGTGTTTAATATCTAATTTCACGGTAAATACTATGCTATTAGTAGGTATATAAAAAAACTCCAAAGAAACAGGAAATGAAGGCATTTTAAACAAATAAACACAAAACACATTATTGTACAGGACAACTTATAAAACTGCTAAAAAATCCTCCTATATTGTTGTGGTGTAAGTAAATTCTACTTTGAAAGTTTTGGCTTTGTTTTTGTGTGCAGATTGCTTCCCCAGAATTCGAGCTAATTTTCAGAATTTGAATTTTTTGATATTTATTAATATATTATGATCTAAGTTATTAAAACGTTTCCTTTTGTCTTACTTTGCCCTTTTAAACAGCTCATACCTCTACATTTTTATTAAAATCTACATACATAAGTAATTCGGAGATATTTCTTAAGTTTGAGATTACCAGTTCGGCACCAGCAGAACTTCAGAACGAAAGGTCCTGTGTTTTTATAGATAAAATCTGAGATATTAATAGCTTTATAACGCTGAGAAACTTGGGATCCTATTTTGTTGATATATAGTTTAGGACGACCTGTTACAGTTTAACTTAGAAATTTGTCACCAGTGAAAATGCTTTTATTAAATGGAGCTATCTTTGATACTTAAAACCAAAATAGATTTCCCTGGTCTCTAAAAGTTACAGGTGAGTATGTTTTATAAATTTAAATGTCTCTATATATTATTATTAGCTCTTCACTCTTTTTTTGCGATTTTTTTTTGTTTTTGGCTACATTTTACGTAATACTTGTATAAACCGCAGGGTACTCAAGCCAGCTGTCTAATTGTAGCTTTTGTAGTATATGCCTTAAGTAACTATCTTGTAATTAAGTGAAGTTGACTTTATTGTCTTAACAAAATAAGGCTTATTATATTTAAAAGACAGCGGTATGTGGAGTGTGTACACATCGGACTCGATATGATACGAACTCACCGTCTCTGAGTTGAGTATGTATAGTCTATATGAGCTGTATAGTTATATGAGCTTACAGGATGACTCCACAAGATGAATTTCCAAAAAAAAAAATAACCGAAAAAAGCAGAAACACATACCTATATCACAGAAAATGAGGAGTCGAAGAAAGCTCAGCAAAAATGAAGTCAAATCAAATAGTCTCGGCCAGGTAAAATCTTGGAGACGGAAATATATAAAAAATAAATCATTCTCAAGGCGAAAAACTTCATGATTTTGTACATAAATAAAGGAAAAATGTAAAGAAAAGAAAAAAGCTTACCTGAAAAACCAAAACACAAGAGGCATACTATAATTACAAGATAATTACAAGATATTCAAGATATTCGTTAAATCAAATTACTGAGAAATCACTAGAGTATAATAGACTAGCATTTTTGTGCCTGATTGATCTAAAGAAAGCGTTTGACAGAGTAAGACTCAAAGATGCAATCCGTCTTCTGTATAATAGAGAAATTCTCCTAAATATTATAAAAACCATCAAAAACATCTATCAAAAAAAAATGGAAGTCAGAATAGATGGAGAACTTGAAGGATCTATAGAAATAGGCAGCGTAATAAGAAAAGGGGATTCAGTAAGTCCCATGTTCTTCAATTTGATTGTGAATGAAATCATCAAAAGCGTTAATGAAGGAAAAGGTTACAGAATGGGAAATAAAGAACTAAAAATACTCTGTTATGTAGATGACACAATATTGATAGCTTGATAACTCAACTTGAAGATAGACTGCAAAGACTAGTCCACAGATTTAACACAAGAGCAAAATAATTTAATATGACAATCCTATCTCAGAAAGCTAAAATAATAGTAGTCAGCAAAGAACCAACCAGATGTAAAATAGAAATTATTGGCATTAGTATTGAACAAGTAATGGAAATAAAATACCTGAGAATTACACTGTCTAGCTATGGAGATCTGGACAAAGAAGTGAGAGATCAAGTATAAACAGTAAATAGACTAGAGGGATGCCTTAAGAATACTATATCGCGAAACAGACACACTAACACTAAGATGAATTCAAG
The DNA here is from genome assembly GCA_918026665.1 of Diabrotica balteata. Taxonomy (NCBI): domain Eukaryota; kingdom Metazoa; phylum Arthropoda; class Insecta; order Coleoptera; family Chrysomelidae; genus Diabrotica; species Diabrotica balteata. The sequence continues at coordinate 61,210,157 of OU898282.1, forward strand.
AATTTATAAAGCCAGTGTAACACCGATAATAGCACATAGCCACAACGCAAAGGCTACTGGAAACTACAGAGACGAGAGTATTGAGAATAATTACAGATATTACGCTGAGAGATTGAAAGGGAAGTGAACACATTGGAAGAAAATGTAACGTACAGTTTATAAATGAAGGGACACAAAATAGAAAAAAAAATGGATTAACTACACAAGCAGAACTTAGACGACCCGTGTCGTCAAAATAGTAAGAGATACGTCACCAATCGACAAAAGAAGTATCGGACGACCGCGCAAAAGATGGAGTGACAACCTTCCATAGAGGTATTAATCCTCAAATGAACAAGCCGAATTGCTTATAAAATGGTAGAAGAAGAATAAGAAAAAAAGATTAGACTAAGATTAAGACAAAGTAAATATTAAAATGGAAAAGTCAATATCTGCTTTTGTATTACGAGTATACGAATTATTATTCTAAACTTACTATGCCGTCCTTTATTTGTTATTTTCTATCTCATTACGTATAGTGTATTTCTTGTCATCTACAAAACATACAAAGAAATAGTATTTGAACTTGGAACAGCTGAAAAGTGCAGTATAACATACTCTACTACGTACAAGATGCTATTAGTATGTCAACATTTGACAGTTAAATTTTCTAGGTTACGTAAGTATTAATTTCACACAAATTATTTTAAATAACCAAAATTTGCTGTTATCTTATATGTCTTTGCCACGATGCATTTTGTTGTATCTTTTATTTATCAGTTATGAATCATTGTATTACACATAATAAGCATTATTAAAATAACTTATTGTTCAATGAAAAAGTCAGAACTTACTGTATTATTTACAGATTTCTACAACGGCAGCCTTAGGGTATACAAGTACTAAAAACATTTCTTAGTTACCAAAGTGTTAACTTATAGTATAAACAAAATAGTGTGCAATAAAGTGTTGCAACTATAAATAACTTAGAATATTTTACAAATAGTTCAGTAGATTACAATATTAAAAGTGGCGAAAGAACTAAATTCATTCAATAGTATAGATTATTTGCAAACATTTTTTCTGTAACAAAGGTCGTGGTAGTATGGAATTATTTTAATTTAAATCTCACAAAGCTAATTTCCAACAAATTAGATGATAATTATTTGTAGATTATATATTTCAGACAAGTTATTCGAGTGTGCAATATGAGCAACATATAATTTTACAACAGAGTAACTATTAGAGATCGTGTTGATGATGTAAAATATCATTTCTCTAGTTGATTGCTCCGTTTTAAATACAAAAAGAATTTCTACAATGGACCTTATTTTTAATAGAAACCAATACCAATTTAAGCAATTTAAATACAATGCCCTTCAAAATTAGCCGTATATGTAGTACTGAAGACGACCAACAGTCGAAATACCTATATAGGGTTGTGTTCCATCTTATACACATATTTTATTATTTGTTTTCCTACCTGCTAACCTATTACTTACTAAACCTACTAAGTTTATTTCACTATTAACTGGCATTAACTTTTTATTGTCATTTGAAACGCTCTAGCTTAGCTTCCTCCTTGAATGTGTTAGTTGTTGTTGTGGAATCCTCAGGATGTTCTAACATTATTGGCACAAATTTTTCGCATTGCTCCTGTAGTAATCCTTTTCTCAGTTAACATGCTCCTTTTTTAACTAGGCTGCACCGTACTGAAGACGACAAATAGTCAGAAATACGTATATACGGTTGCCTTTCTTCATGTTACACACATATGTTATTCTATATATATATATATATATATATATATATATATATATATATATATATATATATATATATATTTATATATATATATATATAATATATATATATATGATATATATATATATATATATATATATATATATATATATATATATATATATATATATATATATATATATATATAAGGGATTACTCGAAGAGTGGCGGAATAGAAAGGAAAATCAGAAAAGAAATAGAATATAAACTAGAGGACGTCCAAAGTGGATTCAGGAAAGGACACAACACACAAGACGATATATTCACCATGAAACAGGTAATAGAGAAAGCCCTAAAGAAAAATAGAAAAATATATCTGAGCTTTATAGACATGGAAAAAGCATTCGACTCAGTAAAAAGAAAATATATATGGCAAAGCCTAAAGAAGAGAACTGATAAAAGCAACAAAGAGTATATACATGAAAACAACAAACACAGTAAGAATGTCAAATATACAGTCAGAACCATTTGAAACAACTTAAGGAGTTAGACAAGGAGGAAGTCTCAGCCCAGTGCTATTCATAAATGTAATAGATGAGATAGTGAAAAAATGTAAGAGAACGTTCAAGAAATACTGCATCGGTTGGAACAGGATGCAAATGATAAACGCTTAGATGTGTATATTTCCAGAGGACATAGTATTAATTGCGGAAACAGCAAAAAAACTGAAATAGAACTTAGAGAAATGGAACCTAGAAGCAAGCAAATACAACTTAAACGTAAACAAAGAGAAGACTCAGATAATGAAAATATCAAGGAAACAAGGGACGGAAGATCAACTAGAAATAATGATTGACCAACAAAAATTAATACAGACAAATTTATACAAATACTTAGGAACACTAATCAATAACAAAGGAGACATCTAGGACGATCTTAACAACAGAATGGAAAACACAGGAAAAGTATTCCAAGCACTAAATAGAGGATTCCTTAATAACAAAGAAATATCAACAAGGACCAAGGTGACAATATATAGACATACAGTGACATATGGAGCAGAAAATTGGATACTAAACAAAAAGCATCAAAGCAGAATTAAGGCAGCAGAAATGAAATACCTCAGAAGAACAATCGAAGTAAAAATAACTGATAGAATCAGAAATGAAGAAACAAGAGAAAGACTAAAAATCAAACCAATTCTTGACTCAATCAAGGAGAAAAAATTGGCATGGTTCGGACATCTAACCCGGATGGACAATAATAGTCAAGTAAAAAGAGTGTGGAACGCCAAACCAATAGGAAAGAACAAAAGAGGAAGACCCATTAACGAATGGAACAGTGACATCTCGCAGATACTGCAGAGTAGGGGTAAGACTTGGCAGGAAGCAACACAGATGGCATACAATAGAAAGGAATGGACAAAATTTGTCAAGAGCTAGGACACCTCAGAAAATTGTAAAATATTATTATATATAAAAGAATTGTATTCTAAAGGGCCCAACACCGAAAGGTACAAATGGGTCTACTGATTAAGTAAATAAGTAATTTCTGCTAACAAACAAAAATAAATTCTTCATTTTAAACAACAAATGGAAGTTTTTCGCCTATGAAATATTATGACCTTTTCGTGCTCCTTAACATATATTTTGTTTTTGGAAAATTTAAGTACCAAATAATTTACTGTAATAACCGATTTTTAAACTAATCTCATTTGTACTTTAATTTCACAACTTAACTGTGTCTGTGTGCAAGTTGCATGGGATAAATACGTTTTATGCCATTGTAAATCACAGGTTATGTTTAAACAAGCGTTTAAACCTAATGGCCCGTTAAAATTCACTAAAAATACATCAAACAATAAAAATATCGGTAAGTGACCGCACGCACGGTTGTAAATCAGCGGGATATTGCTACATTCCACTGAACATATAGTAAAAGGCCATTTGATACAGAAAGAGGAATCTCTAATATGTTACCTCTAATTAAAATGGTTAATAAAAAGGCTGTGTATGGGTCAACCCATACAAATTTTAGTTTTTAATAGAAAGAAAATATATAGAAAATACATCCCTGGATGATAAAGCTATAATATGCAACCATCAAAAGCAAGTAACAAATTTAAAAATAAATAATTTAACAATTAATTTTAGAAAGTACATAT